>OU015742.1:204799393-204818424 GCA_907169655.1 Acomys percivali | reverse complement strand
TGTGTGTGTGTGTGTGTGTGTGTGTGTGTGTGTGTGTGTGTGTGTGTATCTGTATGTGTGTGTGTGTGTATGTATCTGTATATGTGTGTGTGCGTGTGTGCGTGTGTGTGTGTGTATGTATCTGTATGTGTGTGTGTGTCTGTGTATGCGCGCACACATGTTGGGGCTTTCTGTCTGTCTGAAGTCAACCAGGACAATGGAACTTGCTTGCATGAGGGTGCAATGATTTGCCATATCTCGTCTGACTCCACATCCCAAACGTGCAGTGAAGGAACACGATAAAAATCCAGATTATGAATAAGGCACACACACACTCATAGACACATGTCACAGTCTGTTTACACTTAGGGTCGCTGAGTACTTCTTAAACGGCCACAGCGAGCACCACTGTGAAGCCCGTGTGCATCCCACCCCAACTCCAACTACTCACCAAGCTGGTTAGTCCTGCAGTGCCTCAGGGTTCGGACGGTGTCTGCAATCATGTGCTGAAAGACAGAAGAGGGAACACGGAGATGGAGGCTCACTTCTTGAAGCAGCAGGAGTCTAACCCAACTTGGAGCTGGACATGATTTTGTGGATTGTATGCAGCGTGGAATATTCAAGAACACTGAGTTTGAATCTGCAAGAGCAGTGGCTCCCAGATAGCGAGCGTGCGATCTTTGCTGCCCCTGACTTCCTGCCCTCGTCTGTTTGTGTTTCCCCTGCAGGTGAGCTGTTGCCTTTTTGAGGCCTCGCTTCCGAGGAGTTCAGCACACACGGACCATGTAACTGTCACTGCTGGGACTTTTACCTTCCTCCTACTCAGGCTCTGCAATCTCAGGGCACGGGCTCACACGTGTACCACTGTCCCACTCTCCTCAGCGCTGGGGATCAAACCCAGGGACTCTTGAATGCTCAGCTGGCCGGACTTCTAGCTGAGCACTTCTGTGGGCTCCTATGCACATTTGGAATGGAGGTAGAAAGTGCTGTGGATTCGAGGGCCCAGACAATGGCAGGAAGTGAAGTGCTCACAAAAGAAGTGTGGCTACAGCAGCTCGCTCGCTTTCTTCCTTCCTTCCTTCCTTCCTTTCTTTCTTTCTTTCTTTCTTTCTTTCTTTCTTTCTTTCTTTCTTTCACAAAGGCCATTTTGTTTCTAACTTGTATTTCCTCACTGTCTTCTCTAGTACTCTAACTTAATTTCTTTCCTGTAGCTCCTTGCTGATCTCCAGACAAACGTTACCTGAAGTGGTCAGCTTTGGGAGAGAAAGACCATGCCCTGTGCACACTAAGCAAGCAAGTGAGCTACCACAGGCCCAGACTCTTTTCATTTTTAAAACTTCTAGAGAGCATCTCACTTGCCTAGGTTGGCCTTGAACGCCCAATCTTCCTGCCTCAGCCTCCTGAGCAGCTGGGGTTACAGCCCTACATTAGGCCTGGGTGCAGCAAGAGCCCTCCACTCCGTATTGTGTCCGCTACTTTCACTTTTCCGTTAACAGTGGGAGACAGTGTTTTGGAAGAAACCGACTTCCTGGTCCTGCAGAGCTCCCAGATGTCCTCTCAGGCCTCTTTGCTACAGTGGGTCCTGCTCTTTGCAGAAAGACCTCTTACTTTGTCTCATAGCGAACCCCAAAGGTCCCGCTGTGCAAGGATGAATGCCTTTTTAGTCTCTGTTCCCCCAAGCACCACCTTCATACCTTGCCTGCACAGGCCAGACACTGGAGCACTCACAGATGATAAACAGTAAGTTATTACTGAAAGAATAAAGCTATGGCTAAAATCTTCTCACTTAAAACCCAGTGGAATGACAGAAGCGCTGTTTGAATGGCAGTCTGATTAAATTATGCTGGCTACAGTTCGGCTAATCCGATGCTTCTCCGGAGTAGAGATTCAGTGATCAGGGCGGGGGATCACAGCAGCAGCTCGGGGCGGCATTAGCAAAGGAAATGGGACCTGACTCACGTCTGTGTGCATGCATTGTTACATTTCCTTCCCAAATTCTACCCCAATTCCCAGGACAGATTTCCCGTCGTTTCAGTCTGTGGCGTCACACTGATTCCTATCCTGTGCCATTTGTGCAACTCCTGAAAGGCTGGGGCTGATGCAAGGCCCGATGCTGTGTGCAGTGTTGAAATCTGATTCTCATCTCTGGGTTTTCTGACACAGAAGGAGGGAGGGAGAGAGGCAGACACAGTAAAAGACCGTGCTTGTAATATTGGGGGATGAAAGAAAGGGATGGATCCCTTTGCTCCTTCAACATTTCATAGTCTGAGGTGGAAACATTTGTAGCTGCTGAGGCAGCACTCTGGATCTACATGTGGCCTGTGCCAGCCAGATAAAGACAACACCCAAGTTATCTGCTGACTGGCTTAAATTAACACCCACCATGAGGAATTGGCTCCCCATAAGCTACTTCACTTAGGTCCCACTGGTTTGTTATTGTGAAAGATGATCCTGCCTTAGCCTCAGTGAAGCCTTGTCCTCTGCTAAGAGACATTCTCCAAGAATGCTCTCTCTACAAAGATGTTTCTACTGCTGAGTGGAACCCTGGCCTGATACAAGTCTTTCTGAAAATAAAAAGGTCTAACCATATCTGTCGACTATCACCGTCAACTAACGGCACGGTCAACTTGAAGTGCACCTGCTTTGGGGACCAGGCCACCGTAGTTTCCTTTCTTTAGAAATGATGTACCAGGCATGAGGAAATAAATGGCACAGTGGGTAAGAGCATTTGCAGAGTAAGCTGCAAAGCACGAGTTTAACTCTCCTGAACGTACACAAAAAGGTTGTCATGGCTGCATGTGCCTGTAACATCAGCACTGTGGGGAACAGGAAGCAGAGACAGGAGGATTGCTGGGGCTTGCCAGCCATCACCTTAGCTACAGGTTCAGTAGGGGACCCTCTCTCAAGGGAATAATGTGGACACACAGATACACACATACCACACACACACACACACACACACACACACACACAAACACACACACACACCACACACAGACACACATCACATACACAGAAACACATACAGGGGACCCTCTCTCAAGGGAATAATGTGGACACACAGATACACACATACCACACACACACACACACACACACACACACACACACACAAACACACACACACACCACACACAGACACACATCACATACACAGAAACACATACACACCACATACCACAAACACATACACACACACAGAGAGACACATAGACATAAACACACACACACACACACACACACACACACACACACACAGAATTGATGTGCCACTAGTAGTTGTCTGGTGGTCAAGGAGCTGCGGTGTTTCTTTTGTTTGTTTAAGGTAGCATCTTGTACTGCAGCCTGGGCTGGCCTGGAACTCACTATGTACCTCAGGCTAATCTTGAGGTTGTGGCAATCCTCCTGCCTCTCCTTCTTGAGTGTTGCCATTATAGACTCACACTCAGCTTCCATGCTATTTTCCTACAGGCACTGGGTCGGTACTTTTACCCCATGCCAGTCTCTACTGTTGGGCTCTGCTGAATTGCTGGAGGAGAAATGAAAAGACTGCGACAGCGATGAGAAGGTGGAAAGTGTGCTTGAAGCTGCCCGTGGCTTTCCATCTGAGCCTGCATGGAACCGCTCCTCCACTCCTCTGGCGTCAGGTGAGGGAGAAACAACTCAAGGAATGCAGCCAGGCCACTGTCTGCCTTAATGAAGGTCAACTCCTAAGTCTGCTCATGAGAAGTGACAGTTTTTAAGGACGAAAGCATTTTTCCTGTGTCCCCACTGGGTCAGAGGGAAAAATGCTTTGGACCTTTACAAAGATTTCCAGGCTGGCTAACATAGTATATCTCACATTGTCGCACATGCTCTGCAAAGCTCCTCTGGTGGTGTGATACCGACTCACGTTGCCGGCGGGAGACAACGTAAATACCGACCTGAAGTTTCATATACTTGTGACCACTCAGAGATACCACATACCGGAGAGGCACTGGCTCAGTCTGAGAATTCTAGTGACTGAGGCCTTTGGTGGCTGCAAGGTGTAATGGGATCCTCGGGGCACCACAGAGCAATACAAGATGAAAACCCCACGCGTTACCCCTTCTGACCGTGGTGGTGTCACTATAGCACGTGGAACAACAGAGCTGATTCTAAAATACGCAGGGCAGAGAGAGAGAGACTTGAAAACAAAACTGTCTGCGTCTCCACTCCCAAAAACTACCTAGCCATGAAGCCAGTATCTTCAGGGTTGCTAAGGGTTGCTACAGAGAACGGCTGGAGGATGTCTGTCTTGGAGAGAGTCTGGAAGTTAGGGCTGGAGGTGTTGTGGGGGGATCTAGTTTCACTCCTCCTGTGCACCTCAGCCCTTATGTGTCCTAGGGGTCTTTGTGACTAGAACAGAGTTGGTAAGTGCTAAGATGTCAGACACCGGGCCTCAGCAGGAGACTTTACTCTGAATTGCTCTTTAAACACTACCACATAGGATTTGGTGGGGGGGAGTGTCTCTGAAGCCTGGCTCCGGTCTCATAGGGAGCTGGGATGGCTCCTGACAGAGTTCATGCCCAGAGAAGCATGCCGGGATGAGCATTCCCTCTGTGACACTGAGGGTCATCTGTCAGCAAGCTGCCTTCCCCTGGTCACTAATGGTCTCCCTGGAGCCCTGCTGTGGAGCACCCATTCAGCCCCGCTCAGCCCTGTAGACAGCTTCTTCCCGGCTCAAGGGCAGAGCAGAAGGGCTGAGGAGCCCACTGAGGACACCACCTGTGACTGTCCCAGATGGGCGATTTGGGAGAAGCTTCTCGGGGACGCATACAAGAGGCCTGACCAGGTCCCTGCATCCATCAGAGGCCTACATCAGAGGCCAGTGAGGAGGTGGCCTTTCCCCTCACTTGCAGAACCCACACATCTCAGGTGCACGTCCAAGACTGGGGTACTAGGAGACAGACACATCTGTTGAGGAGTCTTGCTTACTGTCTCAGAGTGGTTTACCCTGGGGCATCGAGAGTGCTTGAGAAGCTACCGGACTCTCGTGAGTGGGAACTGCTCTTGACATCAGCTGTTATGCCTGGTTGTTCTGCGTTTACACAGTCACTGGCACTAAGCTAATGAAATACTATTTAAAAGAATAAAGGGCAGATTCTCCAAATCTTGATAGCCTAGTGTTGACACTGTCCCACATGCAGCATGACCCTGGAAGGTCTCTCTGTGTAGCAGAGAGAGACCCTCAGGGCATTTGCTGTCTAGGGCAGGAAAGACAAACATGCATTTCCCTTACACAGAGAAGAAAGGAGAACCAATGAAATTTACATACCAGCTTTTCAAAATTGACGAGATTATCCAAGAATGTTTTATTTCCTTCATGAATAAATGTTACATCTGAAAGTTAAAAACAACAGGAGGTAAATGTATACGAGGAAGAGATCGTGAGAGAGAACACAATTGTTTGGAAACAATGCAACTTAGAGTTTTTTCCTAAAGCACTTGGAGTTAGGCTGCATATTTGACAAGGCAACTTGAAATTAAAATTGTGTAACATCTGATACGAATGTTTAGAGGGCAGTACAGCCTTCTGGAAGTATTTTGCTGTTAACCTGCATGCTATAAGCTAATGCTATTTTGTGACTTACTCGGGCCATTATGTTTTTAGGTCAAAAGACTGAGCAGAAAATAAGTGAATATTCATAAGCAACAGGGACTTACTATTTATATATCTGCTTTAAGAAAAACTCCCTGCCTGCCAAATGGGACTGGCTTTAGTTAAAACAGCTAAGACTCAGATTCCCAAATTTACATTAAAACAGTAAAGAAATTTAAAATTTTGGTTTCCAAAGCCTGCGTATCAGAAGTGAGAAAAGGGCAAGAATCTGGCCTCACTTAACAGGTAGAGAGACCGCATCCCCCGATGAAGATAAAACAGGACAGGGATGGGATGGAGAACAGAGGTTTGGTTTTTTTGTAAAGAAGGAAATTTAAATTTGGTTTGCGACTCGCTAGATTTAAAGTGACCAAGGAATGGGTCCAGTTCAGTGGCTGAGTCTGAGCTCAGTGGAAAATGGATCTTACTCACTGCCCCAGAGAAGTGTTGGAGGACGCTGAGAGAAACGCCTCTCTTTGTCTGACAAGGTGGCTCCTCATGAGATTAAGATTTGGGAATTAAATACATTAAGCTAGCATCAAAGGCTCTGAAAATCTCTGGCATACAAAAATGGATGGGACAGTGTACAATGGAGCCGTAGCGTCCATACAGATGAGCATCGCAGTACAAATTATTCAGCTTAAAGGACATCTAAGTATCCCAGCTGTCACCAACAACAGACCCAACCCACCAAAGACAGAAACGCAGATTCAGTCAAAGCTGCTGAGACAGGCACTGCCTGCACACTCAACAGTGAGCTTGCACTCCCACGGCAGGCCATAAGACTGTGACATACTGTGTCATAAGGGTGACACACTGTGACACCCTACGCCTGGAGTGTCCCTTGCATACAGTATGGACCTGCTGTGGTAACATGAGCTTCTGTCTTTTGTAGAGTTCTATAAACTGCCTTCTACAGAAGCAGTCACAATTGATCCACAGTAGTTTACTGTCGTCCATGGACTCAGGAAGTCCTTGCAAGCTTTACCCCGCTACAAAAGACTTCGAAGAGTGAGCTTTCTTACATTTGGTTACAGCAAGTGTCGCCCTGCATCATTAAATACAGTCCGGAAGCTTCGCCTCACAGAGCTTCAAATAACAGGCACCACCCCCACCTCCACCCCAACCCTGCTCCTAAGGGTGGGATGGATGGCCAGTGACAATATCAGCAGGCACAGCTTCGAGTGTTTTACCCGAATTAACCCACTCAGTCCTCACAAAGGCTTTCTAAGGTGGCTGTAGGAAGCCAGCACGCAGAGAGACCAGGGCCCACTGGACAGTCATAGCCGAGCCATGCTCACACCACTGTGGCAGAGCTAGGGGTCAGCTGTAGGGAGGGCAGAGTCCTCATAGGTCTCTGGCGTCGTTAGAGTCGACTTGCACACAAGCTGCGTCTATGGCCTGTAAGTTGTTCCTGCGTGTCTTCCTGAACCGCTTCTCTTAAACTCCCTCAGGGCTTACTGAAGGCAGCAGGTGGGATGGCTGCTCTATTCAGGAGTGTGTGTGTGTGTGTGTGTGTGTGTGTGTGTGTGTGTGTGTGTTAGTTATAGAAAGAAAGTGTAGGTGAATGTATGTGAGCATTTGTGTTTGAGTGAGTGAGCATGTGTGTGAGTGTATGAGAATGTGTTTGTGAGTGTGTGTGTGAGAGAGTGAGTGTGGGTGAATGTGTATGAGCATGTGATGTATTAGTGTGTGAGCATGTGTGTGAGTGTATATGTATATGTATGTGAGAGTGTGTGTGTGAGAGTGTGAATGTGTGTGAGGATATGTGTTTGAGTGTGTGAACATGTGTGTGAGTGTGTGTGTTAGTATGAGCATGTGTGTATATGTGTGTATGTGTGAGTCTGAATGAGTGTGTATGTGTTTTTGTGTATGAATCTGAGTGTGTGAGTATGAGTTAGTGTGTATGCATTTGTGTGTATATGTATGTGAATGTACGTGAGTGTGTGTATGCATGTGTGAGTGTATGTGAGTGGGTATGTGTGTTTATGTATGTGAGTGTGTATGCATGTGTGCATGAGTGTGTATGTATGTGAATGTGTATGTTTGTGAGTGTGTATGTGTGAGTCTGAGTCTGTGAGTCTGTGAGTGAGTGGATGAGTGTGTATGTATGTGTGTATGTGTGTATGAGTGTGTTTGTGCGAGTGTGTGTATATGTGTGTGAATGTATTGTGAGTATGTGTATGTGTTTGTTGTATGATGTAAGTATGTGTATGTGTGTTTGTGTATTGTGTTAGTGACTATGTGAGTGTGCACTCACACACATGTGTGTCGCATGCTGCTGTGGGTTGCAGGAAGCTGCAGTACAAAAGGGACTGGTGAACAGAAAGCTGAGCAGGTGACAGAGGGACAGAGGCTGGCACGAGAAGACGACTTTAACAGCTGAAGGTTTTAGGGCGTGTGTGTAGCATGGCATGTGTGTAGCAGGAGTGAGGAGCGAAGAAACAACAAAGAACAGGGTGGGCAGGAGAGGCCGCAGGATGCAAAGGGGGGACGTGCCCAGCTGGAATCGTCAGGTCACCACCTATGTGCCCGCTCACCGGGAGCCACTGTTTACTGTGTGACCATGGGACGTCTAAGCTTCCTAACGCACAGCCCCTGAGTTCAATGTGGCCTATTTCCTAATGTACAGAAGTGAGAGGAAGAGCCATCACCAAGTGTTAAGTCAATAACTCTAAAATAGTTCAAATGTCCAGTCAATGAAATGAAAACGTCCAAGAATTCAAGTTCTTTACTTCCAAAGTGTCCGCTGATGGATATGTTTGCATTTTTCTTCTTTTTTTAAAAAATAAATTATTTATTTAATTTTAGTTTATGTGCATTGCTGTGAGGATGTCAGATCTCTTGGAACTGTAGTTACAGACAGTTGTGAGCTGCCATGTGGGTGCTGGGAATTGAACCCAGGTCCTTTGGAAGAGCAGACAGTGCTCTTAACCACCGAGTCATCTCTCCAGCCCCCACATTTCTCTTCTTTTTAAAGACAGGTTTCATGTGGTCAGCCTGGCTTCCAGCTAGCTCTGCACTTGAGGATGGCCTTGAGGTCCTCACCCGCCTGGCCTGCTGCTGCAGCGCTGGGATTTTAGACCTGCACCATCACAGCAGGTTTATGCACCACTGAGGACTGAAGACCTCCTGCATGGAGTCCAATGTGCTACCAACTGAGCTGCACCCTCAGCTCTTATCCTATTTTTCTTTGGAAATTATTTCAGACAAAAATTAAAGCTTTAAACAAAATACAATACTGATGTTGTCTAACTTTAATAGTGATTAAAAAGAAGGAAATTTGTTTGTCTCCCAACAAAAGGTCTAAACTTATTGGAGCATAAAACTGCATTCAAGCTCAGGTGAGTGAGTGCCTTGACTGTCAGAGGTTTCAGGGAGAAAGCACTAAGCAGTGTGCGTGTGTGTGTGAGGTGCAGGGTTGGGTGTGTGTGGGCATGTAAGGGGTGTAGGGCATGGGTGTGCGGGTGTGAGGGGTATGCAGTGGGGGCGTGATGGGTGTGGCTGTGTGTGGGATGTGGTTGTGTGTGGGGTATAGGGGTGTGTGGGGTGTAGGGGTGTATGGGTGTGTGTGGGGTGTATGGGTGTGTGGGTGCTTTTTTCTAAGTTAAAGAGACACTGTAAGAGAATCCAGTGCCTTATAACCATTTCTTCTTTCTAGTTTTTCTTATTAAAAGCAATTCCTTTTCCACATTATTTCCTCATTTCCTACTGTTCCCATTTGTGTTTAAATAATTCCAAGTGTTTCTTCCCAACTGTCAGCACCAGCCCTCCAACTGAAGGCACTACCCTTTGCAAAGTGTCTATGAGCCTGTGTAAGTCTATGTTAAAAGTGAATAAGTACAAAAAAGAATAAAGAAATAGGAAGGAAAGAAGAAGGAAGGAAGGAAGGAAGGAAGGAAGGAAGGAAGAAGGGAGGAAGGAAGAAGGGAGGAAGGAAGGAAGGAAGGAAGGAAGGAAGAAGGAAGGAAGGAGGGAAGAAGGAAGGAAGAAGGAAGGAAGGAAGAAGGAAGGAAGGAGGGAAGAAGGAAGGAAGAAGGAAGGAAGGAAGGAGGAAGAAGGGAGGAAGAAGGAAGAAAGAAGGAAGGAAGAAGGAAGGAAGAAGGAAGGGAGGAAGGAAGGAAGAAGGAAGAAGGAAGGGAGGAAGGAAGGAAGAAGGGAGGAAGGAAGAAGGAAGGGAGGAAGGAAGAAGGAAGAAGGAAGGAAGGAGGGAGGAAGGAAGAAGGAAGGAAGAAGGAAGGAAGGAAGGAAGAAGGAAGGGAGGAAGGAAGGAAGGAGGAAGGAAGAAGATAGAAGGAAGAAAGGAGGGAAGAAGGAAGGAAGGAAGGAAGAAGGAAGGAAGGAAGAAGGAAGGAAGAAGGAAGGAAGGAAGAAGGAAGAAGGAAGGAAGGAAAGAGGAAGGAAGGAAGCAAATGAACCTTTAAGCTGTAATTTTGGTATTTCAGTCTCTTCTTACTTTTCCCACTTGCTTTTTGGGCAGATTCTTCGGCCTGAAGCAGTCATACTGTGCCCCCCTCAGTTGTCCTGATGCCGTTTCCTCCCCCTTTCTCCCAGCAATTCTAGCTTCACAAGATGGAGACTAATGTGCGACATCAGAGAGGCAGTCACTGTGGCCCTCCAGGACAGGCAGAAGAGGGGTGCCAGCTTCACTCTCAGCTGGGGTGGAAGTGGGGGGAAGGGGGGGTGGCCAGGCCAGGCAGCAATGCAACTCCTCTCCAGAGTCATTGATGAGGCCAGTGGGTGGGGGTGGGGCCCGACGCTGCAGACATTGTCTCTGAGAGGCAGAAGTCTGATGAAGACGTATTTCTATAAAACCCCTTGAAACGATTAAAACGGGGCCAAAGAAAATTCCCGGAGTCCCGTTTCCCTAGGGAGCACAGAAGGTCAGGAGCCCGGCCAGATTCTATGGGCTACCCTCCCACCGATGGCCTGCCTGGCACATCACCGCGATGCCAGCAAGTGTAACTGACGGGTTTCACGTGAACTGTGTCTGCTCTGCAGAAGAGAGCTTGAGGGTAACTGTGGGGCTGTCGTCAGACACCAGCTGGTGTCCACTTCCTGGAAAGAATACTCTCTACTGGCAATGCTCACGTGCCATCTAGCTTCTGTTGAATGGCAGGGTCTCTCTCACACAGAGCACCGTGAGCTGCAGCCTCTGAACTCGGATGCAGACAGACAACTGCTGGTCCTTTAGGCCTTATTCTTGTTTAAGTATTTCATGGAGTTAAAGAAAATAATACAGGGCTTGGAGACAAAGCAACATAAACACTTTTCTTGTGACAACTCTTTGACACTCCTCAAACACAAGTGAGCACTCTAGACAGTTGAAAAAGAATTCCGTGCAAATATGGAGGTATGAAAACTGAGGCTGCTATAAGGCATTAACCGAGAGTCCCGTTCTTTTCTGCTGTAGCTAGAAGATGACACTGCATACCCCAACAGATAGGAAATCATTACCTTTAAGCAATAAGGGCATGAAGGGGATTTTTGGCGGCTTCATCTTTTTGAACGCATCCCTGTAGGCTTTGTGGTTGAGGGAGGGGTCCTGCAAACCAAGGAGATCACAAAGAGGAGAAAAAAAAAAATCAATGCACTTATAGAAGCACTTCTCAATCTGCATCTGCTGCACAATGTGGACATGATTAGATTCGGATAGATTCTTCCTGAGAATGCGGCAGGTAAAGGTTTCCTTGGAGAATAAGTCCACTAATTAGGGGAGGGAATCTAGGCAGTGCATGGAATCCAAGTTATCATTGGTTTACAATAATGGGAGGCGACTGCAAAGGAGACAGACACCTTTTGGTCGCACTTTTGTCATTTTCCTTAAATAGGTTCTTCAGGTGCGGTTTTCTCTGCATAATCTGCGCCATGAGGGGAACCTCAAAGTCTTTTGTTAAGTACACTGGACCGGGAAACTGCCCTCGGGACACAAAGACAACGCCAAATTTCTAGAAAACCCAAGGCACAGCAAGGAAGGGGGAAAGATTAATTCGCAGCACACTAATCACTCAGCACATTTATACCGATCGCTTCCATGTTGTGAAATGGAAAAGGCCTGTGAAAAATCACATGGGCTTCGTGGGGAGAGGAGAGGCAGAGCTAACGGCCACCACGGCTTCACTCCTTCCGAGTGTTTCTGTCTGCGTACCTACTCACCATCGGTCTGTCTGTCGTTTGTTCTTATTTGTAAATTAAAATGTTTTGAAATTATGTCAGTTTTTCCTTCCTCTTCCCTCCCCCAACCTGTCCCATGTACCTGATGCTTTATTCCCTTTCAAATAAAGTGTGTGTGTGTGTGTGTGTATAAAATACGAGTGTGTATGTATGTGTATACAATACATGTGTGTATAAAATATGTGTGTATATAAAACGTGTGTGTGTAAAATACGAGTGTGTATGTGTATAAAATTGTGTGTGTATAAAATACGTGTATGTGTGTTAAATATGAGTGTGTGTATGTGTATAAAATACGTGTATGTATGTGTATAAAATACGTGTGTGTGTGTGTGTGTGTGTGTGTGTGTGTTCCTAAGTATGTAAGTACAGCCTGCTCTACCTGCACGATGATCCTTGAATGTAAAATGCCTTTAGGGCCGATGAGCTGGCCCTGGGCGGTTGCTGTACTCTCTGGCTGCCTGCAGTTCCTTGTCTGCAGTAGGTGCCTCTTCTACCTCAGCATGCCCCTGCGTCATTTATTTTTCAGTCAGGGTCTTATGTCACAGCCCAGGCTGGCCTGGGACTTATCCTCTTCCCTCCTCATCTTCCAAATCCAAAGCACCAGGATTCTATCATCACGGCCGGCTTCAAAACTGTATTTTCAGATGCAGTCAGTCAGGTCAGGCCTTGCCATCACGAAGAGCAGGGAGCTAAACCCTGAACCCAGAAGGAAACGAATTGATTTCAAGGGCAAGTCTCCTTTACTTACCGTTAAACTCTCAAGTTCGGAGAAAAGTTTCTTGAATTTCCCAGGAATTTTCTAAAAAAAAGAAGAAAAAAAAAAAAAAAAAAAAAAAAAAGGAAGCTCAGAAACCACAGAGGTCACAGAAGGCAGCTAATCTGAGAAGTGGCATGAAGGGATGTTTGCACTGAGTTCTGCTTGCTCACCGACACATTTCTGAGCATAAATACCTGTCACGGGGCGCTGCCTTGATTTCATCCCATTATGCAATTTCCATCACCTCCTCGATATGACAGTCGTTAGGCATACTGCTAAAAATACCTTGGCAGCCACATGATAAAGGGATCTGGCTGGCTAGACACCCTACACACTGGTGCTTATTTAATAAACGCTTAGGCCTCAGTTCTGTGCCACGTCTCTGATGGATGTGCTCACCTTTCGGACCGTCTGGCCCCGTGGGTGGGAGACAGCAGTGTTGGCTGACTGTTTCTTATGTAAATGGCACCGCTGCCCTGTGTGGCAGAGGCAAGGTAATAAAAGATGGTGAGACCCTTAGGTGACACAGCTTGCACCTTAGCGGACAGAATCTGAGTGCTTATAAAATAACAGAAGACAGGGCTGTGTACCTGTTCCATTCTCCTACGTAGAACAGCAGGCCCCATGGACAGGGACCTGGAGATGTGCCAGACGGCCTTTAACATGAATAGAAGCCAGACACGGTGGCGCGCACACCTCTATCCCAGCACTCAGGAGGCAGAGGCAGGTGGATCTCTGCGAGTTCGAGGCCAGCCTGGTCTACAAAGTGAGTCCAGGACAGCCAGGACTACACAGGGAAACCCTGTCTCAAACGAACAAACAAAAAGAAAGAAAGAAAGGAGGGAAGAAAAACAGGAGAAAACATGGATCCTTTCATACTGGCTTAGTGGTCTGTCATAGAAAGCTGACCTAACTAACCAAGGCTCTGTGAATTCTGTTCCCGCCTCTTCCTAGCTGTGTGTTTAGTGTGAGTTTGCGCTCTCTCTGGTCTCAGCCTTCAGTAACAGCACGTGAAATAAATGCACAGCTGTCCATGGTTGCTGCCTGGCAGACTCCAGCTGTTAACAATGTCCGCAAGGTTCAAGATACCCCCGGGGAGGTTCTGTCTTCAAACTGGATCGGTGTAATGGATGATCACTTTACAATAACTAAACTTTAAAACTACTTACGTTTTCAATGTGATAATTTTGACTCGACTCAGTTCTCCACAGTGAGCAATCTAACTCACCTGGAAACGACTTGACAGTAAATAAAATATAAAACGCTGACTTCTGCAGTTATTTCCAGTTTTTCCTCTGAGCCATATCTTAGTCTGCCTGACATTCCAATGAATGTCCCAGTGGCGCCTCAAACTCAAACGTGCTTAGCCAGAGGTCGGCAAAGAGGCACATCTGCCCAGAGACTATTTTTGTAAATAACCTCATACTGGAACACTTAACTGTGGCTGCTGCCATTACAAGGACAGGGTTAAGTCCTTGCAACAGGGACCATCTTAAACTCCCTCCTTTTCTTTATTCCACAACAGGATGACAACCACTTTCCTTTGACTCTGAGACCCTGCGGTCACCCTGCGGGTGGCACCTGCTGGGAAGCCCGGCCTCCCCTCCCAGCAAGCCCCCTGCACAGGCTCCTCAGCTGCAGAGCGCTTCCTCCTCTATATCTCCCAGGGCCTTTTATCACACAGCACTCTGTCCTGGGCATTTGTTTTCAGTGTGGCAGCCATGGTGCTCTCTGTGATAACACAGCAGGCAGTCAATATGCAGATTCAGCTTTGTAAATGTAATTCAATTACTTCTGCAAATCAAAGTTTCTTCTGAGATTTAATTCAAATTCCACTCTGTGAAGACCCTCTGCTCCGCTCTCCTCTGTCATCCTGGCTCTAATCAGCCTGGCAGGTCGCTCCCATCGCCTTTAATCTTTAATGTTCTTGGCCCATCTTGTTTGCCTAACCAGAACAGGCAACCCTTTCATGTCTCTTGTTGTTGTTGTTTGTTGTTGGACCTCCTTGAAGGATAGCATGAACCCTGCCCCCTGGGTCGCACGGTGCACTCACTGGGCGCAGCTCCTGACTCAGAAGGTGAGGATTTATAGGGAGAATGGCACAGTCAGTGACAGGGAACAGGAGAGGCCAAGGACACCACAGTGGACTACACAGGGTACCAGGCAGAAGGATGCTGATGATGACATGGGCATTAGAGGGACAGAGTAAAAGAGGGCAACAGTGGGTCTCCCAGACTGGCTTCCTGAATCTCCTAACTAACCCAAACCCTTCACCATCTACAGGGGCAGACCTAGAATTTGGGAGGCCTCGTGCCTTCTATAAATATACAAAGGTCCTCTTTACGAAAATTAGAATGCACAATCACTTGGGCAGTTCACCCATGTGAGCATCCGAGGCGGAGGCCCTGAACCTTGGCGTCACCCCTGTGTCACCCTCTCACGCAGGCCAGTACCCTATTTGCCTCTGTGCGCACTTTGCTTCCTATCACAGGACAGACTGGAAAATGACTAGCCAGCATGGAGTTAGAGCTACCTTCAGGGAGTGCAGGGTGAAGAGAAATGTAAAACATTTAGTTAAAAAAAACAAAACAAAACACTTTTTTGTATATATTAGAGAGCCACATTAACGACTGTGTGAGAGGCCATTTGCTAAAAATGGTCCCTATCACCCTGTCACAGTCCCACTAAAAGTACTTTTAGCGGAGCAGAATTCGTCTCATTTAAACCATTTAAACCCACTGATTTCTAACACAAGCTTCCCGAGGAGTGTTTCATTTTAGCCCACACCACGCCCCAGCTCCCAGCGGAAAGGCTCACCTCCCAGGTCTGTGACAGCCGGCTGACCGAGGCAGTGTTGAGGCCCATCACGATGGCAAAGAAAGAGTTTAGGTTCTGCTGGGCTTTGCAGCTATGGATAAAGGAGAGCAGAGGAGACTGAGAAAACATTCCTTCAAACAGTGGGCAGCCGCCGGCAAGGCCCCTCACACCTGCCACTGTCCATGGAGAGAAGGATGGTTACCCCAGCTGTTTCTGGAGCTGAAGAAAGGATGTCTAGCTCCCAGGGTCCTTGCTGCCTCCAAGAAAAGCATCTGACATGCAGGAGGCCTCCCCCCAACATCCACCTGTTTGCTCCCAGCTAAGGGGATTGTGCTCTGACATACCCACTTCTCTGTAGCCACAAGGCTGTTCCTGCAGCCTCCTCAGCTTTTCCTGTATCTGGCCGACTGGTCCCTCTCACATCACAGGTCTAAGTTCTCTCATTCATTTTGATATGTCATTCTTTGCTAACAACAAAGTGGACACCACACTCCATCCATCCATCCGTCCATCCATCTATCCGCCCATCCGTCCATCCATCCATCCGCCCATCCGTCCATCCATCCATTCATCCGCCCATCCGTCCATCCATCTGCCCATCCATCATCCATCTATCATTAATCATCTATCAACCCACTTATCAATCACATCATCTATCAGTCTGAGTATACGGCACATATTATGGGATAGTAGTCCACATTTCTGACTCATAAAGGCAAGAAAATAAAATGAAGGGGCTTTTGCAGTCTCTGCACTAGGGCTGGGGACAGTAGATTTAGAAGTCCGAGAAGGTCACCTTCCGCTACAAGGAGAGTTGAGGGCCAGCCTGGAGATGCACGAGACTTCACCTCCTTAAAAAAAAGATGTTTCATTGGTGTTTTAGTTTTTCTAGTTGTAGCCTTTGCTAGTTTCAACTCTTACTGCACAAATGCTGCAGTAGATATCTTTTGTTATGAAACTTTTCACATATTTGTGATTTATTTTTCCATTAGTACAAATGATGGTACAAAACATGAAAAGTGTTTTTGCTTTTTGTTTGTTTGGTTTTGTTTGTTTTGAGACAGATCAGTCCAGGCTGCACTGGACCTGTTATACGGCTCGGAAGACTGGCCTCAGCTTCTGTTCCCACCATGTCTGTCAGCCCAAGGTTCTGCTGTATGCTAAGCATCTTCCCAAGCTGTGACGTTCTGGTGGCACTAGAGTGAATAAGAACATACAGCTCAGAAGCAAGGAAACGGCTTAGGCTGTGCTCTGGCAGGGCCCTGCCAGACTTGTGGACCAGACACTGCTCCAAGTCTGGAAGGAAGTTTACTCGCCACAGAGAGAGGAGCTGTGGGGGCGGGGCATTGCTGCCTCCCTCCACACCTGAGCAGAAAGTACCCAAGGACAGAAGCCCAGCAGGCACATCACCACCAAACCTCCTCAGCTATGGCTGGTCCCTAAGTCTGGCCGCTTTCAGTACAGCCTCCTGTTCCTATACCCAGGCATGATGCCCTCAAACTCAGTGCTGATCCTTCCTCTGGCCTCAGTCAATTCCCCCTCCCGCGGGCCTTGCTTGGTACAGTCCAGCAACACACTGAACTCAAGGTGTCCCCTCTCTATGACGACCTCTGAGACCCTGCTGCCTAAGGCTTGGTACTGACTCTTCCAGCGTTTACGCTGTAGACAGATCACACTATCCAGAAAAGGCTTGAATTAACTCCATCTCTTGACAAGGTTTTGAGGTAGCAGCTCCTCTGTTGGGGCTTGAGTCAGTGAGGATGTCCTGTGACAGAGAACACCTCCTACCCAAGTCCTCCCACGTAAAGAAGTCCCTACAGGTTAGTACCACCATCAGGGAGGAAGCTCGCCAACGCTGGAGTATAAGCCTGCTGAGGGCCTACTCATTTTTGTTTTAATGTGTATATCCAATTGCTTAAGCACAGCAAGCCATGCACGGAGCAAGTGCTGAAGCTGAAAGCAAAAACTTTTAGGTAAATGGTTATTATTTTTTTTTTCATGATTAGAAGCCTTTTCAACTCTAGGTAGATGATTCACATCTTTTAGCTGTTACTTCCTCATATACCATTTCTTCTGGTCCACATAGCTTTGCTTTAGTCATAAAATTAACACACACACACCACATCATCTGATTTTTGTTTTTTAAAAAAGAAATTAAATTAATATAGACACAATTTCTGAATAAGACAAATTGGTTCTGAGCAGAAATTAGATGCCAATCGGGCCTGGAATCCTTTACAGTGGCTCATTCATTCTGAGATAAGGGCAGGCTGTCTGACAGGCAGCATCCCTGTCCAGCCACAGCTCCTTTGTCTGTGTGAGGAAATAAAACCCACTCAATCTGCAGAGGTGGGGGATGGGGTTGGGGGGGCAGAGAAGGAAGGAAACATGAATATGCAAATCGGATGCCTGAGGCAGGGAACACTTCACAGTTGTGTAAATGCCTGCTTTCCCTTGCCTCTTCCTACAGCGTGAGTATAGAGAATTTAACTCCATGTTTCAGTTGGCATTCTGTTCCATGGGCTTAGGACAGAGACCAGAACCATAAATAATTCAGGAGCATGGAGCTAGAAGGAGGAGACATGAGGTTATTTCATTTCCCTAGGACATGGAGGAGGAGCTGGGTGGCGCCACCTTTATCAGTGGAACCCCGCTGGTGCCCCCTTTCTCCATCTAACTCACACTGTAGAGACCTTTACACATGTGGCACCTTGGAGAGCATCTTGGAACACTCTGGCTGAGCTAACAACCAACCAAAGCGAGTAGACCAGTCGCCTGCTCCTCCACTGAATCGCCTCAGACCGCAGACAGCTGCTGCCTCAACCTCTTGCTTCTGGGGTTTTAGAGAACAGGGCAGTCTCTCGTCTACTTTCAGGAGAGTTTTCCTAAAGAACATGCTGAGCCCATCAGTCTCCTGGTCCAGGACCCCTTCTGCCAATCAGTCTCCCACAGCTTCCTTCTCAGCCCCACATGAGGGCATCATAGCCACAGAAGCTGCCTGCCCTGCTGTAGCCCGTCTTCAGAGGCCTCTCCACGGAAAGCGAAGCGTCAAACTCCATCCCCACACCCCTGAGCTTCAGCTTTTCCTTCCTTAAGGCCAGGATGGACTCAGATCCCAAACCAGGTACTTCCTCCCCTGTTCTACAGAGTGCCTGTAGAACTACAGGAGCACCTTCAGCCTGACGCCTGATTTCCCACAAGGCCTTATCCAGACTCACACACAAGCCAGGCTGGCGCGCACATTCATCCCTCCACACACCCACAGGTCCCAGAGCTGTAGGTTCAGCCAATTTCAAATCAGGTGCTATGCAGTGACTTAAACACAGCTGCGTCTACACTGAGCTACCCTTTTCTTTGTCCTGGTTCCCTAAACAAGTCAGTATAAATGAGTTTCCTGCTGAAGGACTAAACTCCCCAGTGTCCCCTGAGGAGTACAGAAGTCATTCCCTGCTGATTTCTATCCTTCTAAGTGGCCCCTCTTCCCCTGTAGGCATTTCGGCCATCCACACACATGCGCAACAAGATGTCCCCGCACAGTGAATGAACGTGGTCCCATCTACGGTCAGACTGAGCCTCTCTTTTTTCCACCTTCGCTCTCTCTACAGCTGCCTAAATATTCTAACAATGGTACTGAAAACCCAGGACGGGAGACAGGAGCCTACCAGAAGCTCAGGCCCCAGC
>OU015742.1:204774393-204789974 GCA_907169655.1 Acomys percivali | reverse complement strand
AGAGAGAGAGAGAGAGAGAGAGAGAGAGAGAGAGAGAGAGAGAGAGAAAGAGTAATTAGAAACACAAGTAAGGCCACGGGCTACACACCGTGAGTGAACCTTGCCCAGGTAAAATATTTAAAAGGATGTACACAGACCTTAAGTCAGTTCATTTTTGCACATTTCAGCATGATGATAGGAATGCCACCACCCAAGCCGTCAAGAGTGTGGCCCTCCTGACCTACGCAGGGCTGTTTATGCTAGACAGCAAAATTTACTCTGTCCAAATCAGCCAGGACAGTCCATATATCAGCAGTTACTACAGTCCATGCACACTCATTCCCGTACTCACACTAGGAATTAGTCCTATATGTGATTCTATAGTTGATTTCACTACAGGCACCTGCTCCCTTTTTGTTTACATGTCATGTTTAATTGGTTATATAACAGCTCATTATACCATCATTTAATCATTCCTCTACTGTTGGACATTTAATGGTTTCCTTTCTTTAAAAAAAATTGGTCCTATAAATTAAAATATGTTAAGTACTAGCACAGGGCCTGGCACATCACAGAGTCTTGATAAATGGACCTATTATTTCAGCAGCCACAGCACACATAGATGAAGCCAACATCCTTGCACATAAATCCTTGTTGGCTACATGCGAGCTTTTAAAGACAGACTTCCCAGTACAAAGCTACACTCTGCCAAACTGCTTTCCAGTTCCCTTTTCAGAGAGTAAATGTGTTTCCCTAAAGTCAGTTATAAAGCTTGTAGGATGAACACACCTATTATTATTATTATTGGGACGTCTCTTTACATGCAAGTCAAAGGCTGAGCCCCGGTTAGGTTCTGGCTACTTATGAGGCTGGATGCTCCTTAGAGACCACTATTTTATCTCATTACAGAGCGTTTTGAGTCTAGGTTTTCCTCTACCACACGATGACGCCTCCTTCCACAGATGAACACCTCCCCACACCACAGCATGCACACGAGGATAAAGTAACAGTAAGATTTATCCTGTGGCAACACAACCCACTTCTCCTGAGGTGGCACTAAGCTACTGGGATGAATGGGAGCCATACCTTTTTCTAGATAATTTTAATCAACGTAAGTGCCAAATTTTATTTTGAACCTTTTTGGTTAATACAGGGTGAATAAATGATCATCTAATCTATTCCCAATTGGGTCAGCGTTATAAAGATTAATAATGCTATAATGGTAGGCTGTTAACACAGGTAATAAATGGTCCCAAACATCTGAGGCTTGAAGTCCTTTCAAGTCGGTTACCAAAACAAAACAAAACAAAAAAACAACCCCAAAACAAAATAAAAACAAAAACAAAAAACAAAAAAACCAAAGATTAAAACTAAGCTTTAGCTTCTAAAATAAAAATGGGTAGGCTGCTATGACATCACCTTGGGCACAAAATATCTAGAAACTGGGGCTGGAGAGATGGCACAGAGGTTAAGAGAGCACTGACTGCTCTTCCAAAGGTCCTGAGTTCAATTCCCACCACCCACATGGTGGCTCACAGCCATCTACAATGAGACCTGGTGCCCTCTTCTGGCGTGCAGGTGTACATGCAGGCAGAACACTGTACACATAATAAGTAAATAAATCTTTAAAAAAATATCTAGAAACCTGTTGAAGCTGCAAGAATACTGGGTGTCTCTGTCAAAAAAGCTTATGAAACATCAACACATTCTTTAAACTTTTCTCAGAAGCAGAATGAAATAAAAACCAGGTCACGGTGCTCGCATGAAGCGGCAAACACTGTATATGAGGTAATCTGTGACCAGAGCAAGGGCTATAATAAGCCCCGCCTCTTACTCCAATGTAAACATTATATTTTTTAAAAGAGTTATTTATTTATTATTATGTATAAAGTGCTCTGCCTGCATGTACACCTGCAGGCCAGAGGAGGGCATCAGATCACATTATAGATGATTATGAGCCAACATATGGTTGCTGGGGAATTGAACTCATGACCTCTGGAAGAGCAGTCAGTGCTCTTAACTGCTAAGCCATCTCTCCTGCCCACATTGTTGTTTTAAGCATAGTAAAATTCAGGCAAGAAAGTTCTTCACAGACCATTGTGTCAATGCCCAGTATAGAAAACCAACCCACCAACTGACCAGCAAAACCCACTCAGTGGGTGGAAGATTATTTCACATTACCAAAGCTATGGATAATTTGAGATAAGCTATTTTATCTAGTGATGAAAGTCAAAGGACCTACATACAACAGAATATCACTGCCTACCCTGATAAAACTGACTCAACAGGGTGTGAAAATGACATTTCCCAGTCATCTGGTAGATACGTTGTAGGAAAAAGACACTTTTTAGTTTTTAGATCCTCACATGGCTCTGGGCTGGCTTCAGTCCGATCCCAAGGTGACATGGGGCCTTAGCTGTGTTGTGGAGTTCACCTGAATGCCTGTGTTTTTTCAAACCTTCTGTTGGAATGGGGACCCAGGGGCTGTTCTCTGCAGTAGTACTATCGTGAGAGGAAAATGATGATTTTTGATGAAGCTTAATATTACTTGTACTCATTTAGTGTTTTGGTCATTTAAAATATGTCATACATGTGGCATATCTACCTGAAATACATTATTAAAAATCCAAAGCTTTTGAGGATACGCCTTCCTCGGCTCACTAGCCGCTCCCATCCTCGGGGGGGGGGGGCTTTCCCTCTCTTGATGAACTGTTCCTATTTCCTTCCTTTGCTTTGAGATTTCGTTCATTTTAAAAATTTTATTTTACGTGTATGAACGTTTCTCTGCATGTACAACAGTGTGCCGGGTGCATGCGGTATCCCAGGATGCCAGAAGAGGGAGGCCGAGCCCCTGGGACAGGAATTCCGATGGTCGTAAGCTAGGAACGGAACCCGCGTCCTCTGCGGCACACTCTCTTAGCTGTTGAGACATTTCTCTAGCTCCCGTCTCTGTTACTTAACAAACAAACCTCAGAATACATTTCCTTACTAAAGTTCGTGGGGTCCCACACATTTTGCAAAGCTTTGCTTTTATTTCCCAGTCGTAATCTGGGGTTAAGACATTTTTCTAGGGACTCAACTCAGAGCCTCATATACACTAGACCTAGGTTCCACCAGTGAGCTGCACCCTCAGCCCTGGATGGCGTTTTGTTAGGCTGTACAGTGAGAGGTCTGGGAAAGGAAGAACTCTGTTAGGCTTATGAAGAACGGCTTTTTTTTTTTTTTTAATGTGTTAATAACTGACCTGTCAAACGATTTGGCAATGCTTTAACCTCACTCACACGCGTTCTGACTCCATCTCTCCTTTTAGAACAATTACTGAGGGCAAACGGAAATGCGCTGTCTCTGCTTCCCTCCCCTACACACCCCACTGGCTGATACTAGTTAGTACAGTATTTCCCTTTTAGCTGCCAAACGCTCACTTTTTCTCCCCCTCAGGGTTAATGAGATATTAAATAAAGGTTGTAAGCCCAGAAGGGAGCCAGTGACGTGACACTGTGATCCGACAGACTCCAGCGAAACAAGGAGGCTTGTCCAGGCTGCACCACCGATCAATGGTGTCAGCCTGTCATCTGCATGGTCTGGGAGGACGAACAAGGCCTTGCTCACCACACGCACCGAGAGAGCCCTGCCTCGCCAGCTGTGGCTGGCTGTACAGTCTCCCATCTTCCAACAGAGACTGAATCCTCAGCCAGGAAGATGACTAGGTCAAGGCCACCCCTGCCCCCCCCCCATGGTAATTTAATCCTCTAACACTTTCTGAAGTTAATTTAAATACGAAAAATGGAAGGCTTATCTAATGTAAAAAGCCCAAAAGGCTCTTTAATACATTTCAAAACACTGGCACTGTCTTCCTACTCAATTCTGAGGGAGGAAATTCAATGCCCAGCCATACCCGCTGTTGTCATGGGAACACCTCTGGTAGGCACCTCTCCTTGTTACTGTGGTCATCCAGCAGCAGGCAGAAAAAAAGAGGGGCAGCAGGCCTGCTCTAGGAAATGTCAACTCCCTTGTGGTGGAGATCCAGCGAAAGATTTACATTCAAGAAAGTAACTTACCTCCAGAGAACGTGACGGCCACCAGAGCCAGATCCTCTTCAGCTCGCTCCAGCTTCTCAGCCACGACCTTCAGGATCTCCCGGGCTGTACTGGAAACCTTCGCCTTCACACTGACGTAGGAGTGCTCTGTTATATACACGTGGCAAAAAACTGCAGAGGTCAAAAGAACAGTTTGTAATCAGAGAACTGTGACCATGAGGGGTGGACTTTTTAATCAAGGTGTCTGCCTTGCTGCTGTTTTATGTCTAAAGTGTGTGCGGCTAGATGCATTTAGGACAACACAGTGTGCGGCGAGGGCCCAGCCTGTCATCTTCAGCTTGCACATACAAGAGCCCAGTGACCACGAAGGAGCAGCTGACTGGCTTCCCATACTGCACAGCAGCATGTGCCTATGACAGGCTGTCTGGCTAGAGGACACTGGGAGCGACGCTCCGCAGACTGTACTTTTGAACTCCCAAAGGAGCATATTAAAATGTCTTAACACATAAATTTTTATCTTACACTCCATTTCAGGACAGTCTCTGTGGCGCAATCAAGGGCTGCACGCTTGCTGTTAGAATTCTCGTAAGCTTATCTGAAAGCCCGTCATTTGCCTTGGGTTTTGTGTGTGTGTGTGTGTGTGTGTGTGTGTGTGTGTGTGTGCGCGCGTGTGCAGCTTAAGCACAGGTCATATTTCTAGCCTTTTACAGTTTCTTCTCATTGTTTGCGGTGCCACTAGTGATTAGTAGGGCATTGTCAACGCCAGGACAGATGGGTCCTGGGAAAACATTTTCCTTATGATTTGCATAGTCGAGCTTTCCTTAGCATATAAACATTAGAGGGTTTGTTGTTGTTGTTGTTGTTTTTTGTTTCTTTTGCTAAACATGCAGCAATATACTTAGACATTCTGTTCTATAGTTTCTCAAAAACAAGCAAGGTGTGTGTGTGTGGGGGGTGGGGGTGGCTATAGCTCTTAGAGAAAGTTTATATGCTATTTAAATGGCATCGCGAAACTAAACTCAGGGCTAAGTTTCCAGACATGCAAAGGCAACAAGACGGAGAGTAAGCTGCTGCTCCTGAGCCCCAAACCAACACAGCCCCTGCGCCGGGATCATCGTGACAGCCTTGGCTTTGGCTGGGTGGCTCAAAACGGAGACTTTGAGCAAAGGTCCGGTCTATAAACTACTAGATGGGAGGTTGAGTTTATCCCTTGCTCAATAAACTGAGGAACAAGGAGAGGTGGGGGGTAGAGGGAGGGGTGGAGGGTGGGGGGTGGGGAGGCTTGCAATCCTGAGTCTCTTTGTAGCTCAGCTTGGCAAACTCCACGGTTAAATTATAAGAGAAACAGACAAGGAAGGTCAAGGATTAGCCAATTAGGAGGTAATATAATTGCACTGGCTCTTTCATTGGGGGCAGATGACAGCTAACAGGATACAACAGAAAGCCTTCTGCCAGAGGCACTAGACAAGGTGCCACAGGACATTTTATTTTGGAACGCTGACACTCTGAGTGGCAGCATGTGGAGAAAGGTGAGCGGAAACCTTCTTAAGGGCATTTCAGTTCCCTGTCTCTCTGCCTGCCACTCAACTCAGCCTTTACCTCAACAGGGAGCCTCTCCACCATGCGAGCTCTGCTCTGACAGTCTCCTAGAAGAAGCACCTTCGGGTTGCTGACGAGGACTCTCCCCTCATACTTGGGGAAGGCCCCACCCCTGCGGGATATCATGAGTCCTACCAGGCATGGCACACTGACGGAGCACACCCTGGGTACTCAGCAGATTGACCAGCCTCGGGATAAGTTCTCCCATCGTCCTTCTGTAGATTTTCTTTTCCAGCCCTCAGGTTTGGACTCAGCTTTGGGGGGGCCTTCTGGTCAATCCTGGACCTTGGGCCATGGGTATCCAGATCCAGGACAAAGGTTCAAGAAAGAAAAAGCTGAGCTTCCAGCATATTTTATACCTCTGCTGCCGAGCCCAAGAGGGCCCCGCGCACACATCCCTGCTGTTGCTTCACACATTAAGAACATAACGGGTCCTTAAAAGAACAGTGCAGTACCTAACAGAACTAACGCCTACACCAAGAAAGAAAAGCCACGCCGTCTGATTATCAACATTCCTGCCAAAGAGAAATGATGGCCAGGAATGACAGCGGCAGGCGGGACGTGTCCCTGCAGCAGGATGGCGGGTGGCCCTCTTCCACAAGCTTCTACTCACTTTCCTCTGTCTCAGCCACAGTCCCTCTGTGCTGCAGCCAGTTCTCCTTAAGACTGAATTGGTGGAAAAGGGCTTTATTCTGTGAAAGGGAAGAAAGAGGACAATGAACAAGTGCACGTTTGCCCTTCGCAAAGTCACAGCTGTTTACAACGTGTACCAAAAGAGAAAGCCGACTTTAAAACAAAAAAATACAAATCTTAGAGAAATAAAGACGAAGTTGCTTCAATTAGCACACGTAGAGGTGGAGACTCCCAGCCTCAGTGTGGAGGTTAGCCAGGGCCAGTAGGGGGCACAAGGTCCCTCGCTCTAGTTGGAGCGCATGGCTTGAGGAGACTTCAGGCAGACACTCTCCGTGCCGCCCTGAGCCCTGAGCCACAGCTGCGCAATCTCAGCTCCTGACTTCTCACAGTTTGCACAGAGCTGTGTGAGGTCATCGCAACACTCCTGCCACTGGTTATGTTGGCTCCCCACCTTCTGCCCTCCCCTGACCAATGCCCTCTCCTGCCTTCCCCCTCATCAAGTTCAGTGGAAATACAACTAACACACTTGTGCCCTCTCTCTTGTCATGTTCAAAGAGTGACGTTCCTCAGAAGACTTCTGCTCTCTGAGGGAGGAAAAACCCTTCAGTTAAGATTCTTATTTGGATTTAGAGAGGGGACATGCATGGTTTAAAATTCAACATTTTATCAATTTGGAAACAGAAGGCACCTTTTTTGCCTTTAAAAATGCACCACAAAATATGTACATTGTCAAAAAGTCAAGGGTCCACATGCAAATAGGCCTGAATCAAGGCAAGGCAGGAAAGTGCAGGCTAGATGCATCCCTGGATCTCACCCCGTAAGACTTGGGCAATAGTCACCTTAATTACAAGGAAATGCCAAGTCAGGCAGGGCAAGCTCTCTGAGCCAGATCCCCACCCCCCTCCACTGCCAACATAAAAGCATTTGCCTACCTTCCTTTGTGGTGAATATTCATCAACAGTGCTACAAAGAAAAAAGGTAAGATATGAGACTCTTTCCAGGAACGCTGTAGAGAATTTCATTCTTTAAAGAAAGATTAAAAACAGAACCAGTGAGACAAACCAGCAAGTAAAGGTGCTAATTGCCTGGCCTGATGACCCGGGTCCCATCCCCACGATCTACAGAGTGGATTGAGAGAACTGGCCCGAAAAGCTGTCCCCTGACCTCTGAGTACTCTGTGCGCTGGTTTTGGTCGGTGTGACAACTGGGAACACAGAGTCGTAAGGAAGGATTTGCCTCCACCAGACCGGCATTTTTTATTATCCATGTCTGATGTGGGTGGTGCCACCACCCCTGGGCGAGTGGTCCAGAGTTGTAGAGGAAAGCAAACGGTGCAAGCCATGCGGAACAAGCCAGTCAGCAGCACCCTCCAGATCTCTACTCCAGTTCCTGCCTCGGTTTCCCTAAATGACGGGCTGTAATCTGAAGCCAAATAAGATCTCTACGTTGTTTTTTGTCAAGTTTTTTTTATCACAGCAACAGGAATCAAACTAGACCACCATGGCATACCTACACAACCAAGTAAATGGAACGAATGAGTAAATAAATAATTAGAAAGAAAGAAATGTCATTAAAAACACTGGGACAAAACCACTGGTTGTGTGTCTATAGTCTCTGCACTCAGAGGCGGAGCAGAGGCAGGCCAGTATCGTGCCTGGACTGTAGAGCAAGGACTACCTCAAAAACAAAATAAAAAGACAAAGCACTCTATTTATTAACCTGCCATGCATTACACATTGGACAGCGCACTCCAACTTTCAAGTGAACAAGGAGGGAAAAAAAGAAGCTACCTGTTGACCTGTTGACTGCGCTTTCTACCCTAGAGAAAGTAAAGCTAATTACTCAGAGGAACCCTAGGTTTGTCAGCCTATAGGAATGCATCTAGGTAAGTAGATGGCATGCGTGCTCTTTCCCTCCCCCTGCCCTGTTGGAAAAGCAGCATGGATTAACAGGAGAGATAACAGATTTTGGGCGGCAGCATCTTCCAGATAGCTGAGTAATGGATTCAGCATCATGCCTGCTCTGTAAAGCAGCGCCGAGGACACTCTGATGCTCTACAGGTGCCTGTCTGACCGCTGACCCTGTATCGCCGAGTGCCTCTGGCAGCCAGCTATCCACTCTGAAGAGAGCTGCACGCGGCTATTCTCGCACTCCATCAGGCTAGCCATCAATCACGGTACCCATTGTATCCTCAGAAACTGATACACTCTCTGTCTATCTGGGGGAGTGTAGTGAGCACAACACTGTGGCCCAAGTCCCATTCTAAAATGAAAAGACATTCCGTAGTCTTATACCAAATAAGCAAGCCGCCCATTCCTTCTCTGTGTGCCTGTGTTGCAGGAGGCTTGGGGGGTGGGGGAGATGACCCTCAGCTTGCGTTTGCTAACTCTGAGCCTCACCTCCAGCCCAACCATATCTTAATACAGTTTCCTCTTTCAATTTGCTATTCCCATTATAATGTAAAAATTTTAATGGAATGTACGATTTCCGCGATATGGTTAATGTATTTAACTGCACTAATCCAGGCATTAAGGTTTTCTAACTGTAAGAGGTCTGCCTTATAGTACAGAGCCACATCTAAGAGAGAGAATAATTGCCACAATGTATGTTTATCTTTCTTTCCTATTTTGATTAAATTTATGATTTCACATCAATATCAGGATATTCATATTTAATGTGACGTAGACTGTGACCACCATAGTTTATCGCAATCATTTCTAAAACAATGTCTGATTTCTTTTTTTTTTTTTTTTTTTTGGTTTTTCAAGACAGGGTTTCTCTGTGTAGCCTTGGTTGTCCTGGACTCGCTTTGTGGACGAGGCTGGCTTCGAACTCACAGCGATCCACCTGCCTCTGCCTCCCAAGTGCTGGGATTGAAGGCGAGAGCCACCACTGCCTGGCCAGTGTCTGATTTCTAAACGTGCAGTTCTGACAACAGAGATGAAGGCTTACACACGATCCGTTTGCTCCTTTAAGACTCACCCATATACATCTTTTACTTGCAATGGGGATCCCCCCCTTTACCACAGGCCTTAAATCTCAAAGGCCTGAACTCACTGTTGCTGAGGTTTTAACTGGACGGTGCGCTTGCTTCACGTGACTAACAAGAAGTGACCACACGAGTAACTGTGTAAACTTGGCCGAGACTGAACCTCAGAACTGACCAAAGACTTGGTGCTTTCATTTACCATAATTAATAGAGCGGGGCTGGAGAGATAGCTCAGTGGTTAAGAGCGCTGCCTGCTCTTCCAAAGGTCCTGAGTTCAATTCCCAGCAACCACATGGTGGCTCACAACCATCTGTAATGTGATCTGATGCCCTCTTCTGGCCTGAAGGTGTACATGCAGGCAGAGCACTGTATACATAATAATAAATAAATAAATCTTTAAAAAAAATAATAATTAATAGAGCGGCAG
Source organism: Acomys percivali (assembly GCA_907169655.1). Lineage (NCBI taxonomy): Eukaryota > Metazoa > Chordata > Mammalia > Rodentia > Muridae > Acomys > Acomys percivali. The sequence goes on along the minus strand of OU015742.1, from coordinate 204,780,310 downwards.
TAAGGACCCAGTAAATCCAGGTGCTGCAAGGTTCACAAGTGCTACTTAGGGGACGGTGGCTTGAGAAATTGGTTTTCTCCAATCTTTGTTAACGGATAAGGAAACCTCACAGACCTCACGACGTACTGAGGCCGTGAAATTCTCTGTGACTCACTGTCCGGCTGATGTGCACGGCAGCCCCAAATCCTCACCCTTGCGAGTGCGTTCGCTAACTGCTCCGAGGATACTCACTGGCGGCGATGCATCCCAAGTATCTTCTGAAATTCTTTCAGCTCTTTTTCAAGGACCGGATACTCGTAGACATCATCAAGTACATTCCTGTATATGGTCTGTGGAGAGGGGGGAGGGGACACAAACGGCAACACACGTTCAGTATGTGAACAGCCCCGAGTTAAACCCCGGTGTCACCGTCAAGAATAAAGGCTCGGGGAAACGGTTATCTTGTTCCGGGAAGTAAGGTGGAGGAATCCAGGGCAGGTAGGAGTTTCATTTTAGCTGCTCAGCCCCCTGGCACTGCACTCAGGCTGCTTTTGAGGGATGTCTGTAGGGGAGCCTGGAAACAGACTTCCTAGTTGGCTACCGAGGGGAGCCTGAAAACAGACGACTTCCTACTTGGCTACTAGAGATTCCCACGAGTAGCTTAGATCTCAAAACAGAATGCCTGCATGAATACCTGGGAAGGAAACATGTTCAAATAGCCAGTGGGTTTGAAGAATAACACGAGTCACGGATGAGCTTTTCACTGGGTGTCTAAAAGGTATCAGAACGTGGAATTCCGTGCCATTTCCTCAGTGACAGGCAGGGCCAGCGTAGGTATTTTTCTGTCCTAAGACAGATCTCCTGCTAAAATCCCACTCTACCCTCTCTCTACACGGACTTGTACATCCAATACAGTGCTCAAGAAAATCAAACTCTAGTCCAGAGCACTGTTTGTGGTAAGTAAATACACACCGTAAACCGTCAATATTGAGATAAACCGGTTTACGTAGGTGTCTTTCAGATTGTTACTGATCTCAAAAGTATATTGTCACGTATCTATCTCAAACATAGTATTTAAAATTCATATGATATAATATATGTGATTAAGATGATTTTAAATGCTTATCTAAGTTCTATTTGCCTACTAGGCATTGTTAGTTTAATATTATCATAAATCTAACATTAAAGGACATCAAATCTTAAAATATATTTTTAGCTTACCTTTTAAAATTAATTTACAATAAAAATTCCAATGATTTAAATAAATCATCCAAAATTTTCCACTCAGTTTTTCATAATATATTTAATAATTTTAAAAGGCAGTTCCTACTTATATAGCAGTATCAGAAGTCAGAATGAACTTACACTTAAAAGAGCATATGGCTGAAAATAAAGCCAATCGCTTGGCACCAGAGCACCTGGAAGTGCCAGCGTACCTTTAGGAACACTTTTGAATGCTCATCTTCCTGTAGCCAGTCTTTGTATAGCGAGATCCACTGGGAAACCAGATGTAAGACCTTGCGCTTTCGACACGGGACATCTGAGTTTTCTTCTTCCCCTTGGTGCCGCTTAGCAGAATAGGTGCACACGGTTAAGAAAGAACAGCGCGTCGTTGAAACAGAAAATATGAAAAGGTCCGTTTGATCTAGTTTTCACAAAATAGGCTAAAGGCTCTTTTCCAAAGAATTCAAAACAGCATAAAGGCAAAAGAACAGAGCCTGAGTGTTGGGGGACAGGAGGTGTGCTGCGAAAAGGATGAAAGCGAGCCCAGGATGAAGGAAGCGCCCTCGGTGGGCGCTGCGCGGCTAAGGGCTGGGCTGTCACACTGGCAGCTGCGTGGAACTAAGGTCACTTTGAAGTGACACCAGGCGCCCACTGGTGTCGAGAGTAGCCCCCCCCCCAGAAGAAGCAGTGAATACTACTTCACCGAGGAACGCCAGGAGGAAGCCTGGAGTCTTTGATCTCCAGAAATTCATATTTTATAAAAAACCAGTTGCTCCTGAGGCTGCCCCAGGTGGGCGCAGCTGTCTGGAACACACTTCTGACGGACCCACATGCCCACTCCTACAGATCTGCTGGAAGGAAGAACCAGATAAATGTGCAAAGGGCCCCTGATTTTCACCTTCATCAGTGTAAATTGAAAACAAAGCAGGGGAAGGGGCTGAGTGCTCCAGCAAACAGTCAGTTAAATAAACGATTAGCTGTTCTTTAAATAAGTTACACAGCAGCCATAACAACGGGGTCCAGTAAGAAGTACGTATATTGAGATGAACAGTCCCAGTATATTGCTGAGCACAAAAACAAACAAACAAAATAACTGGCAGCCTTGTCTACTTGGGTTAATGCTTGCTTACATCAACATTTAAATTACCTGGAAAGTCACATAGACGGTTAACAGTGGCTTTTCAATGGAGTGATATTTGAGAACATCTGAATCATTTTACTGATAAATATTGCCTACCTTATATATAATGACTTTGTGTTAACTACATCATTAAAATAGCTTCAAAGTAAAAAGTTCAAGTGACTAGGAATGAGACAAGACTCAGCATCATCTAAACTTTTTTCCTTTTTTCCGCAAAAAATGGTCATCTCAGCCTTTCTTCCTCTTTCCCTTTGTCAGAACTGCAGGCCAGGCCGGCCACTCTCTGGCCCCCACCTCCCAAGAGCTGGGATTGCAGGCGCACACCCCTATTCCCGGGCACTGGCTGTCCTGATTGTGTGGAAAGCTAACAGGACATAGAAAGCACTGGGGGACAGGCTCATCAAGATTGCTATCTGCTAATGCTGATGAACAGCTGCAAAACAGAAATGGATTGTATGTACGTAAAAACCAGATGCTGTAAATATGGAAAAAACATGACCCAGTCACTTTCTTCCTAACCTGCAAGAATGTGCTGTGGCCACCTTTAAGGCTGCTTGTGAAATGCAACCAGTCAAACAAACAACAAACAAAATATGCCCTGTTAAAGCTTCTATTTCCTTTAGTTTTTTCTTTTCTTTTCTTCTTCTTCTTCTTCTTCTTCTTCTTCTTCTTCTTCTTCTTCTTCATCATCTTTTCAAAACAGGGTTTCTCTGTGTTGCCTTGACTGTCCTGGGCTCTCTTTCTAGACCAGGCTGGCATTGAACTCACAGTGATTCTCCTGCCTCTGCCTCCCTAGTGCTGGGATTACAGTCTTTTTTTTTTTTTTTAAGGATTTATTTTATTTTTATGTATATGAGTGCTCTATCTGCATGTACACCTGCATGCCAGAGGAGGGCATTAGAGGGTATAGGTGGTTGTAAGCCACCATGTGGTTGCTGGGAATTGAACTCAGCACCTCTGTAAGAGCAGACAGTGCTCTTAACCACTGAGCCATCTCTCCAGCCACCTAGTTTTTTTTTTTTTTTTTTCTTAAAAGGCAAAGATACAGGTTAATTCTGTATTATTTCTGTTTGCACGTGTGCCCTTTTTCTTTTTCAACAATGCCCAGTAAGGAAGAAGACAGCCAGCTGAGAAACACCGACAGTTTTTATCTCTTTTCTAGTGAACCTCCGAGTTCCTCATCCATAGGCCATATTTACGTTCCATGGCTACACGTCAGCGCAATAAAGCAATTTCAAGACGAGGGTTCAATCACTATTTCCAGTTTATAGTTATTGATATTTATTTTCCTAACCTCACATTCCCTGCAATCTCTATCTACATCTAATCTATATCTATCTTGTAGGACACTTACTGATTAAATCTGCATCTGTGCTGTTCTGCTTTGCTATGACTGGGTATAAGTTCCTTTGTGTCTTTGCTCAGGCTTAATCATACTGATCTATAAATGCAGTAGCGGGGGGGAGGGAGAGGGCCACGGGCGAGCTGCAGGTTCATTGTAATGCACCGAATATTAGCTGGCCCAGGCTACGAGCTTAAATAATGTGCTTTCCTATGACAGGAGCTGAAAGCCATTCAATCCTATTACAATGAAAATATCCATCTATCCAAGCACTCTAAAATGGTTCCAATCTATAAACAGAGTTTAAAAACCACGGGAAAGACAAACAAACACGAACGACTTAGGTCGCTCTTTAGTGGTGGGGTATGGCGGGGATCTTCAGGAAGACTAGACCAGCACTGCTGGCATTCGGTGCAGATGTCAGAGGCTTTGACTTTGGCTTGTATGATTTCACAGATGGCAAGAAAGAAAAACGGCTTTGCAGAAAGACCTGTCACTTAAAATGTCTTCTATTTCATGGACTTTGGCAATAAAGAGGTTGCAAAAATAACTAAAATTTCATATAAAATGTCCTAGTCAAAGTCTAAGGAGATACCCAGACATTCTTTGGAAATACCCTCAAGGGCACTAAATTATTAAGTGGTAATAAAAATATTAGGATCATAGCTGAAGACAATAGTTTGAAGAAGACAATAGTTTGAAGGTGTCTAGTTTGTGATAGGACATAATTCTTGCAGTTAATGGGTAATAATTGCTTTAAAGTAGGTAAGCATTAAAGATGTAGGTAAAATTAGCTCACAGATTTTTTTTTTCCAAAATACATCTCAAGGAGAAACTTAAAAACGTAATTATTGCTGATTTTTGTTTGACAGGACTCAACTTAGAAACTATGAGAAAAATTTGCAAATTGTTGAAATTTTCCAAATTCAAAACTAGCGTTTCAGGATCAGTTTTATGTGTCAGTTTTTAGAAATTGTCAAACTATCTATAGTTTTGCTAAGTCAGATGCAGTAAAGCACCAAAACAGTTCACAAAAACATATATGCCATTTCTAGTTCATATACATATACCAATATATAAACACGTTTGTTGTTTGTGTGAGTGCACGCATAGGTGGAGGTCAGAGGTCAGCCCTGAATGACACCCCTCAGACAGCATCTACATCTACTATTTTGTTTGAGGCACAGTCTCTCGCAGGACAGACTTACCAAGGAGCCTCCCACCATGCTTAGCACTTTTTGCTTTGGTTCTGGAGACTAAACGCAAATCCTCAAGCCTTACTGAGCCATCTTTTAGCCCCGCCTTCCTTTTGAGACAACTGTCTAGGTCTAAGCTGGCCTTGGACTCAGTGAGCTTCTTTTTTTTTTGGTTTTTCGAGACAGGGTCTCTCTGTGTTAGCCTTGGCTGTCCTGGACTCACTTTGTAGACCAGGCTGGCCTTGAACTCACAGCGATCCGCCCACCTCTGCCTCCCGAGTGCTGGGATTAAAGGCGTGCGCCACCACGCCCGGCTTTCAGTGAGCTTCTTGACTCAGCCTTCTGAGTGCTGGGGTCACAGTTATGTGCCACCAAGTCTGGGTCAGTCATGTGTTTTTCAAGAGAATTTTTATTTTAAATACTTCATGGAGTTTTAAGGCATTCTTTTAGGCAGGGAAAATGCGGTATAGTTGGGAGACATATAACAATTATTTAACAGGAATTTTAAATGGCTATTATCATTAGGTTTTAATAAACTCTTTGGCATAACCCATTTTCTTAAACATTTTATGGATTGAAACTGAGTATGTAGTTTGGGCTAATAAAAGCAGTAAAGTTTTTATTAAATGCTTAAAGGCTATATAATCAAATTTATTGCTATTAGCAATGAAATTAAGTAGCCAAATTAATTTATTTGCTTTTGAGACTCTTCTCTAAGTATGGTAAGGCAAGGAGCCCGGTGCAGATGTCCAGCCAGTTTATGTGGGCTTATGGCCTAATTTAATGTAGCATCTCTCTGGTTACTGAGTAAAACTATACGGCTTTCTTAGCTGCCAATTAACCTTCTAATCCCATCTGACACCTGAGGAAAGTATCCAGTGAGTGGCAACATCCCAAAAAGATGACAACTGCACCCAGAGATGACAGTTGACTTCCACAGGGGAGAACAGCTCAGGTGTCCAGGGGCACTGTCCCAGAAATATGACATCACACACACACACACACACACACACACACACACACACACACACACAC
>OU015742.1:204750511-204763502 GCA_907169655.1 Acomys percivali | reverse complement strand
CACACACACACACACACACACACACACACACACACACCCTCATGGCACACGGGTCCGTCACACAGATGCACAACAACACAGAAAGCAAATTCTATAGAATAAAATAAGTATTCTCCTCTTGGTACACCAGCTTGGCATCCTGCAGTTCAGTTCTGACACTAATGCCCAGAGTTAGTACAGGTGAAAAGCCAACCCTACAGGTGTGCTCTTTTTTCAAATGCCGATCACAAGGCCCAGGTTGCGGCCTGTACTTCTGATAGCCTGCTAGAAACTGGAGGTCCCCGTCCCCACCAACAACCTGCTCGTGTCTGCTAACTTCTTCCACTGGTTCACAAAACCCAGGGACCCGTTTCCTGGTTCATCCCTGAGGTGAACAGTCTTTGGAATGAAGGACTAAATAGGACCAGGTCTAGAACCACTGTCCCTGAGCAGGCATCCCCACCTTCGCAGCACATGGACGAATCCAACAACCTGTGGGCTCTGCACATCCCTTGATCCAGGATTCTATGGAGGCCTCGTTATACAGGCATGACTGGGTAAACTACAGGAGCTGAAGGGGGTGGGGCGAAAACCCTATTGCTCCCCCGACATCTTTGTCTTCCTAGTGACCAGCCTCCATCCTGAAGCTACCTTGGGATGCGGCTACCAGTCATCTCGCTAGTGTACGAAAGCCAGTCTTACCCTCTGGAGATCCTAGGAGATCCTAAGGTCTTAGAATTTATTCTCTTAGGGGCCAGCAACTAAAACCAAACACTGAAAAGAAAAGTTGCTCCTATCACATCTCTCACCGCAGGGCATTACACGGCCTCAAGAACAATGTGCCAGTGTTTTTCCTATAATGTCACAAAAATTACAGAAATTTGTATAGTATAAATAAGCTACTCTTGTAAATTTTATTTGTGTCACTGTTAACTTTCAAGGCACAGACAATGGACTACTTCTTGATATATATATATATATACATATATATATATTTCTTGATATATATAGATATATATTATATAATTTATAAAGAATACTTCAAAATTTTTGGAATAAAAGATGTAGAATTCTCTAATATGAACTCTGTAACCCACATCAGACATGAAGAAGTAAACAATGCAAACTAAGAGGACGCATCTGCAAGTGCATATTCACTGTTGACGTGAGTAAAAGGGCCAATCTACTATAAAATACTTGTAGGCTTTTTATAATTTATTACTTATGTTTTTATTTCATGTACATTGGTGTTTTGCCTTCATGTATGTCTGTGTGAGGGTTCCAGATCCCCTGGAACTGTTACAGACAGTTGTGAGCTGCCATGTGGGTGCTAGGAATTAAATCGAAGGTCCTTTGGAAGAACAGCCAGTGCTCTTAATCTCTGAGCTATCTCTCCAGCCCCGCTTGTAGGCTTTCTAAATGCTTTAAATCATGGTATGTTTGCTTTTTTTGTTTGTTTGTTTGTTTTTTTGTTTTTTTCAAGACAGGGTCTCTCTGTGTAGCCTTGGCTGTCCTGGACTCACTTTGTAGACCAGGCTGGCCTCGAACTCACAATGATCCGCCTGCCTCTGCCTCCCGAGTGCTGGGATTAAAGGCGTGCGCCACCACTGCCCGGTTGTTTGCATTTCTTTAAAAAAAAAAGTTACTGCGGCCTCACATCCCCAGGGTCAGCTAACACCTGCGAGTGGTGCACACCCTGATAATCCCAGGACTCTAGCAACTGGGATGTGGAGGCAGGAAGACTACCAAGCACAAGGCTAGGGTGACTCTGCTTCAAAAAAATACCAGCAAGGCAGGGTATTAAAGAGCAGGAAAAACATTCACTTATATTTGAAAAAGCACACTTCTACTTATAAAATTATAAGCTATAAGCTATTTTGTCCTTCTTTAAAAATCAATGTTTCCCCCTGCTGGGCATCTTGCTCCCCAGATACTAAACTCCAAAATAAAGCGGTGTATTTCCAGCTTCACTTGCAGAGTTATGTGACCATGAGACTAAGTCCTGGCCAGTGGGAAAAAGACAAAGGCTATGTGTGGCACACAGGGGTGCTCAGGCCTTCGCCACGCCGTGCGGAGACAGGTGTGCTGGCATCCATCCTTCCTGTGAAGTGAAGGCTGGATGGGGACAGCCGCCTGGGAGGACTCTTAGCACTGACTGCAGAGTGCCCTGGCCTGAGCAGCGCTGCGACCCATCCTTCACATTTGTTTACACAGGAAAGAGTTTAGGTCATTGTTAGAGTATGCAGCCATGTCCAGTCACAACGGATACATTCATACCAGAAGTTTTCATGGCTCGAGGACAAGCTCATGTGGTCTGGGTCTTAGGTTTCTTAGTTAAGTAGGAAGGAAACACATCCACAGCCCTCAGTATTCTGAATTCATCCTGACTGGCCGCAGTACCATGTATTTTGAGAAGCCATTTCTTCCACGTGTGTCTCCTTATTTGGTGAGAACAGATATCTCTGCAGAGAGGCTCTTAGGCAGTACGTGCACCGCCGGGATGCTGAGATGTACACTCCACGTCAATCAACACTAACAGAAACCATGTGCCGCTTCATGGAAGCTGACATGCAGAGCCACCAGGTTCAGGTAAAACTGAACCAGGGCCTAGGAGTTCACAGTTTACATGCCCGAGTACGAGGAGACGATCCAAAGTTAGGACGGATCTGTCATGATGGTTCTTCCCTGTGCTGGAGATGAAACACACACATTCCGGTGCCGAGCCACTTGCCCATCCATGCTCCTAACTTTCCCTTGTTAAACCGCGTGATAGGACACCAGCCTTAACATGTCGTAGCTTGCTATTCAACAGCGCGGTGTGATGTCAGGAAAGAGCAGAAGAAATGCAGGACAGAACTGCTTTGGCCCAACGTACTACACGAACCTCTGTCATAGCAGTATAAAGCACCTGGCATGGAGACCGGAGGACAGCGGACGGAGGCTCACACGCCTTGTTGCGCTAAGCTCTGCTCCCTTCAGACTGGGTGTTGAGGCACAAACCCACCGACATGCGTTGCTTTCACTCGTAGGTTCACGCTCTCACCGAGCGGCGCTCCTTTCAAGGCCAGGGCTTGCCTCTGACTGTTCTGACAGGCTGAGTACAGGCAAGATCACCAGGCCTGGTGTAGAGAAAAAGGAACCTCGCTGAAAGCAGTGTTCAGCTACCATCTGGATGATGCCAGGGCATTCTGGAAGCTTTTGGTTTTGCTTTTCATACTGTTCATCCTTATTTGACATTCATGACTAGTTTTGTATTTATTTCCAAGATCTGGGGGAAGGATTGCCGGCCCAGCGGGAAGCTAACTGCTGCAAACAGAATGGAAGCAAGGTTGCAGTTGTCAGGCACAAGAGCCTGAGGCCAGAGAGGGAGGACACTGGAAAGTGGAAGGAAGAGTAAAGGCAGAGGGCAAAGAAGAGAGGAAAAGGTTCACTACGGGAAGAGAAAAGGCAAAAATTCTCCCATACAAAGACAACTCCTTTTCGACGTGTGCTTGTCAGTTAAAGCAATTCTGCAACGCCGTCCTTTAATGAGGCAGTAATTTGATTGAAACATGCTGTGAGAGATTAACACGCGGTGATTATAATCAAAGAAGTACCATCAGCTATCAGTCCTTCACAATTACAAGACTAAGCCCCCCCGGTCCCCACCCCCACACAGACAGAGAGACAGAGACTGAGAAGGAGACAGAGAGACAGGGAAACAGACAGACACTCAGACACAGAGAGACAGAAAGATGGAGACTTGGTTCCATTTTTCTAGTAAGATGCTAAATTTCGCTTGAAGATGTCACAAGCATTTTGAGACGCAGACAAGTAAGAATTTGGCAATCCCCCTCTAAGCCTGCCACCCTGTGGGAAGACAGCACACATCTCTGGCTCAGGGGAAGACACAGAAAGAGACATACAACAGTTTTGTTTTTCCAGCCTTTGACATCATCTGAAACATACATTCTGGTAATTTTTGTTTTTAAGGTACTAGGGACTTACATATGCTTGGGCAAGCATATTACCGCCGAGCTATATCCTAATCTTTAAGCAACTTAGGTTGCTGTGGTTACAGGGGATATAAGAGGGGGTGTCAAGCTCACTATAGACAATGTCTGGGCTCATAAATTTCCGTATCTCCACAACGGCCTGACACACACACACACACACACACACACACACACACACACACACACACGCAAAACAAACCAAAGGAAACAGCCAGACTCAGGCAAACTCCCATGTTTTTCTAGAGGAAGACAGAATTACACATGCCAATAAGATACCCAGGACTTACTGAGAAAATAATGTTAACAATCTGTAAGATAAGAAAACAGAGTTTTCCAGAACAGTGGTTCCCAACTTTCCTAATGCTGTGACCCTTTAATACAGTCCTTATGCTGCGCTGACCCCCAACCATAAAATCATTTTCATTGTTACTTCATAACTGTAATTTTGCTACTGTTGTGAATTATAATATAAATATCTGTATTTCCTGATGGTCTTAGGAGACTTCTGCTGGGTCAGGTTGAGAACCACTGCTTTGGAAAGAACAAAATCGCAGTTAGCACAAAACTAAGAAACTGTACTGTGGAGACTATTTTCTCTAAGAACCAGTGATAGACAACAAACAGAAGTTGCCCGCACGGTCATCTCCCTTTAAATTGTTAATTAATACGTTCGCAGACTTATACACACGTTACAGCAGTAGGCACAGAATAGACAGAACGTCAACGGAAAGACCATCATAAAGTTCAAAGCCTAATCAGACATCCGCTCCGTATGGTCCAATGCTATCACTGCCTAATCCCGGCATGAGTTACCTCTCACTGAAAATTTTACTGTCTGAAAAACTGTAAGTTTGTATTAACTTTGATGATGCTATTCCTTTTGTTAAAAGTAGAATTCAGATATAAACTATAGGTCAGATGTGAGCTAAATGTGAGAAGTTTCAAGGACCAGGCACCTGTGGCTGAGGACATTGCTCATCTGGTGGAGATCAGCCCGAGCACACACAAAGATCTGGGTTCGATTCCCCAGTAGGACATAAAACCAGCATGTCAGCGCATGCCTGTTCTCCCAGCACTCAGGTGGCAGGAAGTTCAGGGTTATCTTTGGCTATGAGGCCAGACTGGGCTATATGAGGTCCTGTCTCAGAAACAAGACAAAACCACCCCAATGGTCCAGTCCCGTCTAAACAGGCACCCTTTCTGTGTCCGGTGTGCTGCTCACTGCACTCCTGTCCATTAAAGAGCTTCTTGGCCCAAGTGTTCCCACATTCCCATGGCCAGTCAGTGTGTGCCAGGGACCATTCGCTCAGCTCTGTCTCACAGCCCTTCATCTGGCTTCGTTAACAGGAAGGTAGATAACCCACAGTCTATGAGCAGCGTGAAGACCCCAGCTCCCCTGTTACTATCCATAACGGCGTGCTCAAAGGTGGGGTGAGCAGATCAGCCAGACAAATCTGGTGTTCCCCCACTTCTCATCTGAGTGCCTGATAGTGCAGGTCTTGGTTGGTCTGTCTGTCTGTCCATCTCTCCCCCCCTTTCCTATCTTCCTCTGGTTCTAACAGTTAGCAGCCCAGGCGGCTACCCTCTTGCTCAGATGACAGGAAGCAAGTCCCGCATGCTTCTGTCTCAGGGGTGTGGCGCCGCTGAGCTGAACTCTAGGCTTTCTTCAGTTCGACCTTTCAGCCACGGGTCCAGCCCCTAACAAGCATGGCCTTTGGAATAAAGCTAGGGGTACATGTGGCTCATTTAGATTGAAACATACACTCAGTCACCGGCACAATTTAATTAACTTCTACCTCAACGTCTAAGTCCATTAAACGAGGACAATTATTCCGCACAAGGGCCCATCTAATGAGGCAAGGTTTGGATAAATGAATTGTCATTTTGAGTGACCTTTGAACCCCGGATATCAGGTCTGCAGGGACCTTGGGCTTCGTGTGACCTGAGGCCTCTGCTGTTCCGTCTGCTTGTTTGTTTATGAGACAACTGAAGTTATTTCTCCCCATCACTCAGGCCATGGGAATCCATGAACGTCTCTCCCAGTGCTTCAGCTGTGGTTGGCATACGCATTCTCCATATTAGCAGTTGGGAAAGAAGCTAAGGGCATTGCAAGAACTAAACACAATATCAAAACCAGCCTCACCCAAACAAACCGCACAGAAAGGCACGTAGTGGCAGCCTGGACCAGACCGGAAGCCACATCCCAGTTGCTCTGTCCTTCTCTGCTACTGCTCACTGGGGACATTTTTGCTGGTACTGTGCTTAGCTGGGCCAGGTCTCTGCCCTTTGTAGGGAAACAAGCCCCGACTGATTGGCAGTGTGCTTCATTACTTCTGAGGCTCCTGGGGCACCTGGGGCTTGGCCTCATGAATTCGGCTTCTCCTTGACTTTATTAATATGCACATAAGCAAAGACTCAATATTTAAAAACCACAGTTCGCAGAGCTGAAAAATACCTCAAGTGGCATCTTTGTTCTCTGTCTTGGAGAAAGCTACTTTCCCAGTTTCAGAGGGTTACAGGTGACAGCTTTCTAAACATTCCCAGGGAGGCAGGTTCTTTAGCTCTCGGAGTTCTAAACTCTGTTTGGTGTTAATTTTTAAGACCTTTGCAGCTGTCAAAGCACTTTCCAGTTGTCTCACTCTATTAGAAGCCTCCACGAAGACAGCAAACCTATTTTGGTTTCAGTTGTATACATAGCAATTAGTAATAAAATGGTACCTACATAGCAGTAAGTCAAAAATATTATACAGAAGCCGGGTGCTGTGGCACACACCTGTAAACCCAGACCTTGGGGAGGCAGAGGCAGGCGGATCTCTGTGAGTTACAGGCCAGCCTGGTCTACAAAGTGATTCCGGGACAGCCAGGGCCACACAGAAATACCCTGTCTCGAAAAACAAAAGCAAAACAAAACCCAAATGGATTCTGTTCACCCGCTCCTCACTTCCTCACCAACCCAAGCAGCTGTGCGTCCAGTTCTTTTGATCCCTCTGAGGGAACCTTTTCTCAAAACCGCTCTAGTTGGAGGCCTTGCAGTGCAGTTTAAACTGTTAATTGGAACACACCAGACAGCGCGGGCAGGATGCAGAGGCCCGTGGCAGTGAGGCTAGACTGAGCCCTGGAGAGGGGAGCTAGAGAGAGGCTGAAGAAAGGGAGCAGTGGCCTCCACTCTCGCAGGCAGGAGTTTAAGAGCTAGAAGAGATGTTTAAAAGGTTCTCAGAATAACGGCAGTGGGACAGAAACAGTGTCCTACTTTAGAAGGTTGCAAACCTAGTCACCACTGGGGTTTGTTAGGGCCTAGGGTGTGGTGGGATCCCTAACTCTGGCCACCAAATCTCAATGTCAGAGCACTGGCTTTTTTCTCAGCATGCTTCAATGGGGCTCATGTACAGCAACAGATAAACTATATTTGTCACACGACACTGCAAATAAAAGGCAAGGGATGAGTGGAGGTGGCTTAGAAGTGGTGTGCTTGCCCAGTGTGTTCAATGAGTTAAAATCTTCAGCATAAAAACTGATGTAAACTACAAAGAAAACATCAAAATAAGCTCACGTACATACCAATTATATAAAGTCACGAAAAGACTTGAAAACCTCTCTACCCCGCCCTCATAGAATTCAGCTGTAACAGGCTCTGTGCCAGGCTTACTATTGGCCTGGTGAGCTGGACACTCAGCAAGGAAGAAGTTCAGCAAAGTTTGGTTCTACCTTTCCAAACAGCATTCTTTCCAGTGCTCTGTAAAAACCACAGTTCTAGGTCACCATTAACTTGGTATGGCACGGAAAGAGATAGAAATTTAACAACAACAACAAAAACAAACAAACAAACAACAAACAACCAAGGGCTCTGCCCTCCTTAAATCAGGATTCTATCAGTAGGGCATTTAGCAAATCTCTTAGGCCAGTGTCTGGTGTGGCTTCACACTGTGGCCCTTACAAATACAGTCCTCATTGCTACTTCATAACAGCAATTTTGCTAATATTATGAGTCATAATGCAAATTATCTGTGTTTTCTGACGGTCTTGGGCAACCCTTGTGAAAGCGTCATTCGACCCCCAAAGTGGGTTGCGACCAACAGGCTGATAACTTCTGTCCTGGGCTCAACACCCCATCCCCACACCCACTACTCTGCTTTTACCTAGGCTTAGCCTCTGAAGAGCAGACAGGGACTCAGGCTGTGCCTACTAAAGCTGCCTAAAGCCGGTTACCCATCAGCACAGAGACAGGCTGCACAGGACACACAGAACGACAGCCTCGTGAAAATAAAGGGGAAATGCAGCTACAGCTGAAAGAAACCAGGTCAGGTCTAATGAGAACCAAGGTAGGCTTCACCTCTCCTGTTAGCTTGCTTTTCCTGAGAACCTGCCCTCACAAGTGCGCTTTGTTCAAAGGGGCTGGTAAGGAATTAGGAAATAAAAATAAGAAAAAAAAAGAAAGTAACCCATCAGGCAGTTTCTCTCTTGCTCTGAAATAGAAATCATTAGTTTCTGCGGAGGCACCTGCAGGCCAAAAATACTTCATTTTCTGTGGGAGGGAAAGGGTTAAGTAGACACAGGACCCCTGTGCACAGGAGGCAGCTGGGCAGCCTGGGCAGCCTGGGCTCACACCTGTCGTCCCCTCCTCCCCTCCCCCACATCCTCCAGGCATTGTAATTCCCAGGCTGGGAATGCCCAGTCCTATCTGTCCTATTTCTGGGCACATGAAAGGCAGAGCTGCAGAAACTGCTGGATTTTCCTCTAACACCTCAGAACCTTAGAGAAAAGGAAAACCTTTGAAAACAGCTTCAATCAGCTCTTGCCGTAGTCATGAGTCAACACACAATTGCTACACTCCGGCTTTCTTCTAGTAACAATAATGAAGAAGTATCTGAAAATAAATACTGTTTAAAAAATTATGTTTCAGTGGATTCCATTGCTACTTGCTATTTGGGTATGCTGTTACTAGAAGGGCCTTCATCATAGGTTGCTGAAGGTTTCAAAGCTGCCTGCAAAGGAAGAAGACTCAAGCACTCGAAGGTTTGCCTGTTCCCTCCCAGCAATCTTCAGTCTTCTTTGATAAAAGTATAAAACCTAAATCCATTCATCCATTCACACCACTGGGTGACTCCTCTGTCTGGTGTCACCACACAGGGATGACATGCGGCATCACAAAATCACTCTGGAGACTGTTTACTTAGAAACTATCTAGAAAGGCATTATTAGTAGCCTGCCTTTAAGCATCTCTAGAAGTATGATTTTTAAACTCAGCTTGATTTAGTGATGGGATACTGCGTGAACTGTTGGATTGTTTCTGTCCTCGCCTCGATTCAAGCAGCAACAGAAATGAAGGCCTCCAATCTCAGAGCCATGTTATTCTCTTTTCCGTTCTTTTCAACTCAGTCAACTTCTTTCCTTTCGGTGTTAACCCCAGGGTAATCAAGCCAATGCGTCCCGTGACATCACTGGAGCCTCTTCTGCTGGGCCTTGCACACGCATTTCCACAAGCGAGTGGCCTCTGTGACAACCATGTGAGGAGGCATCTCATCTGGCTGTTCTTTCAGCCTCTGGTGGGCATAGTGATGAGGGGATGTCTGAGCAGCTCAACCAGCTGCCACAGGTTTCCATTTCTACCCTTCCCTCCTCTGTGACACCAGGGCCAAGAGGAGGGGCATCATAGGGCTCCACCTCACCAAGAGAGACCCTCAAGAACATAAAAATGCTGCTCTACACTTTTACTGCAGCCTTGGTCACTCCCTCCACCTGTCTTCCATATGGCTTCTGTGCCTCTATTGGGCCCCCAGACGCAAATCTCTGATATGAGGCTCTGCTGAGCTGGCCTAGCTGCCACACACCTCTGTCAGTGACAAGGGACCGCCATTGCTTTAAATATCCAATTCATTTAGTATTCAGGCTAGAACACAACCACTTTTCTCCTGTTTGAATACATGCACTTCATATTTATGTCCTTGAAACTTATCAAAAAACAAAAACCACATTGTAGCTCTTTCCTTGAAGTTTCAAAGAGCCACGCCATTTTCCCCATGACTCTCTCATTTACATATATCAATCACTTTCTTCAAAGTTGGCTTTTTAATTTTCATAAAATTCTCCTTTGACGAGAGGAAAAGTTATTACTGTATTTTTTTTTTCTTTACAAAACTCTGAAAAAGTGCGTGTGTCCATGCGTCCATGTGTCCCTCACCGAAACTCCAAATAGAGGAGCAAGAACTCAGATGAGGTTGACTCAGACAGGCCCACTCTTGAACTGCCTATGATGGGGCTAGAGCCAACGTCCTCTTTGGTTTTTGTCTGAAGTGGCATATTTTACCTTAGTATAACTGAGAAGCAAGCAAAAATAAAAGCCACTAGAGAAGCAGGGCATGGTGGCGCACGCCTTTAATCCCAGCACTCGGGAAGCAGAGGCAGGCGGATCTATGAGTTCGAGGCCAGCCTGGTCTACAAAAGTGAGTCCTGGACAGCCAAGGCTACACAGAGAAACCGTGTGTGTGTGTTTGTGTGTGTTGTGTTTGTGTGTGGTGTGTCACTAGATAACGTGTAAATCCCATTGCAAAAAGGAGACAACTTGTGTGAGACAATAAGGTGACAGGCAGTCCCCAGAGTCCCTGGGCCACAGGTGTCACTCTGCAGTGGCGCACGCACTTCCTCGTTTGTTGGAGGCCCTGGGCTTGGTCTCCAGAAGCACACGAGAGTAAAAGAAAGGGATACGCGGACTGAGTGAAGTTAGAAAGAAGGTGAAAAGCAAACAAATTGCTATTAAACAATTTCTGTGCTTAGGAAGTAAAAACCCAGAATTATTCTACCTCTTCCACTGCTCCGCCCTTTCTGTGACAGACAACTTGCCTGTAGTCTACTCTCAACAACCATTAGTACATGAGGGACTTATTTCACGATTACATCTGTAGGCAGGGCACTGGAGCACGGCTCAAAGGCACAATATGAATTTGCTGACATACAAGATAACGCAATGAAGGCCACGGTGATACTTTAATTTTATTGAGAACAGCTTATTTTGTGCGTGGAAGCCATAAAATTACTCTTTTCCATTGTATGCAAAATAAAGCACTTGGACTTCTCAACTAAACAGTGGTATTGTAAGATACATAATTCATACTTCTCTCTCTCTTCCTGCCCTTTGTAAAGCCATACAGAGCCAAATACCACTCCCAGTCAGACAGAATCAGTGGGACACTAGGAAATTTGCTCCTGAACTGGTCTTCAAGCAGTTACGCCACAGCTGCCTTTTCTGGATGCAATCAACACACTGCACACTCTAGGGGTCACAGGTGCTATTTGCAGCAGAGGGAAAAAAAAAAACCAAAAACCATGTAGCAGTAATCATATCAATTGCAAACTTCAGGCTACTGTCAGAAGTCTGTTCACTGGGGTAACTGCTCTAAGCTGAAACAGATTACAAATGTTCCTTAAGAGAAGCAAGGACCCGGAGAAATTAGAGGCAAGTCAACTATACAGAGAGTAACAGTGTTTCCAAAGGCGCACAAAGCTAAAAGCGCTGACTAAACCGCTTAAGACATCTGAGGCTTTGGTCTCAGGTTAGGGTAGCTGTGTCACACAGGCCACCCAACCATTACTCTGGGCAAGCAGTTTGTAACCACCTGGAAAGTGGCAGAAGTTGCTGCAGAAGCTCTGACCACCCATTGGGCATGGCTACAGAGGACTGCTACAGCCCAGGTGAATGAAAGCCTGTTCAAGGCTATTGAATACTGGCTTCTTGCCAAATGGCTTTGCATGCAATTTGGCAAAAAAATTACCAAGTACACACATCTGCCTTCACCTCATTTTCTTTCTACAGCGACTTCCCCAGGCAGCTGCTCAAGAACTCCGTGTGTCCATTTACTGGACTGAAACAAACAGCACGGGCGCACGGGGAGAGCTACACAAAGCATATGCTTTCCCAGCCCATCCCGATTTCCCAAACAGTGGGAGCCTCGCCCTCCCGGGGAGACTGACAGGGCATCAGCTGCCGCTGCTTTGGAGGCAGGAGACCCCCTCCAACCTCCAACCCTCTACCCCCTCTGCCCCCCACACACTCCGGCTTACCTGTTTCTTTGTGCTGGACCTCCGCCAGGTGCAAGTCATTCAAAAGGTGCTCCAGGATCTTTTCCGGGGTCCCGGACACCACCACGTATCTGTCGGAGAGCAGAGACTCCACTGAGTCATCCTCAGTGGAAGACTGCGAGCGGCTGCTCCATTCATCGTCATCTTCCTCGTCGATGTATTTGAAATAAGGCACATCGAAGGTGGGCAAGGGCAGCTGGCGCTCCGAGAGCGCGGCGGGATCTTTCCTCTCTAGGTGGGGGTCAAAGGCCCGCAGGCGGGAGCTGCCCATTGTGAGCGGTGCCTAACAAAGGCATCCCTTTAAAGGCTAAAAGATCTTGCCATCCTTGTCCTTTCACTGGGAACTGAGTAGTCCATCTGGCTGCCGAGAGCTCTCTGCAGTCAGCTAGAACGCCGCCGGAGAGGCGGAGAAAAGAGGGAGGAGGGAGCGAGGAGGGGGAGGGGGAGGGGGAGGGGGAAGGGGAGGGCAGAGCCAGAGAGTGAGGGAGCCGGGAAGGGTAGCAGCGGTAGGGTAGGAAAGCCGAGCGAGCCTGCCTGCCAGGGCTGCTGGGGCTCTCACCTCGCGTCGCTCTCCGCACTCCCCGTGGTGGGGGCTGGGCCACAGCTTGCTACTTTCTTCAGCACCAGCACGCTCTGGCCTTGCTCTTTAACCTGAACCATCGTCACTTCATCATCTTGCTTTAATTGTAGATCAGAGTGATGGATGAGAGAAGGAAAGGGGAAGAGAAAATTAAAAAGGAGCCAACTAGCTTCACCTTCTTTAAAGAGATGGAATAAATTAGGGGTGTGTTCAGGCATCTAATAGTACAGAAACCAGGCTCAAGGCCTCTGGAAACACACGCACACACACACACACACACACACAAGCCTTAGAGACGTAAACAGGCTAAAGCAAATTGTGTGTGTGTGTGTGTGTGTGTGTGTGTGTGTGTGTGTGTGTGTGT
>OU015742.1:204736462-204747297 GCA_907169655.1 Acomys percivali | reverse complement strand
CCCCCCCCCACTCCCCCACTCCTCTCAGAGGACTGGAGACTCACAGCCCTGTCCCACACCCGTAAAGGTTTCACTGGCCTAATCAATCATGCCTACATAAAGACATCCCCATTAAAATCCCTGAAGGACTGAGTTCCAGGGCTTCTGGGAAGGTGTGTGTGGGTCAGGGCCCACCTAGCTGTCCAGAAGGCAGCGCAGGCCAGCAGCACAGAGTGCGACTCTTGTACCTGAGACCCTTCTAGACTTTGTCCTGCATACGCCTTTGCTACTTATTTGTATCCCTTAAAATATTCAAAATATTCTTTACAATAAACTGGTAAACCTATTTCCCTGGGTTCTGCAGCCACTTTAGAACATCGGTGGGAACAAAGGGCGGGCCGTGGACACTCCAGTGTATCAGAATCAGACCGGAAGCCAACAGACCGGAAACATGGGCAAAATAACTGGGAGCTTGTGGCTGGCACCACCAGCCTGTGGGATCTGATGCCACTCCCTGACAGACAGTGTCATAATACAGTTGATTTGTGGGTCGTTGAGCTTGGAATCGCTACAGACCTGACCATTTTTCTTGTTGGTACGGGACCCCCACACACATACCCCCCACCCCAAACACACACATCTGACCACAGAAATATTCCATGCCGGTAGCTGAGAGAGAGAGAGAGAGAGAGAGAGAGAGAGAGAGAGAGAGAGAGAGCGAGCAGAAAGAACACTGTGCTCCCCCACGCCATATTTTTTTAGACCCTGAAACACGGGAGCCAGGCTGGTAACAGAAGAGAACCAACATCAGACGTGGCCACACTGGGGCACACACTCACGGTGGATCAAAACAGAAACGCGGCTATTTAGTTATTTACACCTGAGCAAAGGATGGATGTTGTCCAACCCCCAAACTCCCCCAAAGCCCATCCGCTGCCTGCTGCTCTTTCTTCAGCTTTGCCCTCGTCTGCACTGCCTGTGGGGGAGTAAGATGTAGTCACAGAACCACCCTAGTTTCCAGACAATAATGCAGAGCAAGGCCTCACTTCCTTGGGATCTTTCCAAGGTCAGATCCTCTTTCTTCGGGACGGCGCTCAGGAGCCTGAAGGCTCAAGACCCCCAGGCAGCAGCGATCAGCCCGATTCAGGAACCTGCAGAAGACGCCATTGCAGTGGTCTCTGGGTGTGAGGCACCGATGGTGCTGCCCTGGCACTGGAGTGATAAAGGGTACCGTGGTTATGGAGCTCTGGAGAAAAACTTTCCGTTGCAAAGGTGTTAAGAGCCAGGTGTTCCTGTGGGTGACAGAGGGAAATGGGGCTCATGACAGGAAGGTAGAGGCCAGACAGTGAGTCCTCCAAGGATACCGGCAGCACTGGGGAGTAAGGACCGGAGGAGAGGGCCAAGCCAGTGGCATGGACTCTGAGCAAGGGTTGGCTGTGGGAGGTGGAGGAATGGTACCAACGGGCCAAGTGCCAGGGAGTGCCGTGTTCTTTTCTACCTGTGTGCACATCCTCAGGGAAGCCCTCACCCCTAACACGCACCTCAGTCTCAGCTCTCATGCCCACTTCAGGGACGAGAAGCTCTAGCAACTGGCCAAGCCGACTCTCACAGGTCCCACCCATAGCACGTGACTGGAGATAGCACAGGAGGAAACACAGAAGCAAGTAGTGAGCTGTCCTCAGCTGACGGTGGAGGAGTCTGAGAGATAAGAGGGCATTTGATTTGCAGAGACTTACAGCTTCCTGCAGCAAAGAGCCTTCTGGAGGAGGAAAGCAGGCAAGGGCTCCTAAATCTCCCACCGCGTGTGCCTGGTCCATTCCCGGGATGGACAATGTTGGTGTTGAACTCAGTCCGGCTGCACCACTCTCCTGAGTCTGAATTCTGGGTGCACAACAGAATGACAGCCTTGCAGTAACTTAGGTCAGCCTCCACGAGCACGCTAAGCTTGTTGCTTCTACATCAAGCGTGTGTTTCCCTTACTATTTCACATGAGCACTATAGAGTTGTAAGTGTACTTATTTTTAAAGGCAAGGAGAACTGGTGTTCACAGTTCAGTTTTACTGTCCTGAGCCAAAGCTCTAGTTAAATTTGTATTTTCATGCAGCACGGTATGACCAAGCATTTCTTAGCCCGTTCGAGTTTTTTCCATTATTCCTGATTTCCCTCCCCTGTGCTCCTGAAAGCAGCCCCTGGCTTCTCCTGGAGCAGCACAGCTCTCGTGCCCTATGAGCGCATGCTTTGTAAGAGCCTTTCCCTGGGGCCTCAGAGACACACTTTGTAAGAGCCAAGAACCTTCTGACAGTGTAGTGAGACAGAGGCACAGAGCATCTTAGGTGCAGAAATTCTGATTTACCACCTTATCTAAGGAGGTTTGGTTTCTCTGATAATTTTCCTGGCATTAGCTCCCTCATTCAGACGAGATGTCCAAAAGCACCCTACTCCAACGCCTGTCAGCGGACTACATGACCTCTGGTCATCTGATTTCTGTTTTTTCTCCACTAAATGATGACATTCCAAGGACAGGAGCTTTGCCTTCTGTCCTTTCTCTAAAGAACGGGTCAGGGCCAGGCACATGATATTCACTAGATAAAGATGTACTGGGCGTGCAAATCCATAAGCAAGCAAAAGAGGAGGGACCGCAGCTCCCTCATGAGGCTCAAGGCTACCTTACTGACGCTCCCATGTGTCCACGCACTCTCCGCTCAGACACTTCCCCCTGCACTGAGCGTGAGAGAACACGTTTTGAAGTGTTCAAACTTCCCACTCCACGTGTGTCGGGGTTCTAACAGAAGAAGGTCCTGTGCAACCGATGTGTAAGAGGTTGGGATCAGTAAGGCAGGCAGGCACTCAGTGGCATTGTCCCTCAGGCCTATGCCATGTGAACAACAAAAAAGCAGGTGGCCGCGATCACATCAAATGGGAGGTTCGGCCTTGAAGCTGCCGTATCTCTAACCTCCTTTTCGTACTCCATCCTCCCCTAGCCAGATTTCCCGTCACAGGACCCATCGCTCTGACATCATTGCTGGTGTGGGAGAGCCAGGGAGAACTTTTCAGATAGAAGCTGCTGACGGCCACGTGGGGGGACAGCATGAGGAGGTCACGGGGGTGAGAACATGTCTCAGTGGGGTCTCCCTTTAAGCGTGTGATGCAGCACACTGCTTACAGCCAACAGCCTGTCGTTCATCGCACAGCCCTGGCCTCCCCCAGGAACCCCGTGCCTCGTCCTCCACGCTGCTTTGGTGGTCCTACGTGACCCTGTGCAAACCACACGAGCCTTTCTCACTTGGAATCCTCACACAGTTTCCTGTCTTGCACGAACTATAAACTCTCCAGCAGCAGACACTTTTTTTATTTTGCATCCTTAGCACCCAGCTGGGTCTTGACAGGCTACCCCCGCCCAGTGAGCGTTTTCCGAATGAGCGAGTGAATAAAAAGGATGAGTAGATAAATGTGGACTTTAAAGTAAAAGATGGGAAGAGGAGACACTTTGCCAGGAGGCTGTGCCTCTCACGAGGGGGCACCAGGCTACCCCGTAGCAGATGACATCAGCCCCTGTGCTACCCTGACCGTCAGCTGAACTCGGGCTGCCTGTGAAGCTGGATCGTGACTGGCCGTATGGCTTCCCCTCACCTGGGTGTCCTCACCTCAGCGAGAGACAACCCTAGGACTCAGTCGTTTTTCAACATAATTTCTGATTTTTTTCTTTTTTCTTTTTCTTTTTTTTTGACGTGTGAGACATCATGGAGTTACTAGTCAATAAATCACAAGCAGTTAATGCGGTTTGCTTACACGGCAGCAGAGGTACCAGAACTAGTGAGACAGTGTTGCCATATTTGAGAAATAAACAGACCCAGGAGGAATGGAACAACCAGGAAGAACCAGCCACGACAGGCAGGTAAGGCTATGCAACATCTAACACTTGCCAAGGGCTCACGGGTTAGCTGGGAAAGCTAGGGGCTGGGTGGCCCTTATCTTGCACAGCCACTGGAGCGGCCCTACAAAGTGAACACTGTGAGAAGCCAGAGCATGCAGGAAGAGACAGAAGCACAGGCAGGAAACGTCACCTGTTCGGGCTGGAACACAGAGCAGGAAGCTGATGAAGCTGATATGAAACACAGACAGGCTCCATGTGCCCTACTGCCTGTGGTCAGGCCACAGATAACCCTAAGATGCTCTGCTCTGAGAGACCACGGGAGCTTGACTTATGTGGTGCTAAGGGCCAGAGCAGGTCAGTCGGCTTGATGCCTCAGGCAACAGGTGAGTGGAGGCCTTAAAAAAGTTCAGAGCTGCCAAAAGAGTATTTGCTACTGGGCAGCCCGCTGGTCTAGGAAACCCACCTTAGGGATCACATTTCGAGAGAAGAGGAGAGCTCACCAGAGCTTCCAGTGCTCCATGTGGGGTGAGTGCACAACCCAGCCAACTACTCTCAGGCAAAGCTCGAGCCAGCAGAAAGAGCACTGCACTTGGCAAAAACTGGGTCTGACCCAGAGCAGAGAAGGTCAAGTCTGACAGAGGCAGAGAGCTACCTATATGAAAGCTGCCTGCCCTCACAGACTCAAGAGCTCGGCAGGCACCATTCAGTTTTAATTGATTAATTTTGTTCTGCAAACTTTGTCTCAAAAAGCGACAAGGGGGAGGAAGGTTAGTGCTGTTGATCAGTGGTACGTGGACAAGAGCCTGGGCTCAACCCCCTCCCCAGCACCCATGTGCCTGTGGACACAAGGGTTCTGTCTGACTGGCTCTCAGAGGCCCGTGAGTTGCCAAGGCCTGAGAAACACACCTTCAGAGGATGTCCAAGGCAGATCAGAGGGGGAGAAAAAAACAATAGTGGTGTACTGTTTCCACTTGGAGCTTCTGAGCCTTTTGAGAGAAGGAGCCCTGGGTTACCAAGACACGCTCGCTGCAGGTGATTTTCCACTGGTGGGCAGCAGGATGAAAGAGGCTGAGGCGGCTCAGTGTCAGGCTGTACAAACAGGGCCGAGTCAGAGCCTGTCAGGACTGGAGACTAGACAGTCTGGATGGAGAAGGGACAGTTCTTTTCCACTGCTGAAGTTTTACATAATCCGTTTGTTTTGACTCCACTCTTCTCCCGAAGTGTTGTTCTCTCAATCAGGAACAAGGTACCTGACTCAGCAGGGAGGGCATCTCCCCCATCTTGTACTGGAAGTCCAGTCTGCACACAGCTCAGCAACCCAGCAGGGCCCGTATCGGGTTTGGTGCTATAAATGTGGGTACCACACAAGTACAGTTCTTCGCCTGAGACCAAACTCCACAGATTTTGCTGACAACTTATCTCATGATTCATTTTTTTTTTCTCATGGAAATCAGTTTTTAAAAAGTAGATGAAGACCAAAACAAAACAAAATAAAACAAACAAACAAAAACAAAAAAAAAACTGCTGAAAGACAAACTCATCAAAACAAAGGGTAAGCTGAGTAAGTGGATCTTGGGTTCATCCCAGCAGCACAAAGGAGGAGGGATGAGAGAGTGTCGTGGGGGAGGAAAAGCAGAGAGAGAGAGAGAGAGAGAGAGAGAGAGAGAGAGAGAGAGAGAGACAGACAGACAGACAGACAGACAGACAGACAGACAGACACACCAAGGAAGCAGCTGCACGCTTGTCCAGGTGAGCCGATGTCAGGAGGACCAGAACTCAAAGGCTCTGGCCCGAGAAACTCATCTTTGTCCTGCTTACTCTAGCACAAGAAGAGCGATTAAACAATAATCATTAAAGCTTTTTATTCATTGCTATTTTTATTATAATTTAAATAATTAGTTCTTTATTTTTACATCATACACATTAGGTTAACAACCCAGGCTGAAGCCTAATGGACTGAATTCTTCATTCATCGCCAAATTCACAAATCCTAGGAGAAGTGTGAAAGCAAACACTAACGTATTATGGAACTTGACCAAACAGAAAACCAAGAAACACAACAGGATGGACAACTGGCAGCTGCTCAGGAGGAGCTGCATTAAATCTTCTTGCCTCTCAGAAGAGAAATATAAAACAAGGTGTCTAAGAATCCTACGACTGGCAGCATAAATGGGAGCAGGCGAGAGGAGGGAAAACTGTGACCTTGAAATACAAGGTCATTGTCTTTTCATCCTAAGGGTATTTCAGTAAGCTGCGTCAGCTTGAGGGAGCCTCTCTGACACTGCTGCAGAGGAAGCAGTGAAAACCAGCAAGCAAACAAAAAAACCCAACCAACCAACAAGCAAACAAAAAACCAACCAACCAACAAGCAAACAAAAAACCAACCAACCCACCAGCAAACAAAAAACCAACAACCAACCAACCAACCAACCAACAAGCAAACAAAAACCCAACCAACCAACCAACCAACCAACCAACCAACAAGCAAACAACCAAACAATATCAACAAAACCAAAAAGAAAAGAAAAAGGAAAAACCAGTAGACTTGAGGCATTTAATGAAAGATCCATTGACAGATGTGTGGGCAGATTTGAAGAAACCACGTAAAAATAATGCGACAATCACTGGGTTAGGGTTACAGAAAGAGTTGTTGTAGCCGAAAGGGCTGCATAGCTATGCCAGTGAGGACTAGATCCCACTGGAGCCAGAGATACAAACGGGAGTCAGCCATGAAGCAGGCTGAACAGATGGCGCTGCAGCCTTTGAGCTCCGCCTCTTCCTGCCCCAAGCTTCCCACTGACCCTGTTCCATCCAGAACAAGAGAATACGGGTTGCCAGGTCCGCAGGGGTCAGGACTCACTACGTACTCACAGAGAGGGTGAAATGGAGGGGGTGTGTGTGAGCGGAGACCAGACAACTGCATGTTCCACACCTCACAGTCTCCAGAGACACTTGTCAGTCCTCAATATAAAGGTCGTAAGGGTCATGTGGTGTCCACTTCCTGCTATCAGGGGAACATCTAGAAGATCTGAAAGCGCTCGGGTATGTATGCTGGTGTTTCCAATTCCTGCGTGCTTGCCTTAATTCTTGTCTACCTCCGACATTAACCGCTCACGAGCTCCTCCGGCTTCACACAGGGATGGGGGTAGGTATCGGTGGCACAGAACAGGGGGTGCGTAGTTTTCTGTCGCCCATCATCCAGAGTAAAGTTGGGCGGCTGATAAAGGACAGAGGGCCAGTGGAGGGCAGGGTCAGAGGGTCAGTCCTAGAGAAAGTAAGTCCCAGACACTGCAGTGCAGAATAAGAGAGGGGCCGGTTAGAAGCCCACAGAGCAGGTCAGGATCGCGTCCACCTGTGTCTAGGAACCGAGGCTGCCCAGTTAGACCCAAACGGAGTCACAGGCACAGCTTCCCCAGAGCAGAAGCCAAACTGGATTCTGACTGACTGACTGACTGACTGACTGACGGACTGACTGACGGACGGACTCACCCGCTTAATAAAGAACCGAATCTTGGCAAGGCCTGTTAAGTCATGTTGCTGGAGGAAAACAAACTTCCTGAACTCCAAGGCATGACTTGAATATTAGAATAGTACCTCCTCAGTGGGCCTAAGGGCACTAAAAAGGTAATGTGTGCAAAGACGTACCACAGCCCCACCCCAACTACCTTTCAGTCAACAGGGACTAGAGACTTTTAATGTTTTTACCAGTCCACGCACCTTACAGACTTTCCCACTAAAGGCTTGCCAGAGGTATGCTCTGCTTCTCCATACTTCATGGGTAATAATCAATTATTAATCACATAAAAGTTAGGTGACATTTCTTGAAAGAATTTATGGCCTGAATCAAACTATGCCAATTAACTCCATCAAGGTGTTTCTAGGTTCCAATCCAAGATTCACCACTTCCTGGCAGGTGGGTTTTGTTCAGGTTGTCCAGTCTCTTTGAATACTAGTTTTCTTGCACTGAATGGGATAATGTGTATGCGAAAGTTTAAACTAAGTACTGGATTCAGAGAGAAAGCTCCACCAAGAGAAAAGCGAAAACAAAACGAAGAATCCTTCAAAACGGAAAGACAAATTATAAAGGAAAATACATGTCATTCCAGTTTATTAAGACCTAAGCACCAGCCAGCCAGTGCTGCTGCACACCTTTAATCCCAGCGCTCAGGAGGCAGAGGCAGGTGGATCTCTGAGTTTGAAGTCAGCCTGGTCTACAGAGCAAGTCCCAGGACAGCCAGGGCTACACAGAGAGACCCTGTGTCAAAAAACTAAAACGATCTAAGTGCTGGGTGTTGCTACAATTTTATACACACACAATTTTATATATATATATATATTATATATACACATATATGTACACACACACACATACACGCACACACACGCGCACGCACACACACACACACACACACACACACACACGCACGCAGAGGGCCGGAGAGAGACCTATTTGAAGGTAATTTAGAGGAAAGGGAGAACCTCACACGCACGCACGCACGCACGCACGCACGCACGCACGCGCACGCACGCGCGCGCGCAGAGGGGCTGGAGAAGGGAGAACCCCAGACCCAGACCACGCCCTTCAGGATGTCCCAGTAGAGGGAAGGAGGAGGAAGAGGACACTGCCAATGACCAAGATCCTTGAAGAACTTCAATCTGTCAACCCTTGGACTATGGGAACTCACTCGACCCACAGCCCATACCGACTGTACATAATGTCCCCCGGATTCCGTCATGCTGGACCTTGTAACGGTGAGATGGTCAGTCCTGAGAGCAGCCCTCATCCCACCACTCTCTCCATAGGTCCTTAGAGAACTAAAAAGAGACATAACTCATTCCTAGCCACACCATTTTCAAGAAGGCAAATCAATGATTAAATCTGATCTGATCTAGTTTCTATAGAGGTTTTATAAAAAGCGCAAGTATAAATGTCATAAAAAAAAAAAAACCTTGTAAGAATTCCCAAGTAACCGTGTGTGTGTGTGTGTGTGTGTGTGTGTCTGTGTGTGTGTCTGTGTGTACACTGCGCTTGCCCATGTATGTGCAAGGATTTGTTTTTGTGCATATGTACACACACACACACACGTGTGTGTGTTAGCTTTAGAGAGGGCAAAGCTGCAATGAAAGGGCAGCCTCAGTATTTATGCAAGTTATGAAATGAAAAATTCCTAGTTACCACGGCAACTGCTAGATCACATGGAATGGGTGTGAGGAGAAAGGAGGCATCTTAAGTAAACACTCATGTTTTTTTCATATTTTGTACATTCCTGGGTGTTTTTAGAGACGCTTGCTTTTAGTCTGTGTACCAACCATCTCAGAAACTGCCCTTCACAGTTAGAAACGAGACTGGAGGAAGAGTAAGTAAAACAATGTGCCGTTCTGCGTGGACTGCGCAACTTCTCAAAGCTGCTATTAAAATCGATTAGGAGAATTATAAAAATGCTATGCCAGGTTGTTAGATTGCTCTGAGAAGCAAGCAAGCAAGCAAGTCTAAACCAGGAGGTATAAGTTTGGATCCACAAGGAATATCTCCCTGATATTTCTCTAAGTTGGAGATAATATGGAGCGAATGAAAAAAAAAAGGGGGAGGACTGAAAAGGATTTACATGACAATGCAGAGGAAAAGGCGAAATCAGTTGTACAAACTACAGTAACTGTGTGTGTACTCTTTGACAACGATCCACACTTGAGAAGCCTTACCCACCCACTGCAGACTGTGGGCGATGGGGCTCCCAGACTTTCCTGCTTAGCATGTTCAGGCTGATGCTTAAGACAGGAAACTTCAAAATTAAAAAAAAAAAAAAAAAGCATACTGTGCGTGTGTATGTGTCCGTGGGCATGGTGTATCTGTGTGGGCACACATGCCACGGAACACGTATGTGGGTGCAAGGAAAACTCTGCAGGGTTGCTTCTCTCTTCTAGCCTCTATGTGGATTCTGGAATTGAACTTGGGTCACCAGTTGTGCTTTGAATGGAAAATGTCTTCCACAGGCTCATGTGGCTTCGGCACCTTGAGGAGCTGGGGCCTGGCTGGAAAAGTACTGTAAGGTTTTATTTATCTTGGTTCCAGTTCCTGCTCACTTGCTGCCTTCTGTGCGCTGATAAGATGTGATCCACTGGCCTCACACTGCCGCCGCCTTGCCTTCCCTCATGACGGACCGTACCCCCTCAGGAACTGTAAGCCCAAACAAACCCTTCCTTTATAAAGCTGCTTTTGTCAAGAGTGTTTTACCACAGCATCGTGCCCAGGTGTCTTCATCAACCAAGCCAGCTCACTGGTGAAGACGGCAAACCTTTCATTCAAAGTGCAAAGCCTCCAATCAACTGGAATCCTAGCACTGATACATTTCTGAATTTTCACAGGCATAATTTAGTGCATGAACTTGGGGAAAACATTTCATATTACCCACAGTTGCCTTCTCTACCACATCCAATTTCATGCGCTGACAAAGAGTCTAGTGCCCAACACTGGGGATCAAACAGGACACAGAAGCCACACTCAGAGTGGCCGGGCGTGCTGGGGATACAGATGATTTGTACGTCAGAAAAACAGTCGTGTGGGGTGATGCTGTGGAGCGGTTAGTAACAGAGCTGGGCTGATACCAATAACCAAACCACTTGCTTGGCATTTGCAAGAGTTCAATGCAATTAAGATCTACTATTTGTGAGGATTTATGAATTCCAAATCTCTGTCTTCTTTGGGACATTCTGAACTCAGAAAAACAATTCCAAATATTTAACAACTTGACTTTTAGAAATGTGGCTTTTATAGCCTGATAAGACAGACAAATTCTAGCTGGTTAGACCAGATGAGCCATCCACTTCATAGCAACGCCATTTGACAATAAATTTTTAGAAGTTCTAGCTATTTTTAGAGTATAAAAGAACAGAGTGATTCTTGGCATTGAGAGGCATATTCAGTTGAGTAGGAAAAAAGCTACTGGAAGTTCCCCTAAGCAATGAATTGAGAAGGATGGTTTTC
>OU015742.1:204704725-204719912 GCA_907169655.1 Acomys percivali | reverse complement strand
TCTCTCTCTCTCTCTCTCTCTCTCTCTCTCTCTCTCTCTCTCTCTCTGTGTAAGCGGTGTTTTCAGTGACAAGATAAATGTCCACATTACAAAGGAAACAGTACTTTATGGCTCAGTTACTTGGTGTACTGTCACCACAAAATCTCAAACCCTAGAGCCCTGGGTTCACTTTTCTCCTTCCTCGTCACTGTCTTGTTGTATTGTCCTTTCCTGTTGCAGGATATTTGTTCCCGTTGTGAACCCCAAGATTGTGAACTGTAAAAAACGCATGCCTTGTTTGGTACAGCTCAGCCCTAGCACACACCTCTGTTCCAAGAGCTTTCTGTACTCAGGGTTTAATAAAGTTCACCCAAGGCCAGGAGGCGGAGCAAGAGACCAGCTGACGGGGATTAAAGAGGAGGAGGGACTTTACGTTGGAGGGTACTTAAGACAGCGCGGAGAAGAAGGGGGCTTTTGAGCTTTGAGCTAACAAACCATTGGTCTTGGGTTCTTTGGCCTTCTCCTCCTGGGGTTGGTGAGCTTTCGGGGCGCTTTCCTCTGAGACATGAGCTGATAGGAAGGTCATCTATGTGCTTTCTCTGTCTCTCTGAGCAAGCAGGTCCCCCTTGCCCCCCAGCATCTGGCTCCTGAGTCTTTATTGATAAAATTGAATGATTGGGATCTTCCCTTTAAAAAAAAAAAAAAAAGACACTTCCCTTGAGTCTACATCAACCTCCTACACAAAGCCCTGGTTGCAGTCTCTTTTCATTTGATCCAGCATGGCACGACTGCTAAAGTAATCAATCTCAAATATTATAAACACACAGGGCAAGCGCTGGCCTGTGGGCTCCTTACCTTAGAAGTCCGCTCACTACTGAGAGGTACCCCCCTCTTTGGGTTTCCTGGGGTCTCTCTTCTCACACAGACACTCAGTCAAAAATGTAACATACACAACTCTGGTCTAAGCCTGGTGGCTGGACAGCTGTCTGATACGAACAACTCGGTTTGTGTACCAAGTGCCTACGGTGTGCTGGCACTAGAGTTATCCCCACAAATAAGGCAGGCATGGAGTGTACATATTATCTGGGCGAACAGTCAGTTACAACTACGGAGGAATAAACGTAAGATGAAGTGAGAGGGCTGTGGAGACAGCGCGAGCAAACCCCCACACCACTAAACAAATCAACGTAACGCAATCTTTTAACTAAGCTAAGATGAAAATCATATAAGAACAGCTTTGAAATCGTTGCCCCAAACCCACAGGGGAGATGATGGCAGCCAGGAGGACACTGGGTGGCAATCCTCTGCGATGGGACAGACTTAAGGCTGAGCTAAGCAGCCACGGCAGGACACAGGGACACGTGACAAATCACAGTACGTTTAGACTTGAGCCAAAGGGCAGGGCAGGGCCATCAACGAACTTGTAACACTCGATGCATTTGTTCTCAAGTTCTGTAACTTATCTGTGGATGATGAAAGGTATCATGGCAGCGAGCAGAAACAGAGGGACCAGTCAGGTGACTGTTACAGTGGCTTTCCTTAGAAATGGGATTACTTAGGCCGAGGAAGCAGCAAAGAGGAAGATGAACATGGAGGATTTAGGATGAACTCCACCTACAGTGAACTGAGCCTGGCAGGGAGGCACAGGGAAGAGAGGAAAGAGAGATGATGGAGAATCAGTGGTCAGAGATGCTCTTGAGCTGGTCTTAGGCAGAGCCCCGTGTTCGCTGTAACATCCATCCTCCTGCTCTCTCCATTAAAAAGAGGCCAAATGCCTACAACCTCCCACCCTCACTGCACTCCTGGGCTCAGTTTGCATTATCTGTGGACTTAAAAATATTATGCTTTCTGTTGAGCAGCTTTTAGATTAATCATTTCACACACTTTTGCTTTTGTACGGCTTTGGCACCTGCTGTGCAATAGCTTTCCATTAAACCCACCATAGAGCTACGCACACAGTATGGCCTTGTAAAAGCAAACGCGGGTGAACGGCGCATGGCCAAGGGTGCGGAACGGCTCTGGTCGGCACCACTTGCAATAAGCTGCTTCTCTGAACTAATCATGAAATAAGGGAGGATAGTTCCCCTGTTAAACTACACAGATAACCAGACCACGCCTACAGCGGAACATCCACAGGCTAAGCAGGGGCAGTGGGAGCCCACAGATGCCTTGTTTCGAACAAAAAGTCTCATCCACGCTTGTTCAAAAGAGGTCCCCTATTGCTACTGTGGGCCACTTAGGAGGGAATTTAAAGGAATAAAACTGCTAGGAGAGCCTAGGAAAGAAAAACAAAATCTTGAGAAACATCTTCATCTCCTCTTAAAAAGGCAACAGGCCCTGAAAGCAAGCAATTCCATTGCACCAAATGAAATTCCTAAGAAGTCTTATCCTGGGAGCAAGTTAACATTGCACGAATGGAGGCTTCCTCCACACGACAGCGAACAATTCTTGGGCAGTTCATCTGTGCTTTACTTATTTTCTTCCATTCTGTGAACCTTCATTCTTTTTTAAAAAATATTTATTTATTATGTATACAGTGGTCTGCATGTACACCTGCAGGCCAGAAGAGGGCACCAGATCACATTATAGATGGTTGTGAGCCACCATGTGGTTGCTGGGAATTGAACTCAGGACCTCTGGAGGAGCAGCCAGTGCTCTTAACCTCTGAGCCATCTCTCCAGCCCTTATTCTTCATTAATAATAAAGAAAATAAAACCTTGGAATATGTTGGCCAAAAAAAACCCTATGTTCTGGGGCTTAGATGTTTCTTTTTCTCATCTGATTCAACTAAGATACAGAATATTAGAATAATGCATGTCAACTGATGTTTAAAAGTCAGGCAGAGTTAATACTGACTTTTAAACACACACACACACAAAAATAGTTATTATTTTGGGGGGGGGGTTCAAGACAGGGTTACTCAGTGTAACAACCCTGGCTGGTATCAGACTGGGCTCCAACTCAGAAAGATCCACTAGCCTCGGCCTCTCACGGTGTGTGCCACCATACCCAGCTACAGAAGAGTTCGGAAAGCAAAGCTGAATCAAAAGAAGGGTAGATTAGCATATGTGCAAACAGAATGAGTTTGCCTCCAGCATCAACCCTGCATTCATTCACTCACTCATTCATTCATTCACTCATTCACTCATTCATTCATTCACTCATTCACTCATTCATTCATTCACTCATTCATTCATTCACTCATTCATTCACTCACTCATTCATGCTGGGAACTGAGTTTAGGGTCTTCCCTACCACTTATCTTTCTCAACAATAACACATTTATTCTCATATATTTAAAGATGTCAAATGCCCACTGTCTGGTGGAATAACAGTGGAAGTTAAAAAAAAAATAGGCAAAGTAAATGAATTACCTAAAGGGCAGCAGGATTACATCTATATACCAGAGAATAAAGGAAAAAGAAGATCCTATCCCAGCATATAAATAACCTTAGTCTTAAAAAAAAAAAACCTACAGAATAATTATAACTCCCGGGGTGCATGTACCCTGCGGTTCACGTACATCACAGGAGAACAAAACTTGTTTATTCTAGACTTCCAAGGATTTATGCTCACCCATGAAATTGTGCACATGAAATATGTAGTTACATTAGGAGACAGTCTCTCTCCTTCATGTCTCCTAACAGCAAAGCACGAGGAGGGAGGAGCAGGCAGCTGTTCAGATGCCCCATTTTTTCTCTTATCTAATCAGATGAGGGCATGCTGGCGGAGAGTTTCTGAACAAATGTTGATCCTGGGACAGTTCCCTCTAGCAGGGCACGTACACAGGAACGACACTTTGGGGACTCGGAAGCTAGAAGCTTCGCCTTCTGCCAACACAAACCGCCCCCTTATCTCTCTGCACCACAGAATCTAAAAGCAAGAAGCAGCCTTTGAAAGTCATGTTTGGCATAACAAAACAAAAGTGTGAGATGCGGAGCAGCGTGTCCTTTGAATAGCAAACAGCAGGCGCCTCGTGGGAACTGAATGTATGTGAACTACTTGGCGCCAATCCACCCAGGAGTACTTAGTTTAAATGTGTCTATCTGTAAGTTAGCCAGGAGGGTAGCGGAGAGCTGGGGCCAACAGCCCCTGAGGCTCTTCCAGCCTGCCTTCGTAGCACTCTGCTCTTCCTTCCAGCTTCTCTTTTAGAACATGGTGCGTTAAGTACTGTGTTCACCTCTCACCCTTCCCTTATCTCCTCAGTCTCCTTTCATGTGCCCCCGACTCCTTCTCAAATTCATGACCTCTGCACTGTTGTACACACACACACATGCACACACAGCGTGCACGCGCTCACGCATGCACATATGCAGAGACACACTACTTATGAGTCCATTAGCGCTGTCTGTACTTATGTGTCTATGGCTGACCATTTGGGATTGTGTAACCTGCCTCGGGGTCGCCCCTAGAGAAAGCCGATTTTTCTCTCTCTTCATTTTAGGTACGTGCTTGTAAAAACTCCCCCACGCACACTGGCATGTTGACTGGTGCTCTCATTACGCAAAGCTGGGAGGGAGGAAAGGGGACCCCGTCACTCACTGTTTAGTGGGATTGCAAACTAGCGTAGCCTGGAGATCGGTGTAGTTTGGAGATCAGATGGAAATGTTTCAAAAAGGCAAAAGCAGGTCTACCACGTGACTTGGCGCCGCCGCTCCCGGGCTTGTCCCCAAAGCACGGGATATCCTCCTGCAGCTACTCGCTCAGCCCTGCTCACGGATGCTGTGTCTGAGACACCCAGGAGATGGGTACATCCTAAACGTCCTTCAACTGGGAAGTGGATAAGGAAAGTGTAGCACACACACACAGTGGACTTCTATTCAGCTGTACAAAAAAAAATGGAATTTGTGCGGAAGTGGAGAGAACCGAAAAACAGCGTGTGGGTAAGGTAACCCAGACCCAGAAAAATAGTGCTTTTAACTCCTCAGGAACAAGTCACTTATTTGCTTTTTTCCCCCTCTTAAGATTGCCTTTTAATGTGCACGAGTGTTTTGTCTGCTTCGTGAGGTAAGACCTGCACTCACAGGGGACACCACACACACCACACGGGAGTGTTAGAGTCGGGATGCTTCTTTTAAAAAACCACCAGCCTGTTTTGTTTTCAAAGAACTTACGAGTCAATACAAGCTTTTCCTGCAGATACAAATTCAGCTTCTCAAGTCACTTGTGAATAGTCAGAAAAATAATTTACTGAAACTTTGCAAAGAGTTCCGGATGTGGCAACAGGAGCCTCCCTTGCTTATCTGGCATTTTCTCTTAGGGAGGAAGCCCTTTTTATAATGGGTCTCACCTGACACTCAGGCTAAGGGGCTAGGCAAGTATTTCACACCGTCTGTACAGATGAGGAAACATCCAGGTGAGGCCCCCACCTTGGGCCTCAGGTATATCTGTGGCTGGGCTACAAAGGCAGCAGTGCTGGCCAAACTGCAGGACAGACAGTCCTTTCTTGGTGTTTTGTTTTTCTGAGACGGTCTGACTGTAGCTCAGGCTACCCTACGGCCTCCACTTCCTGAGTCCGGGGTTTATTGGCCAATGCTACCACACATGACTGATGTTAATCTAGGAACGGATTCCTTTCCAATCCTGCCCTCTTCAGGGAAATATAACAGAAAGATTAGAAAGGTTAAGATTAGAAGGCGTTAGAACTGGTACTTTTCACAGGTGGGAGCACAGTGTGCATGCACGGAGTAGTCCGAGTCCTTCATGCGTTCTGTGGGTTGTAGACATGAAAGTGTTAGGAAAACGCTGCAGGTTCCAGCCACAGCAGGCAGGACCCAGTTCCTCTTTATGTAAATAATCAGCTGTTGTTTTGTACCACCCTGCAGAGGGCTCATAATATTTTTCTAGGACACCCCTCCACATCACACCCTGCACAGTCAGCAAGGAACTCTCTCTGTGTGAAGTGGCAGGGCAGCCAGCTGCAGCAACACGCGCATGTGTTGCCAACACACTGACAGCTGCTTCTGAACGCTCAAATCCCTTCTTACCGTAAAAACAAGAAGAGCAGTTGCAAACCTTCACTGCATCCGTGGCAAGGCTTGGTTTGAAAACTGGGGGGGGGAGGGGGCTGGTATTTTGCACCCTAGTGCATCCACACAGCACAGTGCTTTAGCCTGGATTCGTCAACCCTCCCCCTACCCCCACCCCCGTTATATATGGTGTCAGTATATAACAAACTCAAGTTTTGCCTTGTGAAAAGTTCCGGGGTCGTCAGTGTTTTTGTCCATGGTTGACTGAACCTAGAACGCAGAAGGACAATTTCTGGGCCCCTAGACACCCTGGAGTGATTGCAGCAAGCCGACATATCTGATCCCCCTCACTTACTTATCATTTTACAGTAAAAATGGTTTAAAATATACCCTAAGCAATTCTGAAGTGTACAGATTGTGACAACTGACTTGGTTACCATTCCGTGAACGGCTTTCAGGAGGCGGTCCTTCCACCGACTGGGGCTTTGTATTTGGCCGTCATGTCCCAGTTGCCCTCAGTCCCCATCCTGCAGGTCCCTGGCAACCCCTGCTCTGCTTTCCACTTGTACTTCTTTCAGACTGACTTTGTTATTGGGTGCATACACGAGGCCACGCAGGGTTTGTCTTTCTGTGCCTGGATTATTTCGCTTAGCAGAGTATCCTTCAAGTTCTTACCGCTATGGATCTGAACAGCAAGTAACAGTCACCAAAATGGCAAGACTTACGTCCTGAGGGCAACCAACAGCTGTCTAATTAGGCACAAGTCACACTCACTAGGAGGGAATTTGTTCCTCGTTCTGTAAACTCGGGGCATGGACCGTGGAAGAGATTCTACCACTGCCACTTCATTAAACCCTTATAATTTCTAACTGTATTCTGAATACGTATCCTCATACCCACAGATACGTGTAGCTCTCACCCTTACCAAAGCTCCCCACCCCTGCCCCCCCAGAAAAAACCACAACTGTTCAAAATGCATAGTACAACTGACTGTGGTGCTCGGCCCCAAATGACACATCTACAGTGTGGCCTCCTACGCTTAAGGCTCGGGCATCACTGTGGAGGAATGGGTGGGAAACTCTAAGAGCCAGAGGGCCAGGATGAGATTTCTGCTGCAAGAAAGTGTCATGGGGAAATAATGATGAGGAGAGAGGGAGAATCGAGTCCTCTGCAGGGACAAGCACTGTGCCAAACTAGCCAATCCCAAGGGCCTGGCCCAGTCAGCAACACCAACTCATCTCAGCAGGCTGTGTTTATAAACTTACAAACATACATATATACATAGTATGTGTATAACAGTTATAATTAAGGAGTAAGAAGCTAAGATATTTGAGGAGTAGGAAGGATATGGGAGGAAATGGAGAGAAGAGGGGGTTTATGTAAATATTGTGCCTAAATATAAGATTTAAAAAAAAGATTATTTATTATGTATACAGCGTTCCGCCTGCAGGCCAGAAGAGGGCACCAGATCTCATTTTAGATGGTTAATGAGCCACCATGCAGTTTCTGGGAACTGAACTCAAGACCTACTGAAAGAGCAGCCAGCGCTCTTAACCTCTGAGCCATCTCTCCAGCCCAAAATATGAGATTCTTAAAAACAAATAAAAACTTGAAATTGCTTTCTCACATGCCAATAAAAAATCAGCTTCAATAAAAAGGTTTCCTGACCAAGCCCATTTAGAAACTGTGGTCATCTACAAAGTAAGTCTAGGACAGCCAAGGCTGCACAGAGAAACCCTGTCTCATAAGCAAACAAACAAGCAAACAAACAAACTGTGGTCAGAATACAGACAGGCAAAGACTGGACACGAGTGTCACGTATGGAACCTTCCACTGCCACTATCACCAAAGACTTGCGATTCTGTTACCGCTCCCACGTGACCGCTCCCACGTGAAAATCTCAGGTAAGGAAACACAGAAATGACAGGAAATTCTCCAATAAATCAATTAGTAGTAACAGTTTCAAATATACTTTTGAGTCTCTAAGCCAGTGGTCCTGAACCTTCCTAATCAGTTACCCTGTATCCATTCCTCATGCTGTGGTGACCCCAACCATAAAATTATTTTCATAGTATAAATAACTTTTGGAGATAAAAGACTTGCCAAAGGGATCTGAAAAACAGTGCTCTAGACAGTGCCTGGTTCCTGAGGCCAACAACAAATCCCAACAGCAGATACCAGCTCACTTCCTAAGTTGAAAGCAAATCCGGCTTTCACTCAGATTTGTCAAGGTCTGGAATTGGAATCACCCAGTGCTAAAAACAGGCTGGTTAAAGTTCAGGCGTGCCACAAATTTCAGGATTTCCTTGTTTTTAATAGCTGAGTAGCATTCCATAGTGTAAATGTACCACAGTTTCTTTATCCATTCTTCTACTGAAGGACATTTAGGCTGTTTCCAGGTTCTGGCTATTATGAATAAGGCTGCTATGAACATGGTTGAGCAGATGTCCTTGTTGTGTGCTGGAGCATTTTCTGGATATATTCCAAGGAGTGGAATAGCTGGGTCTTGAGGAAGCCCTATTCCCAGTTTTCTGAGAAAGTGCCAGATACATTTCCAAAGTGGTTGTACCAGTTTGCATTCCCACCAGCAATGAAGGTGTGTTCTTCTCTCTCCACATCCTCACCAGCATGTGGTGTCACTTGAGTTTTTGATCTTAGCCATTCTGATGGATGTAAGATGGAATCTCAGAGTTGTTTTGATTTGCATTTCCCTGATGACTAATGAGGTTGAGCATTTCTTTAAGTGTTTGTTAGCCATTCGATATTCCTCTGTTGAGAAATCTCTGTTTAGTTCCGAGCCCCATTTCTCAATTGGGTTATTTAGTTTGGTGGTGTTTAATTTCTTGAGTTCTTTATATATTTTGTATATTAGACCTTTGTCAGATGTAGGGTTGGTGAAGATCTTTTCCCAGCCTGGAGGCTGTTGCTTTGTTCTGTTGACAGTGTCTCCTGCCTTACAGAAGCTTCTCAGCCTCATGAGGTCCCATTTATTAATTGTTGACCTTAAGGCCTAGGCTGTTGGAGTTCTGTTCAGGAAGTTGTCTCCTGTGCCAGTGTGTTCCAGGCTCTTCCCCACTTTTTCTTCTAACCAATTTAGTGTCTCTGGTTTTATGTTGAGGTCTTAGAAATGATCATAATGAGTGAGTTAACCCAGAAGCAGAAAGACTCACATGGTATATACCCATTTATAATTGGGCACTAGCCCAAAAGGCATGTCCCATGAAAGTCTTCACTTACCAGGAGATTGGGATAGATGTGAGGACATCCTACTGAGACTCTAGGAAAGAGAAACAGAGGAGATGAGGAAATAGAAGGACCCAGAGGGTCCTAGAAACCTACAAGAAGAACATCATGATGGGTGGATTGGGGTTCAGGGGGGTCTGCTCAAACTATTGCACTAACCAAGGACAATACAATAGTAAACATCGAACCCCTACTCTGATCTACCCAATGGACAGGATATTCTCCACAGTTATGTACAGAGCAGGGACTGACTTTGACATGAACTCTGGTGCCCCATATCTGACTACCGCCCCTTGGTGATGAGGCCTGATGACACTCAGAGAAAGAATAAGCAGGATACCAAGATGAGACTTGATAGCCTATGACCATATAGTGGGGGAGGAGGTCCCCCTCGGTCATAGAGGGGGAACAGGGGTAAAGTAGGAGGGAAGATACAAGTGATGGGATAACAATTTAGTTATAATCTGCGTAAATTAACAAAATTAAAAAAAAAAAGTTCAGGTGCTGGACTGGAGAGATGGCTCAGAGGTTAAGAGCACTGGCTGTTCTTCAAAAGGTCCTGAGTTCAATTCCCAGCAACCACATGGTGGCTCACAACCCTCTATAGTGAGATCTGGTGCCCTCTTTTGGAGTGCAGTTGTATATGCAGGCAAAACATTGTATACATAATAAATAAATAAATAAATAAACCTTAAAAAAATTCAGGTGCCAGGGCCTCGCCCCACACTGAAATGATAGCCCAGAGGCAGAACCCAGGTGCAGCACTATTGTGTGCAAGCTGAAAGTCACAGCTTTAGGAAGGAAAAGCGTTTCAGTCAGTCGAGGAGGAAGCTGGAAGCACCTGCTGCTCAGAAAAAGACAGGTTTATCTCATCAAGTATCCATCCATCTGTTCCTGCATCCAAACAACTACATGCCAAAAGGCCAACACCTGAACAGTACACGTTTTCAGGGTTTGCAGGGTGAAGTTCTCACCCATCTCCTCCCCAAGCATATCTCAGTAACCGTAAGGCAC
Organism: Acomys percivali; assembly: GCA_907169655.1. Taxonomy (NCBI): domain Eukaryota; kingdom Metazoa; phylum Chordata; class Mammalia; order Rodentia; family Muridae; genus Acomys; species Acomys percivali. Next base: position 204,709,707 of record OU015742.1, on the reverse strand, counting down.
TGCGTGTTTTCAGAGCCTGCTAAGGAATGCAAACAGAACTGTGTTTTGATTAGTTATGAAGAAAAGCACTGACTTAGAACCACCCCTCGCCCCATGCTCATGTTATACAAATGGTAGGAAGTAACGCAGGAAGCAAGGCTCATTTTGTGCAGCATCTCTCCTGGAGGCGGATTCAGCCGAGGAGCCTCGTGCAATGCGCACGGCCAACACACACGGGTCCTGTCAGCTCAGCTCCAGGGAACAGCTCCGCTTTCACGGCTACTTATACAACTAGACTTTTAATGTGATGAATGATGGACAATTGCTGGGTCATATAGCCAAGACAAAGATTTCCCATGATGCCTCTTACTTGTCAATACAAATGACAGCAGAAAATGTGCCCCGGGGGATGTGGGGGAGAGGGCCTTCAGATTTTCAATGATGAAAAATGCCATTTTTTAAAAGAAAGCAGGAAGAGGATATTGTATTATGTGCAATTGATATTCCCATATTTGTAGGGAGTCAGCCACACGTATGATTAGGAGACATGATTTCACGGCACCTGGCTGCTAATGTGATACCGTCGTCCTAGGCCAAGCCCACCTCTTCCCTTTATTAAGAAGAATGCCGGACAATTTACCGTGAGTAGGTGAAACAGTCAATGTGGCCTTCAGACTTTCTGACAAGGCTCCCTATCTACGAGGCTTTTGTAGAAGATGTGATTTACTAAGCTATAGAATTTCATGGTTCTAGAAAGACTGCGCATGGCAGGAATTCTTCCTAAAGAATATTTTAGTACCTGAGAGAGAGAGATGATGTTAGCCGCTAAGACAGCTTTCCTTTTAATTATGTGATCATTTTCTTCTAATCGTTCCTTAAAGATGTTCGTGTTTAATATTTTTTAAATCATCTGCAGATTGCTTTTGCTCAATACCTTAGGGGCAGGCCAAATTGTAGTCACAAAGTTATAAATTCTAACAGTGAACTATAGGCCTAGCTCCATCGCCACCCTGGCCCACGATCCGCAATCCAACAATCCAACAATACAAACGTGTATTTAGATGTCCAGACACATGGTTTTGAATGGATGCACTTCCTCTTTGGGGCACCTGGTAATTAGCATAATGGCCTCCGGGGGCCCTGCCTCCCGGTGCTGGGTGCCATATATCATGTGTTCATCGGGGAAATGGCTTCCACTCCCCAGGGGATCAGGGACAAAGAAGTTGGCAGCCTGCAAGGGAGAGGCTGCCCAGTCAACAGCGTATTAAAGACACCCATTAGTTGCTTCAATCAGCTAATTAGCTCAACAAACGCAAAACTAAATCATTAAACAAAGTAGCCCTGATTGCATTGCTGGCTTCTGATTTGGTGTCACTAACCCAGTGGCGGGGGTGGGGGGGGTGGAACACTTGGGAACTAGAAAGTGATGAGACTTACTTATTTATTTATTTATTTTAATGAAAGTTGTGACTCGACAGGATGTTTCTCTAACAACAAAAAGTACCAGGGGGACCTCGGTGTTTATGCTTTGAAATTTAAATCAACTCAAATATAAAATTGCTCTCCCTTTCTGTCATGATGTGAGAGAAATAAGAAGGGGGTTTTAGCTCTCTGGTGTGCAAATGGTCATTAACTTTTGTTTGACCTTGGGTACGGAACTAATAATGGATTTATGTACAAGGCATTCTCATTATCCTGTTTTTGGTGCATTTTACAAAACATGCTCCCAGGAGCAGCAATGCTAAGAGCCCTGTCTTGGATTTTAGCTGGGAAGCTTCATTTCCCCCTTGACTGTCTCACCCCAAGAAACTGTTTCTCAGCTTTGACCTATGTGTACAAAACACGTGCAATTGCAACATTGTTCCGGACCACACAAACCAGAACAGAACTTTTCTCTCTTCTGGGAAGAGGAGCCATTAGTGTCCAGCTCTCTCTTCCAGTGTCCAGTTCTCTGCAAGAGGAATGCGCTGACATTTCAAGTAATTTAATAACCTTTGCTGGGCACACTAAATGCTGTGCATCATCACCACAGAACTGCTCTGTAGTGCTTGGCTTGTTAGGTTGTTGTTGTTTTTTTTTCATTCATTCATTCTTTTGCTGTTGTTGATTTTGTTTGTTTTCAGCAGGCTTCCAAAGACCTGCCTTCTGGAGTGCACACTATTACGGTTATTTATTAACTTCCTTGGCAAATAAGTTTCATTTACTATCTTAGTGGAAATGACCATACTGAAAAGAAAGTCATCTTGTTTTGCTTTGTAATTTACTTAATTCTAAACAATCCTCAGGGTTAAAGGATTGTGACTTCCTACATTCAATACCTCTGAGCCTCCCGCTATTTAAAAGAGATCAGTGCACAGGGCTATTTTCTTCTATAGTGAGCCATCGATGGTATTTATTATTTCGACTTAATAGCTCTAATTACAAAAGACAGTGTCATGGGATTTTTTTTCAAAAGGCAATTTTCTTTGTATCCCAGTGGGAGGCTTAAAAAAATGTACAAAGTGTCTGCTGTGCATGCATTTCCAATTATAGCGAGGCTTCATGGGTGCTATTGTTTTCTTACTTCTAAGAGCCTCACGTTTTCTAGCACCCTTCAACTTTACACGGCTTTGAGAGCTGCTGCTTCTTCAAGCCTCTTCGGACGACTTCACGGCACTGAGAAAATGACTGCACTGCACTGTGCCCTGCCCCAGTCCCCTGTCAAGACGGGGATGAATATACTAAAAACCTGCCCAGGACAGAAGAATCACCTCTGGAAATGCTAGACGTGAGATGGAAAGTTTACACGTGTTCACAGTTAGCAGTGTGCTAGGCAAAGTTCTTCTACGGGGAACATCCTGGGTCACTCACCAACGGAGAAGACAAGAACATTATGCCAACCATTTCAGGAGAATGTGCGTGCCACGAAGGCCTTCTTGGTTGACGAAGACCACGCCCATGAAAACAAAACAAAAATATCCAGTGGTGTTACAGGCATTCAGGATAGGCCTGCCCACCCACAGGTCAAACTAATGGACTCTAGCAAGCACCATATTCAGAAAGTGGCCACGGAGAGAAAGGACAGGACAGGACAGGACAGGACAGGACAGGACAGGAAAGGACAGGACAGGACAGGACAGGACAGGAAAGGAAAGGACAGGACAGGAAAGGGAAGGACAGGACAGGGAAGGACAGGACAGGGAAGGACAGGGAAGGACAGGGAAGGGAAGGGAAGGGAAGGGAAGGGAAGGGAAGGGAAGGGAAGGAGCAAGCCATGTAGAAAAAGCCAACCCTGGCAGGACATGGTGTGTCTGTCAGAACAGATGTGGGAGTCCTGGGAAGACTGTGGTGGTTGAAATATCATCTTAAAAAGCACGATCTTTTGGATACTTAAAATACAGCCAACAGACACTGTGCACTTGAAACAGGCCGGAGAGAAGGGGGGACCATAGAAATGTGAGACAAACAGGCCCTCACCCTGGAGCCTGGCCGAGGCCCCTCCTCGGCAGCAAGAACATTTCCAGCAAAATTTAAAACCACTTAAAGCCCTTCCTTCTCCCTTCTCAGCCGCAAACCTATGGTTTCCTAGGAATCTCACCAAAATCCCATCAACAACGAGAGCATGTCCTAAGTGCCCCGCGCCGCCGCCCTGGCGGCTCCGGGTTTTGTCTCAGCAGACTGCAACCTCACTCAAGGCATTTCTGTGTCTCGGTCATCAAACAGGGGAGCAAGCGCAGGAGAGGAGAGAGGTCCCCAGAACTTGCTGAGCAGCGAAATTCCAGAGGAGTTCTGAAGTCCTGCTCAGTCAGTTTCCCGTGGGGCGCGTGAAATGTGGGTCTCTTCGAGAGGCCGCGGCGCCGTACTCTCGGGCGTGTTCTTACTGTTCTCAGGAGCACCTTCCTACTACAGCATCTTTAGCAAAATCTCAGTGACGCCTCAGACTAGCTGGTTCTGAAATTCTTAGTTCATAAAAGCCACAGATCCCTGTTGGGCCTGAGTAGAGGGAAATCGCGGCTGCTGAGGGTGACAGGGCAGAGCTGTGTCCCTGTCCCCTCACTGCTTACAAAGCCTCTCAATATTCATTTATTCTTGTTGTATCGCTTACGGGGAAATGGCTGCTCAAAAGATATTAGGATGCGTTTTTGTTTCTTTTGTTTTGTTTTGTGTTGTATTGTTCTATTTTTGGAGACAGGGTTTCTCTGTCTAGCCCTGGCTGTCCTAGAACTCGCTTTGTAGACCAGGCTGGCCTCGAACTCAGAGAACCGCCTGCCTCTGCCTCCCAAGTGCTGCAGACATTCTTTAAACATGATTTTAAAAAATAAGGCTAGAGGAAACAACTTAACAAATGTAAAACACTGGCGCCTTTCTCCTGTTTCTGGACCATTTAAAAAACAATGTTTTCTAGAAGCTAAAATTAAACAAAATGAGCTAAACCATTTTCAATGATTTTATATTATGATTCAAAGAGATAACACTGTAACCTGCGTCTGGGCTGACTGCCCATGACTTGCACAGCTTATGAGTTTCCATTTTATTCTTTGCTAGTCCCAGGAATAATAGCGTTTAACTGTAACCTGTTTACAAACTGCAGCCTTGTTCTCCTAATGCTGAAACTTACTAGCCACTAGTGGGAGTTTGCTCACCTGCCAAAGCCTAGGTTGGGAAAACTCAGGGCAGCTTGTCACCTGCACACCGTCTAGCTGTGGAACTTCCTTCAGGCCTGGCCCATAGCTGCACGGTAAAAGCAGCCCTGCCTGCATCACTCCCTGTGGTTTGCTTTGCGGAGCATGCTCCGACCTGCCCAGGGTTCTCTACCTCCCTGCCCCTGTCACTCTCCACCTGTTCCATATAGGGACATCTGGCTTCCAACCGGACCCCTCCCCCACACTTCTGCAGGGACAGTTTGAACACTGTCTACTGCTCAGATCCTTAAATCCCACAGAGCCTTGGAGTGAGCCAGTAAATTCCCTTTTTGGTTTTCAGCTTGTTTTTCCATCATATGCACCTTAAAAAAAAAAAAAAAA
>OU015742.1:204682475-204699725 GCA_907169655.1 Acomys percivali | reverse complement strand
GTGTGGTATGCAGGTGTGTGTGTGTGGTATGCAGGTGTGTGTGTGTGTGTGGTATGCAGGTGTGTGTGTGTGTGTGTGGTATGCAGGTGTGTGTGTGTGGTGTGCAGGTGTGTGTGTGTGTGGTGTGCAGGTGTGTGTGTGTGTGGTGTGCAGGGGTGTGTGTGTGTGTGTGGTGTGCAGGTGTGTGTGTGTGTGACGTGAACATGTTTGTGCAGGAGTGTGCATGCCTGGCTGTACGTATAGGCTAGAGGACAACATCTGCTGTCTGATGCAACTGCTCTCCACCTCACTTACTGAGACAGAGTCCCTTGCTCAAGGACTCTGCTAGGCCAAGAGCCCAGCGAGAGCCAGGGACCTGGGTGCTTTGCCTCCCCGCACTGGGCTGCAAGAACGAGCTACCTGCCCAGCTTCATGTGGCTGTGCTGCCATGAGCCCAGGTCCGTGCTTGCCAACACTGTGCCAACTAAGCCATTTCCCAGCACACCGTCTGTACTCTCCCTACCACTAAAGGAAGTAACACGAGGGCTGCCGCACGTGAAGTGCCGAGCAAACAGGAAGCCCTGGGTCACTATTAGCTATGTGGTGATTTCAAGACCAGCGGAGGGTACATGAGACTTGGGACAACGAGAGAGATGAAGCCGATTGACGCATTCCTTTGTCCCTTAATCTGCAAATGGCTACACCTCCAGCCTGGAGTGACAGGAACAATGAATTGGGAATGACAGAACACTCTGGGGAAAAAAAAAAAAAAACCTGTTCTCCTGGCCAGATGTTACCGTTTTAATCCTTGCATTTGGGAGGCAGAGGCAAGCGGCCCTCTGTGAGTCTGAGGTCAGCCTGGTCTACACAGAGTGTTCCAGGCCAGCCAGAATGGTATAGTAAGACCAGGTCTAAACAGACAAACAAAAATCTAAACAAAGCGGGGCTGGAGAGATGGCTCAGAGGTTAAGAGCGCTGTCTGTTCTTCCAAAGATCCTGAGTTCAATTCCCAGCAGCCACACGGTGGCTCACAACCATCTACAATGAGATCTGGGGCCCCCGTCTGGAGTGCAGGCACACATGTGGCCAGAATACTGTATAAGTAATAAATAAATCTTAAAAAAAAAATCTTTACGTCATTAAAAAAAATCTAAACAAAGCAAAACAACAAACTCCAGTTTCCTGAAAAGCTGTGAATTTATGTTCCATCCTTAGTACATGCGTGAGAACACATCTACCTCCGAAGCGCTGCCGAGTTGTGTTAGACTCCAAGCTCCACGGGTCAAGAAAGGAAGGCAGGCGGTCTAACTTCCTATGGTGGTGCGGGTTAGCATGCCTTGGGTTAACGATGCACCACCACCACCACCAAGCAGGCCATTTCTTAGCCTAACACCCACCCATCTACTCCCCTCTCCCTAGATCACAGGGAGCACGCGTCAGCCCACACGCTCAGCCTCCTCTGTACTCCCTTGCTCTTCCTCTGGCAATGGCCGCTCTGTGTTTATCCTCCCAAACTTACTTTGAGGCATTAAAAGGTCACATTTGGTACTCAAAGATGTGGCTACTGCAACTCACATAGACTTCAAGTTTGGCTTCTTTACCACGAGGCTCAAGATGGACGGCAGTCACTTTCCGTCTGGTTCCTCTCACAGCTGCTAAAGTGATGCCCTTTCTCTAGCTCGGCTTCCTTCCTCCTCTGCAAATATCCCCAACAAGCTCTGCTCACACACACATACCGTCCCGCGTGAGCTCTCACACACACCCCCATCCCGTGTGAGCTCACACACACACCCCCGTCCCACACCCCCGTCCCCTACCCCGCGTGACGCTCTTTGCAGCCTTCACAACACCTGGTCTCTGTGTCTTTAATCAGCAAGGTCACTGAAGTTACATGAATATAATATTCAATACAATACAATACAATACAATTCAATATGATAAATATAATATTCCCCTCCCCTCTGAGTATGAGGGAGAACAGGCCACTGCTGGCTCTCCCCTCCCCAAGCAAGTGGTTTCCCACTTTGCTGGGCCTCCATTTACACACTGGATTTCAGCAGAACATGTTCTTGCTCTCCTCCAAAGTCTACCCGGGAGCCTCCCTTCGCTCTCTACACATAATTTCCACAGATTACGTCTCACAAATATAGCGCTGAACTTATATAACCAGTTCTATGAAAAATGTCTGCTAGGAAATGTCATTCAATAAAGTATTTTTAGACAAGTTATTTTGAAATTTATTAAAAAATGTCTCAAGTCCACCAATAAGCAGGCAGATCTCTGTGAGCTGGAGGCTCACCTGGTCTACTGAGAGACAGAGAGAGAGAATTCCAGGTACCCAGGGCTGTGTAGTCAGGCCCTGTCTCAACAGCAGCATAGCATTCATTCACCTCTATCGTTATATTATGTGAGGCAAGGTAATTCCATTGCTGTCGTCATGAACTTAGATTCCCGATTCCACTTGAATAGCAATATTTTTACCTTTTCCTCAAAATTGGAAATAAGTCAGGGGAGAGAACTAACATTCTACTAGGAAGTGCCATCCATAACACCCTATTCTATTTAAGACTGTAGTCTAAATGCCTCACGATACGGTGACATCTTTCTGAATTCTGTCGCGAGCGCCATGAGATGCCATCAGTGCACACCGCCAGAGACACATGAAACACCGTGAAGGGCTACAGTCTCCCTCCGGCCCACGAGGCGGTTACTCACCAGACTTTCTTGCTTTCAAAGCAATAACAGCCGCTAGCTCTCTCTGCACCTAGGAAAATATTAGGGAAAGAAATCATATTAGAATAAGAAAAAAAAATGGAGCCATCAAGGCAGCACTCTATAGCTAGGCAGCCACATCAGGAGCTGCTCCTGGCAGACAAGCTTGGCACCCTCACTGCCTCCTCCTTTTTTTTTCTTTAGTACGTGAGCAAAACTGTGGTGACATTTCGGGCCAAAACTCTGGAAGAAATCATACTGACTTAATTTTTAAAAAGAGTCGTATTTTATCTTATTTGGGGAGAGGGGGGTTGAGACAGGGTTTCTCTGTGTAGACTTGGCTGTCCCAGACTCACTCACAGAGATCTGCCTGCCTCTGCCTCCCAAGTGCTGGGATTAAAGGTGTGCATGACATTTTGTTTGCTTGTTTGTTTGTTTATTTATTTATTTATTTTTAATTTAAAGGCTATTTGCCAAAAGGCACCCAGTGTGAAGTATACATGCCACGGTGAGTACTTTAAAAACAGAACTGTACAGCACTGAGAAAAGGCACAGTAATGGTGGTCTGGCAAGCATAGTAAGTATTACTTGAGATGGGTGGTACTGCATTAATAGCTGAGCTCTTGCTGCAGGCTGAGCAGGTGACAGGAGCCACTATGGATAATGCACAAGGTAAAATAAACTGTCACTGTGTCACAGGGCAGGTCGAATGGGAACAGACAACACTTTTAAAATCCCCCGTGTCCTTAACCATTGTCTGTCTTCCAAAATTTTACCACATATATGCTTGATGCCGTCCCTCCCTGGTGTGGAAGCTTTCATCTGTCTCTTAAGACATCCACAAAGAGAATCATAGAAGACCTGTACTTATTATCAAGAGTTCTTTTCTCATCAAGGCACAACCGAGTGTGTGTGTGTGTGTGTGTGTGTGTGTGTGTGTGTGTGTGTGTGTGTGTGTGTGTGTACCTGAATATATTACAGTAATGACACTTTAAAGGGGAAACATGGGAGTTCAAGGTTAAATTGCAGATTTGCGATTCAAATTAACTTAATTTATATTCATTTACTGGAAGGCAAGCGTGCTAATGTGCTAGACCCTGCAACTCCACCCAGGACCATTTCCCAGTGGCCCAGGCATAGGCTTCCTGAGGAAGGAAGCTTGCTCAGCAGGTCTTACTGACACACTTTCCCTGTGCGTTGGCATGCATGTCATTCGAAAGTGTATGCTCCTGATTTAGCTGGTTCCTTAAGGACCAAGACTCTCAGAGCGACCGCACAACAGTGACCACACCGGCAGTCCCTTGCTCGGCAACCTTGGGAGTCTAGAGTCTAGAATGCTTCTTAATAGAAGTGGGGCGGATACTGTGGAAGTGAGAACTGACCACAGGAAAACTTGTATAAAATGTGTTTCTTTGCTCAAATAAACAAAAAAAGCAACAAAATATGCTATTAATCACTGAACACTTTGTACTTTGAGTCACTACAAGATTTGCTACTGTAGCCCTGCTACCTGCTTTCGGGTCCGCCCTCCCCCTCACAATGCCACAATTTTCTGGGAATGGAACAAAGATGCAGATTATGAGCATTGGCTGGCATCCTGTCAGTGGCTGCCTGACCTATGACCTCCCAGGGAACGCCTCACTGTGAGTCAGAGACAGAAAAGTGGCAGAGATGGAAACTGACGGAGGGGTTGGATCTTAGGACTTGCTCCCGGAGAATCGGCGTTAGCCTTTCCCAGCTGAGCTCTGGATCTCCACGCCTAGATTCCTTCCACAGGGTCTTCAGCCTTGACTCTCCAAGGTTCAAAGTGACATAGTTCAGGAGAGAGAAGCAGTGTCTTCTCAACTATATGACGCTGCACTGTTTCCAAGGAGTTGACGGGGAAGACATGAGCGGGGTGAGCAGTAGAAGGGAGGGGCAGGAAGAAGAACTGCACAGGTTAGTTTGGGAATAGCCTAGCTTCTGGCTTTCAACACCCTCAACCAACAGGACCAAGCCCAGACAGCACTGGCGGTCAACAAGAAGCCGATCCAGTCTCACTGCTAACGCTCTATTTTCTCCCTGGCTCGTTAACAGTATCCCAAATGCTCACAAAGCTGTTATGCACCACAGGTAAGACAGGGGGCCAACAGGAAGTCTCAAATGCAAACACATGAACCAGTCTCCTGAGAGATGCAGCCTGAGAGAATGTGGACCTGGGCAAATCTGGGTAGGTCAGTGGAGGTCACTAGGAGGACAGAGCAGTACTGGTAAAGGCGGCTGGCTAACTAAAGGGCCGTCCTTAGAAACTAACTTAAACAGCATCAACAACGAACAATGTTGTAAAGGTTTTTAGTAAACCTGGAAATAGTGAAGTTTTTGATACCACAATGGAAATGTTTTTAAGACACGGGTAGGTGGCTTAAATACGTGTGTACATCTTTTCTCCGTTACTTAAGTTAAATGTTAAAAAAAAACAAAACAAAAAAAAACTAGTTCTGAGTTTTAGTACCAAATATCCTAAGTTTTAAACCACTCTAAAAGCTTAAGATAAAGACTGGAGGATGGTTCAGAAGTTAAGAACACTGGCAGCGGCAGAGGACAAAGATTCAATTCCTAGCACCTACAAGGCTGCACCACCATCTTTAACTCAAGATCCAGATCTGATGCCCTCTTGTGGCCTCATCGGGAAACACAGGCATGTAGCGTCTAGCCAAACATGCTGGCAAAACACCCAAACACACAGTTTGAAAATAACAAATCTTAAACTAGTATAAACTAAGAATTTGAAGGAAAAAATAATGCACCTATTTAATCAAGGTATTTTCTACAAAAGCTGAGCAAAGACAGTGGTGGGGCTTTTTCCTTATGCAGTTTTTTTCCTTTTATTTCTATTTTCAATTGCATTATTCTATTCTTGTTTTAAAAAGATTTTTAATATATTATTTATACAGTATCCTATCTGAATGTGTGCCTGCCCACCAGAAAAGGGCACAAGATCTCACTGTAGATGGTTATGAGCCACCATGTGGTTGCTGGGAATTGAACTCAGGACCTTTGGAAGAACAGACAGTGCTCTTAACCTTTTGAGCCATCTCTCCAGCCCCGTGTTATTCTGTGCTTAAGAGGTAATATCACCACAGTTCTGACACGTGGGCAATCTTGCTATTACCTGTTGTGGAACTGGTATTAGACTCTAGAGGGCTTCTCTACCCCAGCTAGTCGCCAAATAACCAAGGCAGAGGCCTTTTAAGATTTACAAAAGCTCTAAAGCACAGTAAATAGGCAGATATCGACCCTCTAAGATAATCTGGTATCCACCAGCCACACACCCCAAATTACTTTCCATATTCATTCCTGTCTGGTCTGTTTCCATCAGGCCGGCCCTCACGGGCGCGTGCTCATGGTCCACACTGCCCCATGGCGACTTCCTCCTGCCATGGCTTCCTCTTCCTCTTCCTCTCTCCTTCTCCCAGCCTCGTGGTCCCCTGAGACCCCCAAGCCCTGGAGCCTCAACCCCGCCTACCTCTCTTCTGCCCAGCTACAGGCGTCAGCAACTTTATTAACCAACGACCTGTAAATTAGGTAGAACATGGTTCACACGACAAAGACCGTGTACACGTGAACGCGCTCATCTTGTCTGCAGTCAGGTCTTGGGGGCCAGTACTTAGCATCAGACCAAGCCCCCCAAACTCCCCCATTGCTGTCCTCCACAATTCCCTGTCAGAACCATGTAGCTAAGAAAGCCGCATATCTGTGTAGACACTACTGTTTTCCATGCCAACAGTTTACTTAACCAAGGCTTATGTCCCCACCAGTTACTGTCATCACGGCAAAGAGAAGCTGAAGTATGCTGGGGTGATAAAATCATGTCATGCTTACACATCTGCTGCAGCACAACTAGGGATGCTTAAGGCCCCCTTATGTAGATTGCTTGAATACGAACCGATGTGCGTCTTCATGACGCTGTGACTGGACAGTGGCTAGCCACTCAAAGATGAATATAGGTAGAAGTGGCCTGAAAGTGCCAAAGTACACTCGTGAGGTTTAAAGACCCACTATTTCAGTCTGCCATACTTACAACTTTGACACAGGTTCAACTATATGGATATGAGAGCTTTAGTTTATCACAAGCAGTGTATGAATTCATATTGGAAACAGGGTTATTTAGAATGGACAGTATTTTCAGGAATATGGCAAGAGGAACAGACCAGTTTAGATGTAGGTGGGTACTCTTTGTTCTAGAGATGGAGCCATGGAACCAAACTTGGTGGACACCAACATCCTCATTACTCTGTCCTCCTCCCTGTGAAATCTAACAGTGTTAAGACATTCTTCCTAACAGTTGGGATTCTGTGCTGCCAGGTGTTTTGAGTTTCTCTTTCCTACCTGGCTGTGACATTTTTTCTTCACAGCTCCCTCTTTCCTTTCACCTACTTTTAGGTTTTAAGGTTCCTTGGTGATCCAGCCCTATAACCTTCTGCTGTCATTCGCTCACATGTTTTCAACATTATCTGCGTCTGTCTAGCTCTTCTGGGCCCCGGAGTTCCATATCCTCCCACCTTACAGACCGGAACCCCGTAGCAGATTAAACTTAACATTTCCGATGGTAAAGTAATGTCTGTACCATTTTCATTCTCTCTCCCCCACATGCCGTGAGGGAACAGAACCACCACAAATACGGTCTCCGACAGGCTGAAGGTATCTTTGAGTCAGCCAAGGGCGCCACTTTCTCCCACCCACCCGCGGTGGTTAATTTTCTCCCTTCTCCCCATTCCCCCCTTTGCTCTGTGGACTAACCAATCTAAGGTGCCAATTTTACTACTTCCCCATGAGACTGTGGCGGAATCTGGTCTCATACTGCGTGTATCATATTCTTGTGTATTCCCAGTCTTTTAAAAAGTTATAGTCAAATAAATAAGTAAATAAATAACCATCAAACACCCTCATAGTAAAATACAGAGCTGCAATTAATCTGAATGCACTGTCTCCTTTCTTTCTCCTGGGACATCCCTCGTCGTGTCCAGCGTGCCTACCACTTTTGTGAGGCTGTCGCTTGTTTTATCTTGACATGTATAATATCTTCATGCAGTGAGAATTTTGGAATTTTTGTTTTTAATCCCAGATTGTCAACCTTCAGATTGCCCACAGCGGCTGACTGGGATTTGACTCATGCTCTGGTGGGGGCATGATTTTCCCAGATGTGCAGATAGTCTCTGTGATTGTGTGATGTTTGGAACTCTGGGGACTTTTCAGAGGGCGTATAAATGAATGCTAGGGCTCCCAAGGGGTGGGGTTGTTGGTTGTCGTTGGCTCTTGTTGGTCATGGTTTGTTAAGCAGTGTGCACAAAGAAGAAAAAAACCCAAGAAATTAGATATCCTGACAGCAAAGATCAAATTTGCCCCCCAAGGAACCCTACAGCTGTAATCAGCAGGAATTCTGAGCCCTGGCTTTATCCAGGGATCCCTTTCCTTTCCTCTCTATACCTTTTTCCCTCTTGTCTAGTGTTAGGGCTCGGAGGGGAGGAAAAAGAGGGGCAGAGAAGGGTGGAAGAAAGAAGAGACCACTAAGTAGCAAACAACAGCTCCGTCTTTACCCTTTCCCTGTGTAAGGATACGCCAACCGCCTCTCCTAGCTGAGTAAAGTTCCATGGCTCCAACAGCACCTTTCACCTGTCACAGCAGCACTTGGCATCCATTAGCGAGGCCCCTTCCGTAGCTAACAATCTCTGGCACTAGTACGGACCACAAGCCTAGTGCTGTGGACGCCCCTGCTCCTCGGTCTGGCTCCGGCTCCAAGTACAGCTTCCCAGACACACGCTGTAACTACACACAAGTGACGTGATGCTGCTCATTAGAAGACGGAAGGGGAACGTGATCCTAAAAGGTGGAGGGAGGGTGGAGTTCAAGCCGACGGACAGAAGTTGGCAAGAAGGCGTGTTGTAGCTCACTCTGTGAATTTTCGGAAGGCCGGAGCTGTGAGTGGTAAAGATGGTTCGCCATGCGGCTGGCTAGATGGCGCTACGTGGCGGTGTGTATGTCGTCTGGAAGGGCAGTTGCTAAGTTTCAAGCCTGGGACAAATGGCTGAGGTGCCTATTTAAGATAACAAGGGAGAACGCCCAGGTTCTCCCAGCATCCCTCAGTCCCCACCTGCTACAGCATAAGGCTGCCAGAGCCACCCTCTACCCTGAACCCTCATTAATGACTGCGCTTCCGGTCTCACTCCCATTCATTCTCCCCTACAGTTTGGGCATTTTGGTTACCCGCCTGTTTTGTACCTTTGGTCTCCTGGCGACTGGTTTTCCTCTTCCATTCCCTCCCCTTCTCCCCACATGGCTCATCTCAGTCTGGTCATGCACGCTCTGGGCTCTCTCAGACGTCTCTGACTCTGGCTAAACTCTCCCACGTATCTATAATAAACTTTCTTTTTCACCACACTACTAGGAATAGCCATTTCCTCTTCCTTGCTTTTTTAATTTATTATTTTTGCATTCAGTAGTGGCGTCTGATACCCTGAAGGTGAAAAGTTGGAGATGTTATGAACAAATAGTCTACAAACAAACATGAAAAACAAAATAACTGCTGGAAGCCATTTACAGAGAAATTGCATAATCTTTTTTGGTAAAAAGAGCAGAACAAAGGCACAAATGTCTGAGGGAAATTTCAAAGCAAGTAAACGACATCTCTTTAAAAAAAAAAAACATTTGAATTCATGCTTTAGTATGCATGCCTTTTACTCCATATCCTATCTCAGTCCTTCTGTGGAAAACATCTTTCCCCGGTTATTGTGCTTGACGGAAAGACAGGATGTAGAAGCGCACAGTGTCCTGCCAGTCGAAGCACAGACACTAAAGTGATCTCACCTGTGAGAACGGCTCCTTGAAGGGCTATTATATCAGAAAAACTCATATTCACCATTTTTCTGACCTTGCCAGGCAGTGGTGGCGCACACGCCTTTAATCCCAGCACTCAGGGAGGCAGAGGCAGGCGGATCTGTGCAAGTTCAAGGCCAGCCTGGTCTACAGAGTGGGTTACAGGATCGCCAAGGCCACACAGAGAAACTCTGTCTCAAAACAAAATAAATAAATAAATAAATAAATAAATAAATAAATAAATAATAAAACCTGACCAACTAAGGCCCTTCCCAACTAGGAAGTCCAGGAAGCCCATCTACAAAATTCATTAGCACGCGACGGCCTCCTAAAGGTCAACTTAGGATGCAAAACTCAAAAGTAGGACCACCCCCCCCCCAACCCCAATTACTTTATGCCACCTTGAGATCAACTGTAGGACTCCAGGGACAGTGTCATCATAGCCATCTATCTCACAGGGCTGCTGTGCAACCAGAGGGGCTGATATGTGAAAAACATCAGGAACAGGGCCTGATTCAGACTGTCATTTGGCTGGCAGCTATCAGAGACACCACGACATCGTAATTAGGAGGATCTCTGAACCACAGTGCTTAAGCGCTTCCTCCTCCCACCTCAGCTGTGAAGTCCCGCCAATGACTTCCTCTTCCAGTCACTGTAAATGCCACCCTCCCTGGCCCACCTTCCATGGTCACAGCGAAAGATACGAACATTTTATGAAAATGCAAATTGACCGTATTTCAGGTGCTTGCGCTCCCGAGTTTACCTCAGAAATAAAGGTACAGATTTTCGCACAACTTTGAGGTTTTCACATATGTATGAAGGACACACTCGAGTTACAGAAGATCACTTGGCAACTTCGGAGGTATCCATCACGTTGGCTGCCTGCGGCCTGGGAGCTCTGGCAGTCGCCGGGGAACGGGCGTCTTAGGAACCAGGGGATTACCCGGCCCGTGCGCCACAAGGAATATGGAGTAAGTTTTATCTCTGCCACAGCAAATCATGGCGGGTCTACTGCTGAATGACACCCATCTCGCCCTGCTGGGAAGCCCAGGCGTGGCTCAGCCAGGTCTTCTACTTAAGAGTCTCTCACGAGGCCCTCAGGACTATACTGCAGCCTCAATGTGTCCCCAAGCTCACAGAGATGAGGGTGGAACCCACTTCCTGCATCTGTCTGAAGGCTGCGGGCATCTGCTTCCTTACAGACTACGTCTGAAGAGGCTGCCTTTCCTCTGACCAGTCTGTTTCTGGTCCCTGTGTACTGACTCCAACATTTCACCCACTGAAACGGCAAGCTGAACCCTCAAGCTTCCGTTCCCTTTCCTTCTCTCCTGACGTTTCTTCCTAGCTTCCACAGGACAAGCCCCCTGCTTTTAAATGCCCCTATGATCACACTGGCTCCATGCAGACAAACCCGCAGCCATGTTCAGGCGGTCTGTAGGGCACTCAGATTGGGGGGGGGGGCAATTTAGCATCACAGAACACGGAGGTCTCCAAAGTCCTCCTGAATAGGCCACCCGAACTTCTTCTAGGGCTTCACCGCAACTCGATTTTCACGCACTACCGTTGTTACCAGGTCACACCCAACTCTTCAGTTTGCTAATTTCTCTTTCTCATCTTCAGTCCCAGCCTGATCTTAAGCTAGTCACTCATCTTGCCTTTATTCACCCCCACCGTGGTGCCTCTTAACCTTCTGAGCAGTCCCATCTTCCCTTCATCCAGGCAAAGCATGGCGTCCCACTTCACGAAAGGAACTAAATTTAATGATCAAGACAAACGTTTTTGACTTTTTTTTTTTTTTTTTTTTTTGAGAAAGATCTCATCCTGTATCTAGACTGGCCTTGAAGATGATCTGTAAGGTATTAATTATATTTCATAATTATATTTTATATTCATGTTAGTTTAAAAAGAAAACAAGTTTTCCGTATTTCTGTTGGGTTGTTTGCTAATAGCAATATATTCTTAATTTCGAGTTTTAGTACGGTAGAAGTGAGAAAACCACCCAGGGTACAGTATCTCAACGGCCTATCCTAAAGGCAATCACCAAATGTCATGTGATGCTGATCACCAGGTGCAAGTTATGAAAACTGATGTCCTCTTTGCTAGCAGGTGGTTCAAGTCTGTTTCTGGCTTTTTAAGAAAGGACTCCATACACCACCACCACCTGGTCTGGAGAGAGGGCCCTGGTGTCATGAAAATGGATGAGCTGGTGCTGCCCCTCGCTGGCTGCAGTGGGCCCTGCACCTCACCTGAGAAGCATGGTAAAGCTTGCCCTGGTGGAGGGGGTGAGGTGAGCCAACCCAGAGGGCGAGAGCACTGAAGAGCGGGCCCTGCTATTCATCTGCCATGAAGTGGCATGGGTGCAGGGCTAACACCCTCCCTCTGTCCTGCTCTGTCACCTGCAGTAGTTGGGAGAGCTGGTCCTGTCCCCTCACTGGCCTTAGCACTTGGAAGAACGGGCCCTACACCTCGCCTGGGCAGCACAGGGGAGCTGGCCCTGATGGTGAAGATGCTGGTGAGCCAGCCCTGAGGGTGTAGGAGCAGGAGAGCTGTCCCTGCCCCTCGAAGGCTGCAGCAATAGGGAGAGCAGGCCCCACACCTTGACTGGGCAGCACAGTGGAGCTGGCTCAGGAGGTGTGGGTGTGGGTGGGCTACCCCAAGCCAATGACAGCAGGAGAGTTGACCCTGCCTCCTGCCGGTGCTGGCACTGTGTGGCCTAGCCAGATCAGTGAAGAGCTCACCCTGGTGGTGCAGATAAGGGAGAGCTGGCACACTGACCAACCAAGCTGCCATTCAGGCCTAGATCCAAGGCTCTGGGTTGGCCCATCCCCAAATCCCTACCATCTGGGAATGGCTGGGATGTGTGAACGGGCCAGTCCTGCTGATCCAAAGCTGCAGATGTCTGTACACAGGGCAGCAATGGTATGGCCCAGAAGAGACCCTCAGGAATCCTGTTGATGATCCAATACTGATGGTGTCACAGAAGCCAGAGATCTCAAACCAGACCAATGACACACTGCAACGAGCACTTGCAAGAGAAGATGTGTGGACAGAGGGATACACTGTGGGACACACAGTGACAAGCTACAGCTCCCATGATGAGCTGTTTTCTATAGTTTGTTTTGTTGTTGTTGTTGGTTTTTTTTTTTTCTTTTTGTCTGCATGTTTCATTTTTGTTTTTGTTTTGCTTGCAGGAAGGTGGAGTCAGGGTAGTGTGCAAAGGTGAAGACCAAATACGAGGGGATGTTGAGATGAGTCGGACGGGGGTGCACGATGTGAAACTCACAAGGAATCAATAAAAAGTTAAAAAGAAAAGAAAGGGCCGGCATCACTTGCTCGTTCCACACTGAGAGGCTTCGGTCCCTACACAGAGTCCAGAACGTAAAATAATAAAGCAGCAAAGGGCCTCGCTGCCGTTGCGCCTGCTGCACACCAGGGCACTGTTCCAGTACCCACTGGTTGATTTATCCTCCTATTGTTTGAGTTACGGTAACAGGACAGATCTGTACCATGTATGAGGATGATTTAGACTAAGCTGAATTCACTCACGCGGTGCAGTACCCCTCTCACATGCTCCTGTCCCACCTGTTGGAACACAGTCAATGAACGGAAGGAGGTGCGAGGAGGTCCCTGAGAGCCTGTGAGGAAGCTCGAAGTACGTAAGACAAGAGCCTTGTATCCTCTGTTCCTCCATCACATGGCTTTGTTCTGGGACCGCGCTTCTGTGCCCCTCCCCGGTGTGGTAAATACGACTGGGTTTGCTTCAGAGTACAGGCTGCTGCTCACTTTGGGTACTTAAAAAGTGTTTTCAAGCATAGGCTGCCCTTGTGAATGTATATAGCATACACTCATGTGACCTTTGCTCCTGTGACCTTGCTTAACCCTCAGAGACCTGCAGAACATAAACCAACCACGCCCTGAAAATGGCTGGCTACTGCATGACACCTTAGTCCCCTCATTTTTAGGCTCTGCTCTCCCAGGTTCAAACAACTAACCTGGATGCTCTGGACACTTCTATAGGTCAGCCAGAACATGCTACGACATAATTTCCAAGGGATTCTTCTGTTTTAACGAGCACAGTTTTGTTAGGCGACTCTAGTGATTGTTTTTCTGAGGGTTTCATGATAACTTCACCTCTCCCTGCCTTCCTCCTCCCTCCCTTCCTTGGGTGGTGGTAGAGGCCAAACCCAAGGCCCCAGTCATACTAAACATATATTCTACCACTGAACTACAACTTCAACCTCTAAAGTATTTTTTACTAAAGTATTTTAATTAATTAATTTTATGTAATTTAATTTAATTAATTTTAGGCGGTTTTCCTGCATATCTGGCTGCGTATCTGGCTATGCACCGTATGTGTGCCTGGTATCCTCAGAAGGCAGGAGAGGGTGGCAGATCTCCCAGTGCTGGAGCTACAGGCAGTTACAGAAGCACAGCGAATCAAATCCAGGTCCTCTAGAAGAGCAATCAGTGCTCTTCACCGCTGAGCCATCTCTCCAGCCCTTGGCCCCTATGGTTTTCACTCTTTCTTTTGCTCATTTTTCTGAGCCTCACATGTATTTATGGTGACTCTCATTAATATATCTTCTAGAGGAAACGCTAATCCAGCAGCATGGCTGCTCTGGCAAGATCTCTGTGATCTGGCTGGAACACAGACTCGCCCTTAGAACATAACCCCATACAATGACACCTGATGGGGAGGCAGACAAAATGACAAATCAGAGAAAGATCTGACAGAGTAGGGCAGAGACAGGATATGCCCAGCTCTCACAAGAACAGACAGGAGAGAGAAGCTACCTAAGAGCCGCGCAGACAGAGATGCTACATAAGAGCCGCACAGAGTTTGTGGAGACGGCAGAGAGTTCAGCAATGTGGTACAGTTCGGTGCTGTTCAGTTGAGTGAAGTTTCCAAGCAGAGCAATTCAGTGAGAAGTGGACAGAAGCCCGACTGAATCAGTCAGCCTGGAGAGGTGGAGAGGTTTGAGCCAGAACAGCTGAGTTGAACCAGACAGTCAGAGTTCAGAAAGAACTAGAAAGGGCGAGCTTATTCAGCAGTAAGTCTCGGACGTTGAAAACATTCTAGGCCTAGGTTAGCAGGTGGAAGCTGGAAGCTGGAGCCTTCGAGGTCCTGGCTTGCAGAAAAGTAGATTTTATGGAAGCTAGCAGCTTCCAGGCCTAGGGATAGTTAGATAGAAGCACTCTAGGCTCAGCCCACACCATGTATTTCTAAAGCTTGGGATGGCTCTCATCTCATTCCCTCTCCTGAGAAAATAAAATCTACATTTACAATATTTAAGACGTTCCTATTGAAAAAATGTTTAAAATAGTAATTTTATCCCTTAAATTTAGTCAAAGTCTAATTAGAACAACATTTTAATTTCTCCATGATTGACACAGGATCTACTGAAGTTTCTGTGTTTTCTATATGGATCTGGGATACTCTTGGACATAGTTGCATATTCATATTACAGGTGTTAGGTGAGATCTGTCCTGCGGTCCAGTGTCTCAGCAGTCCTGAAAGCAGGTGCTGGGTGCAGCTCCCAGACTCCTGCAGCGAGCCTCTGCCCTCATCCACTCCCTGAAGGCTTAATTACTCAGCAGGGAACTAAAAAAAAAAAAAAAAAAAAAAGAGCATTCACTTCATGGGAATTAAGGGGATGCTGCAGGGACAGCAAAACTCAAATGAACACAGTGTTAATCACTTCCCAGACTGACATCCATAGAGCTTAACGGGCAAAGGGACCAAGAAGGTTGGCAAATGGGACAGAGTGGGCCAGCAGAGGAGAGAACGATGGTCCTCTGCTGCCTTTCTGAATTTCAGCAAGCAGTATCTGCCTCTGTGATTCCCAGGAGCCTGAAGAAGCTAGCTGTTAAGTCATTTAGAAAATGAATGAGATGGTTCCAGCGGAAGAAACTAGAGTCAGGCTGTTGAGGGTCAGGTCCTACAGACTCAGAAAGAAGAGACCTTATGGGGAAGGCGGTAAATGGCCAATTCATAGTTCCACGGTGTGGGAGTACACAGTGAAGCCACACGTGACCCTGTGTAGACTTCCACGGCTCCCACAGAGACCTGAAGCCAGATCTTAACTGTGGCAGCAAAGAAAGGCCGATGGTAAGCCGGCATCTGCTCCCAAAGCCTCAGCCTGCGTTCTTACAGCACCCAGGACCGCCAGCCCAGGGACAAACCCACCCAACACAGGCTGGGCTCTCCCCACCAGTCTCCGGGAAAGTGCCCTACGGCTGGATCTTACGCAGGAATTTTTTTTTCCAATTCACGTTCCCTCCTTTCACATGTCTCCAGCTTGTGTCATGTTGACATAAAACTAGCCAGAACAACATATAAAAAGAGAAGACAGTTTCTAAGGGTTTCTCCTTTTATAACTTTGTCTTGAAACCAACCACGACATTGTTAAGAAATCAACAGGTCCACCGGCCAGAAGCATGGACACTCTCCAGTTACTAAGGAACACTGTGATATCTGCCACGTGCAGACACAGTCCAGATTAGCTCAGGTGGGTTGAAATGAGTTTAAGGAAAGCAGGAGAGCCAATGGGGTCTCCTGGGTTAGCTTCAGAGCCCAGGTCTCTCTGCCTTTTCTAATCCTTTTAACAGACAAAGCCTCTTACGCACGCTGCAATCCTCTCAGGAGACTCAGTACCTATTTTTACCTAAGTGGAATCTCAGGCCCTCCTCCTGCCACACCAGACATTTGTCAGCCGGCTCTGCCTGTGTTACATAGATTTTTTTCCCCCACAACCTAGCACCACGTACCCCGCCTTGCTTGCTCCATAAGAGAGCAAACAGCACTGGGCCTTCATGCTCTTGTTGTTGTTGTTTCTAAACACAATGGTGTCCCCTCTTGTCACTCATTCTGCCCCTCATATCCAATGTTCACCTAACACCCCTTCCCTCCATGGGACTATTGACAGCCTTGATTCCCCCCGCCCCGCCCCCCATAACCTCCATAGCTCTGCACTCACCACAGACTGCTTACTGGTGTAGGGTCTATCAACACATATATACCAAGTTTGTTTGTTTGTTTTTCATTTCTTCTGAGTACACACTGTGGTCTAAGGAGACTTGATAAAGCATCTGAATTAACTTTTAAACTATAAAGCCACATTCACCAATGTTTTTTCAAGGTTAAAATTTAAGGTACTACTTATAGTACCCCCAGAGGCATCACTGCATCAAATCTTAAGAATTCCATAATGGGCGGGAGACATGGCTCAGAGGTTTAGAGCACTGGCTGCTCTTACAACGGTGCTGAGTTCAATTCCCAGCAACCACATGGTGGCTCACAACCATCTACAATGAGATCTGGTGCCCTCTTCTGGCCTGCAGGTGTACATGCAGGAAGAACACTGTATAAATAATAAATAAATAAGTCTTTTTTTAAAAAAAAGAATTTCATAATGGAATTATTCAAACTATTCAATAAATGGATCTTGGGGCATTAATTATGAGAAAAACTGACCATTGCAGCCTCATATTTTAATTGAATCCTTATTTATTTAATGTAGCCATATAACTATATATAGCATAGTTGGCCTCAAACATAGGACACTCTCCTGCCTTAGCCTCCAACTACTAGGACTTTGGGTGACAACCACCACTGCTAGCTTCACATGTCTTGTAAATTCATTGTGTGATGACTACTGTCTGCCTCACAGCACACAGAAAACACTAGCTGGATCCGTGTACAGGCAA
>OU015742.1:204652569-204663224 GCA_907169655.1 Acomys percivali | reverse complement strand
GTGATCTCTCTGCTTCCTGTTTATGGTTAAGACGTGATCTCTCTGCTTCCTGTTCATGGTTAAGATGTGATCTCTCTGCTTCCTGTTCATGGTTAAGATGTGATCTCTCTGTTTCCTGTTTATGGTTAAGATGTGATCTCTCTGCTTCCTGCTCATGGTTAAGACGCGATCTCTCAGCCTCCTGCTGCCATCCCACCTTTGCAATCACACCTCGGGTGCCATAATCCAAAGTGGATGACTTCCTCAAGTTGGCTGCGCACCCCCTGACCTCACATCAGCTGTGACTACACAAGCCTGGGCTCCCCAGCACTTTGTCATGGAGAGGGCAGCATTGCCAGGGCCTCACCCCTTCCTGGGGAGAGACGTTTCTTTTTGTGTCCTAAGGTGCTGGCAAGACACCAATGCTCCTGGACACAAACTCCCAATTACACTCATGTAAACAATTCTAATGAAAGTCTTTTTCCCAAGAACTCATCACCAAAAAAGACGTTGACAGTAGAAGGGAGACTAGTGGGAAACAGGAGGGGATAACACAAGCATGGCTGAGGGTGAGGCAGCACCAGGGGTGGAGATCAATATTACTGAACTCCACTGTGTATGAGTATGAGTCACATTATTATGTACGGTTGTTATTTCCTAATAAAACATTAAAACATCTTATTCACAGAAACTGGTTACTGCTGAGAGGCCCAAAAGAAGTTTCCAGAACATAAGCACCGTCAGCATCTTAGTAATAGTTACACAGATGAGGATTGCACAGATGACAGTAAATACAACTTTATTAAGGTATACACTTAAGATCTGTGCGTCTTTCGTGTATAAATTGTGTGTAAATCTCAAACAAGAATCTTCTTACTCCAAATATCTGGGAATCACTATTCCCAGGATCCAGGCCAGCAGGAGATGTTTCTAATGGAAACGTTAGTTTCCTGTGGCCAATGAAAACAACAGGGATAGTAAAATGACTTTTTTTTTTTTTTTTTTTTTTTTTGGTTAACTTTCTGTAGCTGAAAGGAACATCCTTTATCGGGAGAATGAGTCCTACTTTTTTGTGAGATCTAAGCACTGTTCCTATTCTGTTATTTCAATGTCATCTCTTTAAGAAGAGTGACAAATAAATAGTATTCTTTTCCTTTCGGTTTTATTTCTTTATAATTTTCTTTTGGTATCATTCAGTGTTTGTCTATCTTCACATAGCAAAATAAAGAGGTGACGGAATATTCCTTTATTTTAATATTGTGCATGAGTGAAAGAAACGTGTGCTCCACCTCACCACAGGCCCAGCCATTTATGAGACTGGCCACGGACCCACCTGTTTACCTGACTCACTGGCCCAGGAAAACAGCTTGCCTATTCATCCCACACTCATTCCCACCAGAGGATCTGAACAGCTCTTTCTGCCTGTGAGCCTTTCCAGAGACTTGGCAATGTCTCCAATGTGGAGGAAGACCACAGTATAGCATTGACCCACATCTCAGGAGAGTCAAGGAGAGCGAGAGAGCGAGAGAGGGGTGAAAGGAGGAGAGAGAGAGAGAGAGAGAGAGAGAGAGAGAGAGAGAGAGAGAGAGAGAGAGAGAGAGAGAGAGAGAGAGAGAGAGAGAGAGAGAGAGAGAGAGGGAGAGAGAGAGAGAGAGAGAGAGAGAGAGAGAGAGAGAGAGAGGGAGAGGGAGGGGGGAGAGAGAGAGAGATGGAGTTATAACACAGGCTGGTTGGATTTTTCTCCTGTCAAGGAGAGAACTCTTGACAAGGTGTTAAGAAATTGTGTTACCTGTAAAACCCCTTGAGGTTCACTCTGTCCTTTACCAGGTCAGCTGCTTGAACAATAATAATGTTCCTTAATGCTCTTCCTGCACAAGACGAATTCTCTCCATAAATCTAAGTAGAAAGGACAGACAATCACTGTAAATGTAGAATAATGTGACACCTGTGAGCTCCCGACAGCATGCTATATATAAGTATCACGACCAATTCCCTAGGCTTCAGGCACATTTTAGCCTATGGAGCTACGGCCTATAATTACCCTTTTTTTTTTTTTTTTTTTTTAGCTGCTGGTCCACTTATGCTACTAGACTATAATAACATTTCCTAATGTAAAGTGCTTTTCTTAACTATAGTCGTAATGTTCTTTTAAAACACAAAAGATTTCTGTGTAAATATGCACTATTTTAAAAAAAAAAATAGTGTCCTGATCATCGCAGTAAACTGAAGAATCACTTATTCTATGTAGATTAATCACAAACATATTGTAATCCACGCACATAAAGCCTGGGAATAGTGGAAAGACGAAAGGCCTGCCACAGCGGGCTACTTTGCCCCGAAGCTTCACATAACTGCCTGGCCCACGGCTAACTGCGAACGTTCTGATTTGATCGACAGCACTCCACAATTCTATCTTCAGAGACCCATTTCATTTAGCTTAATCTTCTCGTTCCTCCAGCTGAGTCTCTGGTCCCTGCAGATGAAGGAAGATGCCCCGGGAGAGCTCTATCTAGGCCCTGCTTTTAAAACTACCTCCTTCTCTCTCCAGTGGCACCTTCCTGTATAGCACAGGGTTGTTTCACAAAACAAGGGGCAAAGTGTAATGAGCCAACTTCAAAATTACTGTACACTGTTAAATGCTTACAGCATTCCATTTGTTCCCTTCTTCCACACTGCAAAATTCATTCAATTTTATGTGTGTTTTCCCTGCATGTATTTATGTATGTGTGTGTGCCATGCATGAGCCTGGTGCCGTTGAAAGTCAGAAGAAGATACTAGATTCCCTGGAACTGGAGTTACAGACAGACGGTTGGCTACAAGCCACTGTGTAGGCGCTGGGAATCGAACCTACGTCTTTTGGAAGAGCAGCCAGTGGTCTTAACTGGCTGAGCCATCTCTCCAGCCCTGTTTGTTTCTTGGTAAACTCCTTTTTCCTTTTCCTTTTCTTTTTTTTTTTTCCCCCTGGCTGTGCTGGGTTTGATTTCAGGGTCTTGTGCATGCACTGTGCACACTCTATAACTGTACTGCACTAACTCTGGTCCTCTTAGTAAACTACTTCTTCGCCTACAAAGATTTATATTGTCTCTTAAAGCAAAAAAAAATTTTTTTTGATAATATATTGGCTATGACTTAGTAGGAAATAAGTGCTCATACTTTGTTCTCCCAGTACCATCACTTGAATACAACCTGATGACAAAGTGAAACGGGTCAGAAATAATTCCTTGTTAACAAGGTTTTTAAAATCAAATCTTAAGCAAGCTACAGGACAAGTTACTGAGGCAGATGATGCTTAACTAGTTCTGATACTACAAGGTTCACTCAATAAGTGTAAAGCATTTAATGAGCAGCTGACAAGTGCAGGCTATGGTCCACATGCATAACTTCCTGAAGAGCAAGGCAGAGAAGGTCCTCACCCTCATCTCTTGTTCTGAAGAACTGGAAAGTGTAAAATGTGTGTCATTCTTTTTTTGTTTTGTTTTGTTTTGTTTTGTTTTGTTTTTTGAGACAGGATTTCTCTGTGTAGCCTTGGCTGTCCTGGACTCACTTTGTAGACAGGCTGGCCTCGAACTCACAACGATCCGCCTGCCTCTGCCTCCAGAGTGCTGGGATTAAAGGCGTGCGCCACCACTGCCTGGCTGTGTGTCTGATTCTTTAATGCAACAAAATAAACACATATTCATCTCTTCTTCTGTGAGTATACAGGGGACAGTGGCCTTAGAGGTAACTACACACACATCTTACTCAAGTTCTATGTGCAATGTATGCTACACGTAAACTCTTGTGTTGCCATCAATACAGAAAACAAAGGATACATATTTACCCTGTCACATTGATAATTTGTTGCAAGGCATGTGGAAAATAGTTCTTTCTTGTCTCATGAGTGTCATGAAATTTCAGCTTCTTCTTAGTCTTCCCTGAGGGGGAATGCGGTTGATAACTGTCCTGTCCTGCAACACTCCAGGTCAGGGCAGCTACAACCCAAGAACTCTCCGCTAGCATTTGTTAACCGCTACTGAAGAAAACACAGATGGAGAGAGAAAACAGTTTCATACCTGGGAAGGACTATGTTCAAGGTATGGGTTGGAAATTCTTCTTGAGAGAGCCTATTTTAAAAGAGAGAGAGAGAAAAAAAAAAGAAGGGGAAATTAGACTCAGACACCTTGAACCAAAAGAAAAGCGTCAGGCCTAGGACGTGTCCACGCTAAACGATGAGTGTAACAACCCTCATGTCCCTCCTAACACCTTCTGGTCAACGACCCTCCTAAGGGCTTCTGGTTGGCCTTCACACCAACCAGGCAGGACACTGCTCTCCAATAGCTCCTGCCTCAGAGTACAGCCAGCAGCAGTGATGCAGGAAGCTGTGTCTCCTAATGCTTCGCTTCCCTCCCAAGGAAGCGGG
The DNA here is from genome assembly GCA_907169655.1 of Acomys percivali. NCBI lineage: Eukaryota > Metazoa > Chordata > Mammalia > Rodentia > Muridae > Acomys > Acomys percivali. Next base: position 204,658,846 of record OU015742.1, on the reverse strand, counting down.
GAGTCCATTTCCCTTACAGCACTCCCACCAAGCCTCCTCAAATGCTACTTCAGCTTCTCAGGGACCTCCTGGTCCCCCAGTTTCCCCACCTCTGACCCACCCTACAAACAGTCAATAGTCAACAGACCGGTCTCCCACAACCACGTCCTTCCAGTTAAAGCGAGTCACTGGTAGCTTACAGGGGTCAATTTAAAGCCCTCAGGCTCACAGTCACCGCCCACAAACTTCTTACATTCTCTCTCTTTGGCCCCACAAGTATTTTCTCACTAAGATTTAAGGGTGCTGGGGACTTGAAGAGGATACTATGGGCTATGTTCATAATATAATGTATACACACGTGAAACCAACGAAAATAAAGAACTTGGACGAGACCTAAGTGTCAAAGTGCTAGAGAGACAGAGCAGTCCATAAAGTCCTTCTCTCGCAGGCACGTAGACCTGCGTCTGACTCCCATAACCCATGTTCAGAGAAAAAATGGCCATGCCCATGGTGGCAAACACTTGTAATCCCAGGACTATGACGGAGATGATGGGTGTGGATCCTTGAGACTCATGCTGGCCGGGCACCTTAGTCCACTTGCTAAGCTGTAGGCCAGTGAGAGACTGTGCCTCAAAAATCAAAGTAGCTAACACCTGAGAATGAAGCCAGGGCTGTCTGCTGATCTCACATACATATGCATACGTGCGTACGTATATGGGCACACAAGAGTATACCCACCCACAAACATACATACACATATTCATCAAAGTAACCTGCTACTCACATCCCTAGCTGATCATACCATAACGTGTTCAACCCCGCTATCTTCCGTAATGGGCCCACAGGGCCTCCAAGGCTAGGTTTGCACTTTTCCCACACAACTGTTAGCCAAACCTGCCTCTGCCAAACTTCTATGATTAGATGCGATGCTGTGTGTTCAGAGTGGTAACAGTCGTTGACTAGACAGTTGTTATCTGAAGGAAGACCCGGAACGGGGGCCAGATATTCTTTGGAGATCTTTCTTTCAGGGCTATTCATGTCACAGAACTTGAGTGCCCTGCATCTTGACACATAGGGGGTCATGTTGGCATTTTATATTGCTCTGGTCCTAGCACACAATGTTACATGCAGGTGTTTATTCTTTCATTCATCCACTTAGTTCTTTGTGCACCACATTATCAGCTAAGGATTTGCTGTATGGTTTGAACCACAGGGGCTAATTTTCCCTACCTAACAATCTAGGAAGGAGCACCATCACCCACAGCCACCGAGGCACAATGCAAGGTGATTATCACGTCCCACTGTGGTTCAGGAGGAACAGAGGAGCTAACACTTACTGAGCTGCAACCCATGTTTAAGCGTGCTTTACACCTGGGTGCTAAGACTTCAGCCTGACGCCTCCACACCTTAGAATAATGTGCTGGATTTACCATACACCCTGCCAGGCATCACCTTGTGGTATGTGAACATTGTACCAAATGTTAACCTTAAAAAAAAAAAAAAAAAAAAAAAGCCCTATTCCCAGTTTTCTGAGATAACGCCAGATATAGATTTCCAAAGTGGTTGTACCAGTTCGCATGGCATCAGCCAAGGACAAAATGTGCAGTAAACATTGAACCCCTACCCAGATCTAGCCAATGGACAGGACATTCTCCACAGTTGAGTGGAGAGTGGGGACTGACTTTCACACGAACTCTGGTGCCCCATATTTGACCACGTCCCCTTGATGGGGAGGCCTGGTGGCACTCAGAGGAAGGATAGCAGGCAACCAAGAAGAGACTTGATACCCTATGAGCATATAAAGGGGAAGTCCCCCTCAGTCATAGTCATAGGGGAGGGGAGTAGGAGGAAAGCAGGAAGAGAGGGAGGAATGGGAGGATACAAAGCATGGGATAACTATTGAGATGTAATATGAATGAATTAATTTAAAAAAAATTTTAAAATCTTGTTCTGATTCTTTCCTATTCTAGAAAGTTCCCACATTAATTAATTATCTTTTGATTAAAGAAATAAAAGTATTGACTCTTTATCTAGAAATGCTGATAAATACTGTTAAAGATCTGAAAGTTGTTTTTAAAAAGAAAAATCTATAAGCTATCCCAATTTTGATGCCTGACATTCTGACCTTATCTATGCACAATTCCAATGAGCCCCTCCCAGACCTTCCGTCGTCTGAGCCTATATAGTATCTTCAACTATTGAGATAGTAAATAATTTAAAATTATATACACACCAGATTTTTCCTATGAAGATGAGTTGTCATGATGTTATTTTCTTTTTATCCTAAACTAGATTAAAAATAAAATTGTGGCAGACACAAGGTGACAATCTTCATGTATTCATGGAATTGTCTCAGCCATTTCAACAAATTCTTCATATGAGCTGATCTGAGAAAAAGCCTTTCTTGGGTAAAGACAAGTTCTAGAAAACCAGGTAGGGATGTTTTCACAAAGGAAACAAATGACTTCCCTTTCTGCCCACTGCCACCCTAAACCGGCAGCCTCCAGGGTTACAGTCACACAATCCAGCTAAAGAGAACCAAGCTACCATGGCCCCTTTCTAAAGACAGGTAAGGGGAGTAGGCAAAGTGATGGGACTCCTCGACGCTGAAAAGATAAGGGTGTTAGACAAGCTGCTAGTCCCTGGGGAGTGACGAGCGAGCGAGCGAGCGAGCGACATAATAAGACCGGTCTTTCACAGAACACAATCCAATTGTCAGGATCTCCTGGGCAGTCTCTTGAGCAGGCCCAGGGGAGCTTCATTCACTAACAACTCACTGAGCTGGGGAAGCGGCAGAGGCAGAGCAGATCGCTGTGAAGTACTGACCTGCTAAACTTGAACGGACCTTCTAACTGCTCCCGTAGAGATTACTTCCTGTGAGAGCTCAGGGTTGACCAGAAGGAACAAAGACAAGGTAAAGAGAGCACAGAGACTATGCCTCCCATCACTCTGTGTTACCAGCCTAGGGGAGGCCTGCTTCTTCACTGCACGAGAGGACCAGCACACGCTGCATCTCCTAGAGGGCAGCTCGGCATCCACAGGAACACTCTTGACAAAGGCACCTCCCTTTTAACCTTCTGTCCCTAATCTATGACTTAGCTGTTGTGATCCCACCATTCAATGTCCTGGGTTCACTTCTTCACTCAGTAAGCGTACAGGGCTCCCCTCATCTCCTCTTACCTATGGTGGTTTCCATCTACGTATTTTGTATTTATGAAGCACTCGCTATGCTCCTTGTGAGACACTGTGAAGACTTCCAGAAACAAACACAAGAACAAGAAGAGACCCTCCCTTCACAGAAGACACAAGCCATAAATTTAAACCCATGAAATCTCTTTCTTGGTCCTGATTTTCCCCATCAGTTTGCTCTATAACCTCGGGTGGCTGGTCTCTTGGTGCCAACGTCTTTCTGTTGTTGGTTTGGGGTTGTGTCAGGATATTATACGTAGCCTAGGCCAGCCTCAAACTCATGATTCTCCTGCCGTGGCCTCCCAAGGGCTGGGATTATAGGAGTGGGCTACCCAAGTGTCCTCTCTTTAAAAGGCTCTTCCAGTAGTTGGTCTTGGATACAAGGAACAGGAAGTGTTTGAATACAATGAACAGGAAGTATTTGAATACAAAAAGAACAGGAAGTGTTTGAATACAAGGAACAGGAAGTGATTAAATACAAAAAGGCCAGGAAGTGTTTGAATACAAGGAACAGGAAGTGTTTGAATACAAAAGGAACAGGAAGTGTTTGAATACAAGGAACAGGAAGTGTTTGAATACAAAAGGAACAGGAAGTGTTTGAATACAAAAGGAACAGGAAGTGTTTGGGTTCCTTTCCTGCTTCTTGCCAACTTCCAGGAGTTACTTATTATGGATGCATTGATTCAGAAAGACATATGCATTCCACAGATAGACTGATAACACGAATAAAAATGAACTTTAATTCAAAAGTTTTCTCCTCCTTTTTATTTTAAGGCATCATGAAAAATAGTTCATTAAATGAACTCAGAGAAATTTAATGTTTTAAACGTGGAGGAAGACCTGCAGTCCTTTATTGTACACTAATGGACGTCAAGAAAAGGAGTAATGTGAAAACTCAGAGGGACAACTGATTGGCGAGCATGTTACTTCCTTTTAGGTGGGTGTCCATTAAAATTAAGCTGCACTTGTCCAAGAGCCAAGCCTGTAACTCGGTTGATAAAAATATCGTACTAAACTAGAGACGCGGGGGCTTGGATTTCGTCAGCTCTTAGAGGAGATGCTTCAACATTTCCTCAGATCCTGTTTAGATTGCCAAGAAAAGAGACTTCCTGAGGCAAAAGAACTGAATCACTTCAACCACCAGCGAGGTGCATCCTGTCCTAGCACTAAAATAAAACAAGGACAGCCAGACTAATTGATGACACGGCCGCTGCCCCCACTCGGCGTGACCAAGCAGAATATGAAGCTGGAACCGTGGAATAAACACTTGAGTATCTTACCAAACTAGGAATCCAGAAAGCATCATAACCAATGAGTGGACACATATTTAGAAGAAATCACAGACTAAAACAACAAAGGCTGTCACTTTCTAGCAACTTCTAAGACTGTGGGTCGGTCTCTCTCATGGCCAAGGATTAAATAGGCATCTCAACCGTACCCTGGTCAAGACTTAGAGGACAGAGTCCCACTGCTCGTAGCGTCGTGGCCTACATAATCATAGACTCTTCAGTGCAATGGAAACAGTTGACGGGGCAGGTTGCTGAGGCAGGCAGGGAGCAACTAACTGCTCCCCCTGTGATCTCTGGCTGCAGCCAGGGCCCACACTATCCCACAGGGCTCCTAGACACATGCCACACAGCAGCCAGTGCCACCACACAAGCCAATGACTTTCTTAAGACTATTTTTCCACTTCGCTGTCATGTGTTAAGAAAGGAGGAAGGTTGATGGGAAGGATCAATAGGTCAAGACTAAGAACCTACTCAAAGCTGCCTCTCTCGCTTGCTGGTAACTGTAGCCAGAGTCTCCTCCTCTAACTGCCAAGTACTTAGATAGCCCCGCCCCCTAGGGACCGCAGCAGGAAGTCATCTAAGGAGCTAAGAGGTATGTGTGGCTAAGTAGAGCATTTGCAAGCTCTTGTCAATCTCCAGGTCTGAGTGCTGGGGGTTGGGAGGTGGTGTACAAATAATGCCTACTCTATCTGGTGGTTCCCAAGCCTGGATGTCAAGAAATGGAGCCTAGGTTGTTTTCACCCAATCCACGGTTGGTTTAATGTGCAGCCAGGTTTGAATAAAACTGTAAAAAGGAAGTGAATTGGTGCTAGGGAGATGGCTCAGAGCACTTGCTGCTCTTCCAGAGAACCCCCGGTTCAGTTCCCAGCCCCGCCTGTAACTCAGCTCCAGGGTCTCTGAAACTTTCTTCTGAGCTCTTCAAGTATCTCCAATCACATGTACATATTCCCACACACATGATTTAAAATTAAAAAGTAAAAATAAAAAGTGAGTGTGTGATTATTTGAAGCTTTTCTTCAACTGTCACCTCCATCACACACCCTGCTGAGGGAAGGAGACAAGCCATTTGCCAGCAGCACTGAGATTTGAACGTAAACTTCACAACAGCTAGCTATCAGGAGCACTTGCTCACACGGTATGTGCTTTCTCTAAACCCCCGTACTAGACACAGCCCAAGGCAGTCAGTCCCCCCATGTCTGCGGAGCCCATATACTTTCTAAAATCCATACCTCCTAATGGCATGCACTCCGTTCCAGCACAAACATGCTTCCCTGCTAAACGCTAGGGCTGAAAGGTGAAGTGGGTTCTGGTAAGAATAACAAGTCGCCCATACGCTTGTCCACCTGAGCAGACAGTACAGTACAACATAAAACAGCCCCGAAGCTTCGACAGTTTGAATTTATTCAGTCCTTGAGGAAATACCTTTATTTTTGGCTGTGTTTACAAACAAGAAAACAGTTTTAACCAAAATTTAGAGATCAAGTAAGAAAACGTCATGGAGAAACCTTAGCAAGCTTACCGTACTTGTCACTAACCCTCTCCTTTTACTAACATGAGCACACCAACACAGAGTCTTTCTACAGCAGCTGGCATGAAACAGCCTCCCGGACAGCTCAAATGCAGAACACTTTGAACAGCAAAATGAATCATTAAAGTGCTAAAGTATAACTTATATCCAGGAGTCTACAGTAATGTAAATAAATAATCCAAAAAACAAGTGCGTGTGGGTAGGAAAAAAAAACCCAGAACAGTTCCAATTAGTAAATGAAGTCAAAAGAAGAAAGCAGAAGAAAAAGCAGCTCTGAGGCAAACACCGCAGC
>OU015742.1:204626391-204644222 GCA_907169655.1 Acomys percivali | reverse complement strand
GAGAGAGAGAGAGAGAGAGAGAGAGAGAGAGAGAGAGAGAGAGATGCCATTAATGAATATGAAAACAATAGCATAAAAGTGGCAGGAAGTGTTGACCACACCCATTATTAAGGGAGTTCTAATGGCTGTTTTTTGTCAGCCTGACACAAACTAGTCACAAAATGGAGTCTCATTCAACAGCTCCATGGGCAAGTGTGTGGGGCATTTTCTTGACTGGTGACTGATGTGGAGGGTTCAGAGCACTGTTGGCAGCGCTAACCCTGGGCGCGTTGCCCTGGGCTGGACAGGAAGGGAAGCTGAACAGGCCGTGAAAAGCCAAGCAGTGAGCAGCACCCCTCCATGGCCTCCGCTTCAGTCCCTTGCCTCCAGGTTCCTTCCTGCCTGGAGCACCTGCCCCGGCTTCCATCAATGATGGGTTATAAACTGGAAGCAAAGTAAAACTTTTCCTGCCCAAACTGCCTATGATCATGGTATTACCACAGCAACAGGAAGCTAACTGATACAGTAGGGGAAGGAAATTAGAGCCTAACTCCAGAGTCCATGAAGGAATGACCCAGAGCCCTTAGACAAAGGTCCAGCAGGACATTAGGAACCAGGCAGACAGGCAGGGCAGGAGTGGTGGCGAGGAGGGTGCACCTGCAGCTAGGAGCCATTTGGCGTGGATTCTGCAGCACTGACAATATTATTCACCAGCCATGAGGCTCCATCCCCAACGAAACTGTCCTAAGTCTAAGCTGCATTCAACCTTTTGCTCACCCTGGATTTATCCCACAGCACATTGAGAAGTGTGGGCTGACTCCCACACTGATCACACACACGACGGAGTGCTGAGGCACTCCTCACAGAGAGAAAGTCTCTACGCTGCACTGCGAGCCCAGGAAAAGATCCACACTCTGAATGTGAACTTTGCTTTCTGGCAAATGTGGTTTCACTTTCCCATGGCCATAGGTTAAATCCTCTTTAAGTTGAGCCATGTAAACGTGGGGCCAACTGTACACCCACTAGCTCACTGAGCAGTGTGTACCTACCGAAGTCTGATATACCACTCATTTCTTACCAATCACTGTTCTAGCACTTTCTACCAATGCTAGAACTCATCTGTCAGTCATGGCCATCTCTGGAAGCACAGAGCAGTCAAGCCACTTGTTCACAGTCATTGAGCTGCTGAGTGCCAGAAGGTCTGGCTGGCTGGCTGCACTGTCTGTGCTGGGCCAATCCATCTGTTTTTTTTCCATAGAAAATGACTTGGCTCCTGCCCCTTTGAAGCCTGTGCCAGCCTTCCAATCAATCACTCTGAAGCTGCCCTGCATCACGACATCCTTCCATGTTTGAAATCAAGACTTCCTCTAACCGCCTCAGCCCTGGACCCGATTATAAAGGAGAGAGTGTGCACACAGAAGAGCCTCCGATTTACCAGGCCCCGGAAGCAGACTAGTCACCTGAGGGACAGCAGGAGAGGAGGGGTTGTGTGTGTGTGTGTGGGGGGGGACATATGTGGTTAGTGTCGAAATAATGGAGTCCATTGTTCTTGTCAATTCAAGAAGGTGGGGTCACCCCAAAGTCCACAGCGCCCGCCAGAGGCGCTAGTGAAAAGCAGGTCCAAAGATCCGCACGACACAGTCCCCTGCACTCAACGCGCAGAAACTTAAGAAGCGGAAAGTCGGGGTGGATGAAGTTCCCTTCTGGAACAGCACCCCCTTTCTATGCAGCTGCCTCTTTCCCAAGCCCCGCCCTACATCTTATCTCCCCCACTTAGCTCAAGGCCAACTCGGGAAGCTGCTGGCACTGGGCAGGTGCAGTGTGAGGACAGGGTGTGGGGGGGATCTGTTTCAATCTGCCCGGAGCCATAAAGCAGGTGAGCGAATAGCCACAGGCTGATGTTCACTTCATCAGTTGGGTCAAAAGACTGAACAGCTGTCATTCAAAAGTCATTTTTAAACACTTGTTCGTCTTTCTTATCACAGGAGAAACTTCGACAACCAGGAGAATCAATGTCGCCCGTAGACACTATTCCGTTACCTGCTGGAGTCCTGGGATATTTCCGAGTTACATTCCTCACGTGAGGAGTTCACAGAAGCTGACGGAAACGAAGAGCCTATTTCGGAGTCCCAGCACCCCTTTTCTTCCTAATATTTGACCTCTCACTGCCCTAAGAACAGGCTCTGCCCTGTGACCAGGACTGAGCCCAAGTGACTGTCCAGCCTTCCATCTCTCCCCTCTCCGTTACGCCCACTACTCAACCAGTCTGGGCTTTCCACGTCAGCTGGCAGTGACTGCAATGTGACATGTGCTGGGCTATGAGGACATACAATGCATCAGGTGGTTCCCGAGCCCTCCGATGAGACACAGTAAGGAACAATCTTTTTATAAAGTTAAAGTTACTCAGCTACAGATGCTACTTACTGCACGATGGTGTAGAATCCGCTCTACGAGCTGGTGGGAGACTGAGGCTAAGTCAAAAGAAAGAACCTGGCAGCTCTATCTTACTCATCCTTAAAGGTGCTATGGGCATCCAATATGGCGGGAGAGAGAAGACAGTCTTACAGGGTGGCTAAGAAGCCTCCATTGAAGAATGGTCTTTGGGCAACCCAGAGCTAGTGAAGAAAGACAGTTTGGGACTAAAACACACAGAGCAAAGGCCCTGGGGTGGGTGTGTGCTCAGCATGGTGGGCAAGAAGCCTAGCAGGACTATGCATCCCATGGAAGACACTGCCTCCTTTGTTTATAAAGCACATCCTCTGAAAACTTAACATGCAGTCACCTCCATCCCACTGTAAAGTCAAACACTGGGCAGGCCAGAGAACCGTCTCCACAACCTGTATTGCCTAATAACTAACTTTGATTGCTATTTTACAAGTGGCTTTGTTCCGTTCACAGAGTAACAGCAAGTCTAATTTCTGAGATCAAAGAACTGTCAGCAGCATAATTGCTCAGTAAAGTATTTTTAGCAAGACTTCATCAAAACAATGGTGTGCTCACTTCAAACACCAGCAGGTCGGGTCTATGGCTGACAAGCTCGTTCTGTGTCTTGAGGTCTCAAAGAACAAGTAAAGCCTGTGTCTTAACAGCTGATCACACGTTGTTATTTTAGGTGTTGATGCACATAAGTCACACTCCACCCTCACCAGTGACGGAGACCTAGACCCTCGAGGAGAGACCAAGCCTCCTCCCATCCCTCCTCCACACCACACTCTTACTGTCCTCTCACTGAGTACAGAGAGTGGGTTCCTGAGCCTTCGAACCCCTCTCTGCCTTCTCATTGGAATTACTATAATCCACTGTGCAGTGTGTACTGCTTTGCAAAACCGACTTGCAACTATTAACACTTCTCCCCTGCCCCCTGAGGACTGGATTAATAACGCCTTGCTCGTTTCTCTATTCTCAGCTTCAAACGAGGTAGATAATACTAATATTCTTGCTTTTCTTCTGCTTCGCATTCCCTGAAAGGATGACACCTCCCAGTGTCCCAAGTGAGTGACACCACGAAATATGAGCCAGGGTGACTTTGGGTCGAGGCCAAATGCTTGCTCACATGTTTAAGTTTCTCCGGAAGACAAAGATATGGAAGCATCTTAAGACAGAAGCCAAAGGCTGCCACGTCGAGGACAATTGTCCTCAGGAGAACGCAGGTGCGCAGTGTTCTGTTAGGAGCAGGTTTTACTGTGTTAGGCTTGATGTTTTCTTACTGCAGCAAACCCGTCTGTCCTGACGATTGCAGCGACACGCAGAGCCCAACATGAATCTCAGAGGGGGTAAAGAGACACCAGAATAAGCCAAAGAAAGTGACTCTGTGGGATGGCAGCGGGAAAGGGACCCATGCCAGGCCACAGGATACCCAACCTAGAATGAAATAGCAATGAAACAAATCATCTGCTTTACCTGGTCTTGTGTTTGGGCTTTTATTCCCAAAGCTAATTGCCTAGGTAGAAGCTTCTATGTTTTATTACAGCCATTAAGAAACAAAACTGGTTTTGACTTTTACAATTTTACTTCTCACTAGAGAAAGGTTTTCTTGTGTCTATCTGGTATCAATGACAAAAGTCCATGTAAAGCAAGAAGGCTTGAAAATGTAAGACATCTGGTTTTGTGCATGGTTACAAATATGGGTCCAATTGCATTTTTCTACATGCAGACATCCAGTTAGACCAGACCTTAACATAAAACCAGAGACACTAAATCAGTTAGAAGAAAAAGTGGGGGGAAGAGCCTGGAACACATTGGCATGGGAGACAACCTCCTGAACAGAACACCACCAGCCCAGGCCTTAAGGTCAACAATTAATAAATGGGACCTCATGGGACTGAGAAGCTTCTGTAAGGCAGGAGACACTGTCAAGAGAACAAAGCGACAGCCTACAGACTGGGAAAAGATCTTCACCAACCATATATATGACAGAGACCTAATATCCAAATATATATATATTTTTTAAAGCTCAAGAAATTAAACACCACCAAACCAAATAATTGAATTTTAAAATGGGGTACAGAGCTAAACAGAGAATTCTCAACAGAGGAATATCGAGTGGCTGAGAAACACTTAAAATGCTCAACATCTTTAGTCATCAGAGAAATGCAAATCAAAACGACTCTGAGATTCCATCTTACTCCCATCAGAATGGCTAAGATCTAAAATTCAAGTGACACCACATGCTGGCGAGGATGTGGGGAGAGAGGAACACTCCTTCATTGCTGGTGGGAATGCAAACTAGTACAAGCACTTTGGAAATCTATCTGGCGCTTTCTCAGAAAACTGGGAATAGGGCTTCCTCAAGACCCAGCTATCCCACTCTTTGGAATATACCCAGAAGATGCTCCAGCATACAACAGGGACATATGCTCAACCATATTCATAGCAGCCTAACTCATAATAGCCAGAACATGGAAACAGCCTAACTGCCCCTCAGTTGAAGAATGGATAAAGAAACTGGTACATTTACACTATGGAATACTACTCAGCTATTAAAAACAAGGAAATCCTGAAATTTGTGGACAAATGGATGGGACTAGAGATGGTCATACTGAGAGAGTTAACCCAGAAGCAGAAAGACTCACATGGTATATATCCACTTATAATTGGGCACTTGCCCAAAAGGGATGTTCCACAAAAGTCTTCACTTACCAGGAGATTGGGATAGATGTGAGGACATCCTACTGAGACTCTAGGAAAGAGAAATATAGGAGATGGGGAAATAGAAGAACCCAGAGGGTCCTAGAAACCTACAAGAACATCGTGATGGGTGGATTGGGGTTCGGGGGGGTCTGCTCAAACTATTACACTAACTAAGGACAATACAATAGTAAACATCGAATCCCTACTCTGATCTACCCAATGGACAGGACATTCTCCACAACTGCGTGGAGAGTGAGGACTGACTCTGACATTAACTCTGCTGCTCCATATTTGACCACATCTCCTTGGTGGGGAGGCCTGGTGGCACTCAAAGAAAGAATAAGCATGATACCAAGATGAGACTTGATAGCCTATGACCATATAGTGGGGGAGGAGGTCCCCCTCGGTCATAGACCTAGGGGAGGGGAATAGGGTGAAAGCAGGAGGGAGGGAGGAATGGGAGGATACAAGGGATGGGATAACAATTGAGTTGTAATGTGAATAAATTAATAAAATTAAAAAAAAGAAAACCAGGAAAAAATAATAAAATTTTAATTTACAAAATAAATAAAAGAAAAAAGAAAATAAGCAACCCATTTAAAAACGAGCTATGGAGCTGACCATAGAGTTATCAATCGAAGAAATAAAAATAGCTAAGAAATGTCAAAGAAAAAAAAAAAGACATCCAGTGTGTACTGTAGATGGCTGTCACTCAAGCCTCTTAGCAGTCCCCTCCTTCCTCTTCAGGATGCTGTGTGTTTAAGGATGCAAGCAGTCTAAGGAAATTTATGAGAGTGGGCTGAGTGAGGGTTTTTCTGATCACCTTAACATGCAAAGGTGTCAACCACCCCAGTGCCTGAAAAGGGTACTCAGCTTCCTCCCTCACATGAAGATAGTCCTGAGCAGGGCCAGGCGTGACCGCCTAGTGCAATGGTGAAGCAACAGGCGCACTGAGCAAGGAGACGGTAGGAAAGATGATTCGGAATCGGGGCCAGGATGACCACAGCCCACCAGAAGCCTTTGGGGACAAGCTGGGGGGGGGGGGCAAGACAGCACAGCAGGAAGGGCAAAGGCGGGAAGCCAGGCCTGGAATGGAATAGCTCATCCAAGGAAGTGAGTAAGGGGAAAGTAAAGCCAACTACAACTACCTCAGGGCCAGAAAACTAACCTCATCTCCACAGAAAGGACCTCTTCCCTACCTGGGGAATGGGAGGAATTCTCACTCCAGGCTAGAGGTGGAAACAAGGCAGATTAACAAAAACCATCTCTATCCAAGGTACGGAACTGGAAAGGGAAGCTCCACCCACCCACCAAGTCCCAGCCATACTGTGTTGGAGAAGCCTGCTGTTTAAGGTTGCGGTCTGCCATGTCCAGACTGCTCCCCAAGATCAGTGTGAAGTGGAGGGCGCCCTCCACCACCGGGGGCCTCCTACTCTACCTGGCCTTGTCTGTGTCCTTAGGCACAGGTGCCTAAGCGTATATGGAAAATAACTTTGACACTGTTTCCCTGCAAATGCGCTCCTGTTGCCCGTAGGGTAATTAGGTATTGTGTCCCCGTTCATATGACAGGACTGTGCTCCCGAGATGCAAATAAAGCATTCTGTGGACACCCACCTATCAACCCACCCCATATATTCTCTTCATTTTCCTTGAATAAAAAGTTGAGCTGTCTCACCAAAGCTGCTCCCAGAATATATTCAATGGAAATTACTCCGTCGTATTCAAGCCGTACAAACCCTGCTCCCCATGTCTGCTCCTTTTTAACTCAGGATCCGGTGGCCAGTGATCCCTAACGGGTGGGGAAGCCACAATACTGAGCAGGACACAGGCTCTTGCACCCATACCGCTGCGTGGGAGCCCCTCTCCTCTTGCCAATGGACGCTCTGCTCTAATCAGACATGATCACTTCTGATCACTCCCACCCTTCCTGGAAGACCAGAGCCCCTCCATTTCAGTGCTACTAATGGCTTGTCTTCTCTGAGCAGTCAGCAAGCCAGCTCTGCTGGACAGACGACAGGAAAGAAGGGAATGCACAAACAACAGGGACCGTGTGCTTCAAGATGGCCGCACTGAACAACATGAGGTGATCCAGCATGATCTGCCTTGGCTGTATTAAAATTCTACTCGTGATGCCCTCATACATGCACAGTTTTTACAAATAAATACACAGAAATCCCTAAAGAGGGAGAAAATATCTCCTTTTTTTTTTTTTAGTAATCGCAATAATAATAATTGCAGCAATAATAATAATTGCAGCAACAATCTAGGTGCAGTGGTGCTTGCCTGTAATCCAGGCACATAGAAGATAGAAGCAGAACCTACCAGTAAGTCAAGGCCAGCCTCAACTATGATGTAAGTTCTGGGCCAACCTGGGCTACTTAAGACCCGTTCTCAAAAAAGCAAACTAAAACAAAACTGTAGCAAGGCCCGACCTAATGGTGCATGCCTATAATATAGTCCTAGCACTAGAGGCTCAGAAGAGGGAGTTCATGAGCTGAAGGGTAGCCTGGGCTACACAGTAAGACCCTATATCAAATAAAAACAACAAACTATAGCAATGGAAAATTTGAGAGTGAGTGAGGATTTACTTTGTCTTTGAATGTTAGATTTACTAGGACAAGATGTTGGTATCTATCCAGCCTTTATTGTTTATTTCTCAATATTACTTATAAAAGCTTGGAATTAGTTTTAACCTGATGTGAAATTTCAATATAAAAGATAAACACACAGAATTGGTAATTGTGGTCCTGTCTTGTGGTGAGGGCTAGTGAAGAAGATGACTTGGCAGAAAGCCAGAACCCTGAGAAATATTTTTTCATCTCATCGACACACCCATTCCTGGAACCCATGGGCAAAGGAACCAAAGGTGTAATTATTCCATTCAACTGCTTGTTACCTCGTGAATGTAGTTTTGGCAGGCATTTCAGAACATGTTCAATACACAATGGCAAAATCCAGCAAGATCAAAGCCCCACATAAATGTTTCAGAGCTCCTGTGCACAGGCCGACTGTGCTGAGGTATCTGGGAAAGAGGCCGCCAGTGAGATGGAGCACAAATGTCCCGTATCAGCAATGTCTCCCATCCTGATCCCCAGCCATGGTGAGGTCACACACAAGAGCTGCACAAGGATGGTCACATTCCAGCGCAGCAAAGGCCTTTTGCCAAAGGTCCAGAGATCTCTCTCACAAAAAAATGTGGGTGAGCCCAGCATGCCTAATTTAAAGAATCGCCTCTTTCCTCACACTCCCTTTAAATCATCCTAGCCTTTATCACAGCCAATGCCCACTGTGTTCATGAGCTTCTTTGTGCTGTGGCCACACCTTCCCTCTGACACATTTCCCAACGGCTGGGGCCCGCACTCTCAGAAGGAAGCCCAACAAATGCAGGCAAGCTCCCCAGAACCCACCAGGACTGGAATGAGAGACCCAGGACGACATGGCTCTCACAGATGCTGAAATGAGCCAGCCCTGGACATGCTGCTGTCACAGAAGGTCAGTCACTATGGCACCATGGTAAGGGGATTAGGAGGAAGAGATGCATTGGCCCCACCCTTACTGATAGGACCTAGAGCAAAGGCAGAGGCAAGGTGAGAATCTACAGTCAGACCAGGCAGAAGAGCAGAGAGAGGCCGCTGCAGCCATGATGACCCTCCACGATTCCGCCGTTCGCCGGGGGAGTTCTCGCTGGTTGCTTGCTGTCACTGTTCTAGTTCCCTTAGCTGCCAGGTACAGTGGAGAAAGCAACTCAGGGGCGTTCGGGTACTGTCAGCTCAGAGTTCTTCCAACCTGTAAGCAGAGATCCGTGAGCTCCTGGCCTTGGCCAATGAGACCAGCTGTATCACTGTAAGAACGCACTTGAGGAATAAAAGAGGAGAGACTCCCTGAAGCTCCAGGCTTCACAGCTGCTTAGATCACGATGAGAAGGCATGATGGAGCAGAGGGCCTCACACAGCAGCGGCCAGAGACAGAAACGCAACATCTGTGCAGACTAGCTGCCCCTTCCCTCTGCTTTCCTCCATCTGCGTGTCCGCACTCCACTCACCCCCCACTCCACACACCCCCACCCCGGCCCCCAAAGATGTACTGTCCATCCCTCCTTAATGCTCTCAGAAATCCCTTTCACACCTTCACTGGGTTCCTCAGTGGCTCCACCAACCCTCTGACAGTCGGGAGGAATCACCCACCAGACCGGAGTGACCCTGTGGGCAGCACCATACCACCGGGAACTTGCCAAAATGCACATTCCAGGGGGCCCCGCCCACCAGCTGCTGAATCAAACCTCAACCATCCTACACATTTTTCGCCGCTATAACCATTAATACCCCTTTCAGTTTCTCAAAGGCACTGACCATCCCTCAGTTCTGTAATTTTGGGGCAGTGACAGTGCTGAGGACCACCACAGAGGCAGCGGCTCACACCGACTGGCTACTCTACAGCGGGCACCATCTCTGCCCACAGATGCTGCCACAGGGGCTTGCTGGCTGCCAGCCTAGCTCCCAGTTCAGCCAAAGTCCTCTCTCAAGGAGACAGAGAGTGAGAGACATCTAGGTGTATATACTGACTCACAGGTGTGTGTATATGACACACATACACACTCACATACACACACAAACACAGTAAAGAAAAAGGGAAATGCCACCAGTAAGACCCCTGCCAGACAAAGAAAAGGACTGCCACCGTGTCCTCTTCTGGCATCGCTCCTAGAGTTCCATGGGACCAAAAGAGCAACCTTCTAGAAACAGATTTGCGTTCCTTCGTTTTACTGGTTCATGGCTGCACTGGTTGGCTTTTTGTCAGCTCATCAGAAACCTAGACATACCTGGGAAGAGGGAATCTTAAATGAGAAAACGCCTTCAGGTCTGTGAGGCATTTGCTTAATTAGCGATTGAGGTTGGAACGGCCCAGCCTGTGCTGTGCGTGTGGTGCCACCCCGGGCAGGTGGTCCTTGGTTGCATCAGAGATCATGCTGAGCAAGCCATGAGGAGCAAGCCTGTAATTAGCACCCTTCATGGCTGCCGCACCAGTCCTGGCCTCCAGGTTCCTGCCTTGATGGACTGTTAGTTGGCAATGCGAGGTGAAAGAAACCCTTTCCTTTCCAAATTTCTTCTGGGCGTGGTACTTTATGGTGGAGTAGAAACTCTAGCTAGCCCAAGGACCGAAGGGGTCGTAGAGGGGGTTGTGGCTTTGTACCATGTAGCAGAAGGGCTGTGAAGAGGCTGTTGGTGAAGGCGCAGCCCATCTGCAGCACAAACAGAACTCCTTGGAGATGCCAACATCACAGGAAGACTACCGAGGGCAGCAGAAAGCTGTGGAGCAGACCTGACCTAAGTTTACGACAGGCTGTACGCACTGTGGATGGCATGGCCAGAAGTGGAGTTGCCAAAGCCCCTCGGAGGCCAGAGAATTGTGACTGGGTCCCAGAAGTCTGACACTGCGTTTTATATATACTGTTGAGATTTGGGGTTTGCTTTTATTCAATTATGACCGTGCCCTGGTCATTCCCTCTTGGAATAAGAAAGTATTTAACTCCTTTTCAATTTCATAGGCACCCGCGATTGAGAGATTTTGGATGTTTTAGAGAGAGTCTGAACTTTTAAAAGAAATGTTAGATTTTCTAAAGAGACTTTGAACTTTCAAGTATTGAGATTTTTTATGCTGTGCACTTTGAAAGTTGTATCATGGTATTAATATGCAACCTTAAGGAAGAACACAAAAAGAAAGGTTATAGTTTAATAATTGATGTGTCTGTACACCAAGTTGATACGAGGTCGGCTGCGCTAGTTAGTTTTTGACACACACATAAAAATAATAGCTGTGAAAAGGAAACATTTATGGAGAAAATGCCTCCCTGAGATCTGCCGTTTCCTTGATTTGTGATTGATGTGGGAGGGTCCAGCACAGTTTGGTCAGTGCCATCCTGGTCGGGTGGTCCTGGGCTCTATAAGAAAGCAGTCTGAATAAGCCACCAGGGGCAGGCCAGTAAGCAGGAGCCCCCCACTCCCCACCCCACAATCTCCCCAAGAGACAGACAGACAGACAGACAGACACACACACACACACACACACACACACACACACATACACACACACACACACACTAGCTTCTGCTTCCGTTCCTGTTTGCAGGTTCCTGGCCTGTATGAGTGTCTGCCCTGGGAGTTACAAGCTGAAATGCCCGTCCCTGCCCTCCACTGCCCAGTTGCTTTTGTTCATGGTCTTTTATTACAATATAAACCCTAACTAAGACAGTGACTTAATCAGATCCCTTTCACTTTCAGCTGTTCCCTTGGCCAGGGTTCAGCGAACACTAGGCAGTCTTTCTATCTGTCTGTCTGTCTGACATGCACCCAGAGGGCTCTGTGGTAGAGTCGTGGTCTCAATGTAGAAAGAACACTGTTGCAACGTCAGCCAGAAAAAGAGCAAACGACAACAACAACAAAAACAAAAAACAAAACAAAAATGAACTCCCTCCTGTCACCCATTTTCTCTACACACAGCAACTCAAGTCATTTGACCTGATCTAGGTCCCATGGCCACTAAGTGACAAATTCATAGAAATACGTTCCCTGCTATCACAGCCAAATTGCATCTCGACAGATGAGTAGAAATCATGCTCCTCCAGGTTTCTAAAAGTTACGTCACCCAGCTTCTTCTTTAATGCCTATAAATTTTCGCACATAGCCCCATACCTGTACATGAGCCCACAGCACAGTATGAGGCGCAAACTGCTGGCCGTGTTTGTTCAGCACAGCCAACATCTAGGTGTGATAAGCCATTCAACTTCCTTCAATGGGGACAAGAGAGGAAAACAAATTTACGATCAGCACGGAAGCCATATGTGTTGGGCAACCATTAGTATTTGCACTACCCCTCCTAACAGCTTCAGGTAAATGATTTGACAAGGTCAGGTACTGAACAAAACCACCAATGGGGCTGGAGTTCAAGTTGCTAAACCAGTTAGCGGAGAGTACAGGGAGAGAATTGCTAGGATGCAAAACTCCTGTTCTCAGCACCTTTTAACTTTACTGAAGGCCAGATATGCTCACTGGAAATCCTGCGTCTTGTTTTCTCTACAGATGATGTAAACACAGAGCACAGGGAAAGCATGTTGGAAGCCGGGAGTCAGCATCCTGTGAACAGAAAAGATAAACACAGGAAGGGCCCCAAGTCACTCCCAGAAAGACATGCAGACTTAAGGACACAACCACAGGGACAGACACAGGGCGAGCCCAGATCTCCTCTCTCATTTTTATATCAATGAATCGGCTTTAAGAAGCTTGGAAGAGGACGTTCACTTTTAAATTATACCTAAATTCTTAAAATAAAGAGAGAGAGAAAAAAAAAAAAAGAACTATGAGGAAGCCGGTAATAATTTAAACTTATATCCCTACACACATACGTGTTCACACACATATTTTTAATTCTCCTCATTAAAATTTTATTTCTTTATATTTAACATGAATTATTCTTGGTTGTTTTAAGAAGTTTTCAATTTATTCTCCTTTGAAGTTTAAATCGTTACCTAAGAAATATCAGCATTCAATGCTCATAGTAATTGTTAATGGAGGGGTGGGAGAGATGCCTAAGGGGTTAAGAGCACTGGCTGCCCTTCCAGAGGACTTGGGTTCAATTCTCAGCACCCACAAGGAAGCTCACAACTGTCTGTAACTTCAGCTCCAAAGGATGGCACTTCACAGCCATACATGAAGGCAAAACACCAATACACATAAAATTAAAAAAAAATAAATGCACATAAAATAAAAATTAAAAAATTATTTTAACAGAATTGTTCATGGAGTCTTATTATACATATTTCATACTTACACAAATACAGATTTTTAGTTTCTTTTTTTTCCTAGATTTTTAGTTTCATGTACCATTTTAATGCAGTTAAATTGATTCTTTTTACAAACTACATAGTCTTTGTTGTTGTTGTTGTTGTTGTTTTGGTTTGGTTTTTTGGTGGTTTTCTATTTTTTATTTTTTTTTGTTTTTTTTGAGTCAAGGTTTCTCTATGTAGCCTTAGCTGTCCTGGACTCACTTTGTAGATAGACCAGGCTGTCCTCGAACTCACAGTAATCTACCTGCCTCTGTCTCCAGAGTGCTGGGATTAAAGGCATCCGCCACCACACCTGGCTTGTAGTTTTGTTTTGTTTTTAATGAAAACATGGATTGCTATATCTTTTTTTTATGATTTTATAATATGGTACATCTTTAGCCATGACTGGAAGCAACGCTGCTCCTTGAAATGTCCGTATTAATGCAATGTTAAGATAGAAAAGTGAGAGAGCAGAGACACGTTCTTTAGAAGAAATCCGGGGAAGCCCGGAGGCGGTCTGCTTCCCATCAAGCTGGGCTTCCTGGGGCACATTTTGTCTCCTCTACTCCCCGAGTGATCTCAGGCAAGTTACTCAGCGTCTCTCTGTGCAGTAAGACATTTCGGCCCAGGGCACTACTGTCCTTAAACTTCTTCAAACAACTCTGCTTTTGTGAGACAGTACAGGAGGACTTGATAAATAACAGTATCTATGATTATCATTGCTAGCGCTGACCAGGCCTCCCTGAAGCTTCTGCTACAAGCATGAGCAGTTTCCAATCAACAGACTGATAAAATACCTTAGCGCATGGTAACAAAGTATCTGTTCACAACTGAAATGATGACACACATCAAAATGTTTAGGGGAAGGGAAGACACCAAGCAAAGCAGGTAAAACAAACAAACAAACCACGCCATAGCTGTCTGCAAGTCAGAGAGGCTTTCAAGCCAGGTGTGAGTGACCAAGGCTCTGAAGAAGGATGCGAACTTAGCTTTACACGCCCGTTTCCTTCCCCGCCTCTGCAGCTACAGGCCACCTTGCCCTAGCAGAGATCTTTTGATTTCTAAATCCCTGCAATCCAGTTAATCTCTCCCATCCCCGCCCCCCCCACAAAAAAAGTATTTCACTAGATAATAACATCATATTAAAAAGTAAACACGGCAAAGTTCAATTTCTTTAAACCATATTTAAATATCCCTAATTATTTTCATCACAAATTTTCGGTGACCTCCATACTTCTGATTTTCTAATCTGTATTTTCTTTCATCTCTTTTTCATTTTTAAGAGGCAGGAGTCTTGCCGTATTGACCAAACTAGCTCCAGCTCCTGTATCCACACAGTGCGTGGCCCAGCTTCCCCGTCACCAGCAGTGGGGCTGCAGGCATGTGGCACGCGTCTTCACGTTTCTTACTTCTCAAGCTTGTTATCACCATCGTAAATTCCTGGTTCTGTAAGAAACTCCTTTTCCCTCTTCTTCCAGTTTTTCACATAGTTCATAAGAGAGCCCGGCTCGCTTTCCAAATCTCTCTGTGGATAACGTGGCTCTCCAGACCTCCACCTTCTAGCATGACAGTGGTGCTGATGCAGTGACGGGCTCCTCAAACTATGGGAACTCTCACCCAGTCCTGGGAGCCACCACTGAGGACACTGGGAAGAAACATGCTGACACTTGGCACTAAGACTTGAAATGTTTCATGCGACCACTGTCTAATTTGCCAGATTTAACCTTGTGACACTGGAGAAAGGCCACTTTTTGCAATCAGAGTCACTTGCCCCATCCGTCCCTCCTCTGTTGCTCCCGCACTGGGTAATCCCAGGGGAGTTCTTAACCTGTCTGGCCTACAGTCTCCTCCCAGGCGAACACACCTCATGCCTGAGGTTGCAATCCACAGCACACTTGTGGGTCTCGCCTTTGTATTCCCACTGATAAGTGTTTTATCATAATAATATTGGCCACACATATACACATGAAAAAGCCAAGTTATCAACTTTGATTACTCACATAAAAAGTTTACAGATCTCTTATCACCATGGAACTACCATTATTCATAATACACGTTGGTATTCAATATTGAATTTAAAAAATTTAAGCCCAAATATTCCAAGCCTTTACCAGTGACTTAGCTCCTGTCTCTCCATCTATTTTTAGCTACACAAGCTACCAATTACTGCCAACTCAATTTAAGAGACAAGGCAAGTGTGAAATTTCATTATGCTACCAAGACTTAGACATCACCTAAAATAGTCACTTTATGTTAGAGTATCACATTTTTAAAAAACATACAACTTGACATTGCATACAAAAGTAAAATTTTTTGTGCCCACAATTCCGTAAACACATTTATACGATGTAATTTGCCTAAAATAAGAATCTAGCCAGGTAAGGAAGAAAACCTCAACTCTGGTGTTTCACCTACGCTCTCTGCACCTGGAAGCTCCAGCTGTGGTGTCTCCTCACCGAGGACCCGCTGGAGGCTGCTTACGCCATAACTCCTACATGAAGACAAGATGGTGGTGCTACCACACTGTCCCTGTGATAAAACACCATGACCGAGGCAGCTTATAAAAGAGAACATTTAATTGGGCTTACAGTTTCAGGGCATTAGAGTCCATGGTGGCATAGCAAAGGCTGATGTCAGGGTCAGCTGAGAGCTCACGTCTGACCCATAAGCAGGCGACAGAGAGACAACACTGGGGAATGGCCAAAGTCCGAAGAAGCCTCAAAGCCCAGGCCCTGTGGCACACCTCCTCCGACAAGGCTACAACTGTCCCTTCCCAAAACAGCCCCATGTGAGAGGATGGGGACCACGCCCGTCCCAACCATCACAGGCGCCTTTCTTGTCCTACTGCAGGAGTTGGAGGAAGATGAAAACACAGAAAGTGTGAATGAAGTGTTAACATGACATTGCAATTCTCTTACTAAAATTTGCTGAAACTAGAACAGAAGAGATGAATCTACAGTTCCCTTTCTTTGCAAATAAGTACTTTCGGGAGTGATGTCAATAGAGGATTTTTCTGTGGGAGTGGTGGGTTTTGCTTTCAATGTTTCTGAGACAGGGTCCCACTGTAGCTAGCTGTAGCTAGCCTGAAACAATGTAGCCCAGGCGTGCCTCGGCAGCCTTCTGCCTCACTGTCCCACGCACTGGGATTACAGATGTGAACCACTACAACCACTTGTTGCTACAGAATTCTGGAATTGGTCCTTTGTTTCCACTGGGGCTGGCACCTGCAAAAATCACCAACCACAAATCAAAAGTATTTGGGGAATGGGAGGGCCCACACATACAAACTTTTTCTCCTCCTGAACTATTGGCATAGCATTAGCATCGTGCCATAAACAACCCAAACGAAGTTGTCTGTGTAGGCTATGTGCAAGTACTGTTCCGTTTTATGTAAGGGATATGAGCAACAGCAATTTGGTTCCTATTGGAAATCTTAGGACCCAGAAGCCCTTGGACAGTGGGGACCAACTAACTGTACTTTATCTGAAGCCATACTTAACAGAGTTTCTTACAGGCTACCATGAGCAGATGAAGAAGTAAGCTGGCCAGTGCACACGGTTTCTGGTTGACCTTTATTATCAAGGTGATTTTTTTTTTTTTTTTGGCTCATGACATTCCAACTGCTATTTTTAATGTTTGCAAGTGCTAGTTACCACTCACACGCACACACAATGCTTCCCCCACTCCCCCTGGCACACGCCCAGCTGGGTCAGTGATAACCTGCTTGTGCTAACCTGAAAGAAAAGTTAGTCTGGCTTTGCACGAATGTGTTGAGTATTCTCAGAGTGGCAAGGTGCTACCAGCAAGTCCCACACCCTGTGCAGCTTATAGAGCCTTTGTCCTTTCTGCACTAGAGAGCTGGGCCATCAACTCAGTACTCAAGGAGTGCCCTCTGCGAACTGGCCTGCCTGGATTCAAACTTCTCTCCCTCTTCCCACTTACACAATCTGAGATCTTGGGCAAGCCGCTCTCTGCTTTACTTTCCACATCTACAGAACGCACATAGCCACATCTAACTTAGAGGTTTGCTGTAAGAGCTGAAGGGCATTTCTGACACATGTACATGAGGTGTAAGTCTCTGATTTAATGTATGTACAAAGAACA
This sequence comes from Acomys percivali, assembly GCA_907169655.1. NCBI lineage: Eukaryota > Metazoa > Chordata > Mammalia > Rodentia > Muridae > Acomys > Acomys percivali. The sequence goes on along the minus strand of OU015742.1, from coordinate 204,627,190 downwards.
AGCCATATTCTCAGCTTATGAAGCCAATGTTTGAAACAACACGAGGGCATGCTGGTGTAATGTGGAGCGCTGTGTATTTCTCAACCAGCAAAGACAAGTTTCTGGCAGAGGCGGGTATTGTGTCATACCCATAGTGTTCCAGGCTGGGCAGAGGGGAAGGGTCACTTCGTGTCTCTTCAGAAGTATGCCAGCCTGGTGGGGTTGCTCATGCCTGCAATCCCAGAATTTGGGAGGCTGAAGTCAGGAGATGCCACACCATCAACAGCAAGCTGAGAGACGCAGGCACTGAGTTCCAGGCTGACTTGGTCCTTGACTCTAAGAAGGGGGTGGAGTAGACACCAGTGGTCCTTCCTACTTTTGTTCTATCCTGCATCTGCCATAGGGGTCACAGGAGGAAAGAAAGCCACCCACGTGGAATGAAAGCCTAAGGCTGAGCATCACTAGAGGACATCGTTGTCCACTGTGAAAAAGTGAGTCATCTGCCTGCTGTAAACAAACAGCTTAGACAAAGAAGAGCATCTCAGAGCCGAAGAGGAAGCATCCCAATAGCAAAGGCCAAATTATGTGACTTCCAGCATTTTCAGCACACAGAGAAAGATGCAGTGAGCATCAGCACCTGCTCTACATCAATCTTAGCACATGAACAGAGATGCAGTGAGCATCAGCATCTGCTACACAACAATCTTAGCACATAGACAAAGATGCAGTGAGCATCAGCACCTGTTATAGAACAGTCTTAGCTCATAGAGATACAGTGAGCATCAGCACCTGTTATACAACAATCTTAGCTCATAGAGAT
>OU015742.1:204615703-204626381 GCA_907169655.1 Acomys percivali | reverse complement strand
AACAATCTTAGCTCATAGAGATGCAGTGAGCATCAGCACCTGTTATAGAACAATCTTAGCTCATAGAGATGCAGTGAGCATCAGCACCTGTTATACAACAATCTTAGCTCATAGAGATGCAGTGAGCATCAGCACCTGTTATAGAACAATCTTAGCTCATAGAGATGCAGTGAGCATCAGCACCTGTTATACAACAATCTTAGCTCATAGAGATGCAGTGAGCATCAGCACCTGTTATACAACAATCTTAGCTCATAGAGATGCAGTGAGCATCAGCACCTGTTATACAACAATCTTAGCACACTGACAGAGATGCAGTGAGCTTCAGACCTGTTATACAACAACTTGGCTCATAGAGATGCAGTAAGCATCAGCACCTGCTCTACATCAATCTTAGCACATGGACAGAGATGCAGTGAGCATCAGCACCTTCTCTACATCAATCTTGGAAATAGCCTCATTAGAAATATTTTCAAAGAATTTTAAAAATTAAAGTTGAAGCCTAAGACCAAGGAAAATAGGGGTGGAATCTAAAAGAAGCAAAGCATAGGATAGATAAATTAGCCATTTTTAACAGCAGTTTTAAAAAGATCAGTGCTCCTTGAGCAAATGGCAAGCTTCAAGTGTGAAGGAGAGAATGGATATGATAAACCAGAAAGTCAAAAAGCCCTCTGAGTCTTCTGAGACCTTGTGCAGACTATGTAGGAGGGAAGAGAGGGCACACTGTCAAAAAGAGAATCTGCCACAAGAGACTGAAACAAGGGCCTCAATTCTTAAGGATACTGAAGAAAAGAACAGCTCTGGTTGTTGGTAAAGGTTGTTAGTACATTAAAGCACTACTATGAATAATTATCAATGGGAAAAACAGCATTTCCCCTTCTTTCCCGTGTAGCCCAAATAATTCATGATAGAAAGATCTTGACCAACACTGTTCCAAATAGTAAGTGCAATAGGCATTGTGTGTTTAGACTGTCCACTTTTGCATTCCCTAATGAAGATGACTTCAGGCATTATAAGGCTAGTACCATTAGGTGAAAGGGAGAAAAGTGATGCCATCCGACCCTACCAGCCAATCATCATTTCTCGAAAAGGCATTCTGACATCACAGCACCATGATGTGACATGAGAGACTTGGCAGAGTACTAACCCCCAGAGAGGGTATTAGCTTTTGAATTTAATCAAGCTTCCATAAGGAATTGCCAGGTTATAGGGAGGGAAGAATAAGTTAACACCCAGATAATCAGCCCAGAAAGTAGGACAGAGTCCTGGACTAATGGTTCAACTTGCCTGCAAATCAGTAACATAAGAGAAAGAAAGGAATGGAGGGAGGGAGGGAGGGAGGGAGGGAGGGAGAGAGGGAGGGAGGGAGGGAGAGAAAGGGAGGGAGAGAGAGAGGGAGGGAGGGAGAGGGGAAAATAAAACAGATTGAAAGTCTAGGAACCAACCATTTAATTCTTCGTTCTAACTAACAAGTAAGGCATCTTTGAGAGAATTTGAATGTAGGGATTGTACTAAGAAATGTCAGTGTTCTTAGGAAGGACAAAAGGCCACAAGGTTTTTTTGTTTTGTTTTGTCTTTCTATTTTGTTTGTTTGACTTGTTTTGTTTTAAGGAGCTTGGAGCTCACTCTGTAGTCAAGGCTTGCAATCTTGGCAGACAGGAATAAACTACCATGCTGGCTCAGTGGAGGGTGGTGCTAGCGGTAGTGTCCTTATCAGAGATGTAAGGTGCAACTTTTGTGAGATAACTTAGAGGTTTGCTTTAAATTTATACCAGACACTACCCCCCCAACAACCCTCCACCCCGACCCTGATGCCCACCTCCGCCACAAAACAAGATGGGTAAAACTGTTAGGAGCTGCTGGAATTTGGCGGGGGAGGGGGGTGTTCTTCTACAGCTCTTATTTAAAAGCTTGATGAGATGGTGTGGCAGGACTGCAGAGCACCTGGTGTTCCCACTGAGGTTTAAAATGGTATGACAGTAAAATGTGGCAACAGTCTTGCCACAGTGCAAAACTTATTTTTGCTCTACTTGTGTAAGAGAGCCGCCGCCTTCTGAGTATGCACGGTGACTGAACTGAGGAACCAGGGAACCAAGGAGCTGTGAGGTATTAAGCAAATGGCAGGTGAATTTGCCGCAGTGAGAGTCTGCAGTGTACTTGGCTTAAGCTACACAGTGCACAGGGAGCTGAGACAGTGCTGGACCATCCCGATCTGTGGGAGTCTAAGACAGCATGTTCGACAGCATACACACTACTAAGTCAGATCTAAGTAGGACTCGAACCCCTCGCCACTGTGTGACGCTCTGAGCTCTTTGCTCCCTATCAACAGAGGCCCCTCAGCTCCTATCCGGAGGGATGGCCTCGTCGGCCTCAAGATACTCTGAGACACGATGCCTTTAAATTTACATCAGTGTCCTAACCAGGAGGGCTACCCAGTTAGTCTCAGATGTCCATAACCCACCAACCAGCCTGGGATATATTTTTCTATTTGTCTCTTCCTCTCAAATCCCTCCTTTTTAGGGACTGTTTAATGGCACCCATGGAATTCTTATGTTGAAGTCCAACCCCTTACTGTGATGATTATTTGGAAACTTGAGGGAAAAACACTGTGATGGGGACTTTGGCAGTACTTAGATTATATTTGGTTGTGAAAGCAGAGCCCTCACGGTAAGATTAATGGCCTTATAAAAAGAGGCCAAGAGTGTACTTACTCCCTTTGAGCCTGCTGAAGAAAGGCCACAGGAATGGGCAAAAGAAAATGGCCCCCTGCAAGGCGGACAGAGCCCTGTCAAGAAACAAAATCATCCTGAACACCGAGGTTGGGTTTGCCAGCTTCCAGAACTGCGAGGAAATAAACCTGTTGTGAGGTTTACCCAGCCTAGGGCATTTAGTTACAGTGGCTGGAGCTGCCTGACCCAGGAGCACGTGATTTCACTTTTGTTTCACCTTCTTTCAAACTCCTTCTGTCCCCTTTGATGACGAGGGGGTTGCCCTAGTTAGTGTTTTTCAACCTGACAGGAGCTGCAGTCATCTGGGAAGAAGACTTCCAATTGAGAAAATGCCTCAATCGGGCGTCCCGCAGGCATGTCTATAGGGCATTCTCTTGATTTGATTATGATGTGGGAGGCTGCTGCCTGCTCTCAGCAGTGTCAAGCAAGCCGTGGAGAGGGATCCAGTGAGCAGCACTCCCCCCCTCCCCAGACTCTGGCCCCCAGGTTCCTGCCTTCACTTCCCTACTGACCGGCCATAAGCTATAAGATGAGATAACCCTTTCTTCACAGAGTTGCTTTTGGTTATGGTGTTTTCTGACAGCAACAGAAAGCAAACTACCATTGAGATGTAACAAGAATAAATTAATTTAAAAAAATCTATTTAAAAAAAAAAAGAAAGCAAACTAAAATAGTTTCCCGCCCCCCAGCCCCCTGCAGAAGGAGGGCGATGATGACCCTGGTAGAGGGTAAGGTAGAAGGGAATAATATAGCAAAATGATAATGGGATTTTTGTGACAGAAAACTTAGTAGATTTTCGTTTCTTTCTTCCCAACTTCCAAATTTCTTTTTATTAAATAAATGATTCAAGAGTTAAAAACAAAAACAAAAACCTACAAAATGATACAAACTCTCCAAGGGCTGGAGAGGGCTTCCAACACGGAACAACTTGACTGACGGTCAACCTTCTCCCGATTAAAGAGAGACATTCACTTAAGCTCCTGAAGAACTAATACAACCCGCCACCGGCAAAGAAGAGTTATTAAAGTGGGTTATTTGAAGGCCCACGTGCAGAGCAGTTTGGAAAATAAAGGCATGTATCATCTTTCCAGGCAGCAAGGAACTGGGGTCCCTGTGAAGATGAACACTGCAGACGGATTTATGCAGAAACCTGGGCAGTTCCTGTTACAGACTGCCCGGCCGCCCTCACGTCTTCAGTATTGTGCCACGGACACGTAACTGTCAAGGGTAACAGGAACACAAGTTGACCTACTTTCCCCTAGATTCCTGCGAACTCTATAACACTGCATCTTGTGTTTATTTAGCCATCATATCTTGAGGACGTACTTCCAGGCTTTCTTTGCAAGAAATCCTATATACAACACAGTAAGATTACAGTGTGGGCAATTCTGAAACTTTCCTGGTGGCTGACTTAGAAAATTATCCCATTGCAGGAGGGAACCCTAAGAACAACCCTTTAAGGTGGCCCAGAGAAGAAAACAGTTAGGAAGGGAAAACACAGCTGGGAGAAGCAGAACGGTACCGATCCAGATGCTTTCTCATCCACAGAAAGCCATAACAAAACAAATGCTTCTCCAGCCCTGATGTTTGCACGAACCAATATCCTGTGAGGCTCCAACTACTTTCTCCTCTCAAGGCAGATAACTGAGACTTCCAAGTCAAACATCCTCAAAAATAAATAAATAAATAAAATAAAATAAAATAAAATAAAATAAAAATCCTCTACATTGTTACAATGTCTCAGTAAACACTACCTAGTGATCGCTTTTTTTTGTTTTCAGTTTTAAATGAGTAGGATGTATCAAGGTATCCCCAAGCTCTGATGAGTAGGAAAGTCTCTGACAGCCTACCGGTGCACCCTGAGTGGCTTAAGTATATGCAGGAAGGCAAGCAGGCCCTCATTTTAACATAGAAAAACATGCCCAGCCTGCTCAGATCGTGAGATGCATTCAGAGCACAAGGAATGCTACTTCACCAGGAAGTCCTATCTGAACACACCATCAGAAAAGTCGATACTTGAGATTCCCGGGGGTCCTACAGTCTCCTGCTCTAGGGGGCGTCACCCAAGCTCTTCCAACACCTAAGTCTCCCCGCTCAGTGGTGGCAGTCCCAGTGCCCAGACACGGCTATGAGTCTCTTCCAAAACAAGCATGCACGTCGCAGGCCTCCTGCAAAGGGAACCCACTGGGGGCCTGAGACTTGCTGTGGGACAAGCTTGGTTGACTTATTCACCGGACACCTGCAGCTTCCCCTCAGAAAGCAGCCAACCTCCCTTCTTCCGGCGATGCCTGGGTCCTCCGGTTCGGTCAGGTGCATCTGGGGAAGGCGGGGCGGGGGAGGGGGGAGGGTGGCCGTCGCTACCCAAGGGGCTCCCCCGAACCCCGCCGTCCCGGGCCCCTCTCCGGCGGAGTCCCACCACCTCCCTAACTTCCAGAGCGCGCCCTCACGGGACCGCGGGATGGGGGGTGCGGGTGGAGGGGCAGCCGAGGACTCCACGTGCTCGCGCGGGCCACTCACCCGGGCCCCGGCGGCGCTCCGCTTCCTCCGTAGCGTGAGCCCGCTCCGCAGCAGCGCAGGCAGGTCCCTCAGGCGCGGCCGCAGAGACGCGGCGGGCGGCTCGCGTTCCGGCTCCCGGGCGCTTGTGCTGCGGCGCAGGGGGCCGTCGGCCGGGGCCGCCGAGGCCAGGGCTGGGCTCTCGCACGGCGGCTGCATCTTGACAGAGCCCACGGCCATCCTGATGCCCTGACGGCGGCGGCGGCGGCGGCGACTGCTCTCCGCGCTCGCCTCCGCGCCTTCGCTAGGCAGAGAGCGAGAGGGCGCGACTGCGGCTCCGGTGCGGGACGCGCTGCCAGCCGCTGCCCATCGGCGCGCGCCCGGCCCCGGAGCCTCGGCCCCGCGCAGCGCCCCGGCCCCGCCCAGGTGCTCCCCGCCCCGCCCCACCCCGCCGCTCACCTCTGCGAGGCCGGGACACTCCCACTGCCTGCGGAAGGGGCCCCGGAGCTCAGGGTGCACCGTGCCTGCACAGGTGCGTCATTCCCAGAATCCTCCTCCGGGGAGTCCCCCCCCCATGCCATTGAGACTAAAAAGTCCCTTTGCCCCAGCCAGGAGTGGCCTGGACTGCGACCCAGAGGGCTAAGAGGTCCTCCTCCCTCCCGCGGCATAGTTCTTATCCTAAAGGCTCCAGCAGGAGCTTCTTGGGACAGCTCGGTGGTCCCCTAGAGCGGAGAAAACTTCCTGGGTTTGATGAGTCTAAGCAAAGTAGGTGCAAGTCTGGTGGCCTGAAGGTGAGTCTCTGTTAACGTGTTGGAGCCTGAGCTCCCTGGAAGCCTTCTGCATGTGATGAACGTGCTTGGTAAACTGTAAAGGCTTGGCTCAGTGTGAATCACTGCTCGTACAATTCCAGGCGGTAGGAATTGCCTTATCGCTGAGTGGAAAACCATTCCAGGAAGGCCTTCCACTCAACAAGACCTCTCACCCCTAACCACTCAGGGCGGGGTTAAACCCCTGAGGCCCGCTTTTTGCCTATGACCCGCAAGAGCAGGAAAAAAAGCCTGCTCATGCTTACTCTTTGTAAAATGACAAGGGTATGAAGTCAGGGCTACTATTGTGCCTCTTACACTGTAGACGCTTGGCCAAGCGTACACAGCAGTGTGGCCTTGAAGGGAAAGAGAGTAGGGAGGGGTGGAGGGAGAGAGATCTGTGACCTCTGTCCTGAAGGAAAGGGAAATTCAGCCTGGTGTAGATAAATACTGTGAGGAAATCAGGTAGTGCCTAAACTCTTGAACTTTGTAAGCCAAAGCAGGAAGAGAGTTTGCACTGTGTCTTACTTAGGCTTAGTGACCAAGATTCAACTGGGTGGAAGGGAAGAAGCCTTCGCCCTTCCAGTGAGGAGATTTGAAGTTGTGACTTCAAACTCTAGGCGACGTCACACAGGGCCTGTTGGACGTAGAGAGTGTGTCCTGTCACAGACGGGTGATAGCGTAATAAAGAAGCAGGGAAGTTAGAATCTGTGGCTGCAAGTGTCTACGATGCAGATTTATCCAAGAATGAAACTCCACAGCTCTATGCGACATCGGACTCTCTTGTTAAGCTACTTATGCTCCAGCCGGTGCTGAGTCCTCATTGCCTTGAGTTCTCAAATGTCACCTACTGCAAACTCCTGGTGAGGAGACAACTGAAGAGCTGGCGCTTGGCTCACAGCAGCCAGCCCCCCCTGGACACTCGTAATTAACACTCACTCCGATCTGTGGGGCGTCTCTGTCTCATCCCTGAGGACTAACATTGAATTAGCTATGACTCCGGTTCTGTCTCCTAGTTGACATTCGTGGTCTTCACACGTGTCCACGCAACTTTCCTTCCTTTGGCTTTTTTGTTTTGTTTTGTTTTGTTTTGTTTTGTTGAGAGGGAGTCTCATGTAGCCCAGGTTGGCCTGGAACACCCTACGTAGCTGAGGATAACTCTGAGCTTTTGGCACTGCTCTCTCCATCTTCCAAATGCTAGGGTTGCAGGCACGCGCTACAAAGCCCAGATTCACAATTTTCACCGTAAGACCTAGGGCGGTTGAAACTCACAGCATAGATTCTATGGGATAGAACAGGGTGTGTATCTGAAGTGCAGCATCATTAAGGACCCTTGAAACGTCTGCTTAGGTTAAAGTAATCAATAACAAAGGCCAAGCGTCCTCAGGATAAAAATAAGCGAGTGGGAGCGGGCAACGTAGCTTGGTTGCTAAAGCCGTTGCCTTGCCAGCACAAGGACCAAGATAGAGCCTAAGGAACTGTGCTCATAAACAAGCAAACAGTGACAAGAAAACAGGCCATACACAATGTCACCCCTTTTGGTCCCAGTGCTAGATTGGTGAAGACAAACCCTAGGGCTAGCCTTATCTAAAAGAGCAAGCTCTAGGCAAGAAAGAGGTCATATATATATATATATATATATATTTTTTTTTTTTTTAAATTAAGTATGAAAACTACCTGAGAACTGACAACCAAGACTGTCTTCTGGCTGCCACATGTAGACATGCACACATATATACACACACACACACATGGGCACCTACACACATGTGCATTTGCATGTACACATGCACGTACACAAACGAGATATCAGGAAGAGCAGGGATCTGTAAATAGAAGATTTGCATCACTGCTTTTAGTCAAGCCCACCCTAGCACCTCTGTTCTTGCCTCTTCTGCCTGAGACACCACTCCTTCTGCTGAGCTGTGTCACAGCACTGAAGGGAATATTCCAGATCTGTTTGGGGTTTTTTTTTTTCCCCCAGTGCTTTGGAACTTGTGGTTGCTGAGCACTTGAAATGCGGCAAGTGTGACTGAAGAACTAAGCTTTTAACTTTATTTGATTTAAGTTATATAAATTTAGATAGCAGCATATGGCCACTGGCTGTCCAATGTGGCACAGCACCGTTCTAGAAGTCCGCATTTCCCTTTACCAGAGCCTTTCATTTCTTACGTTCAAATGTCACCTTTTCGATGAGCCCTTTGGTGACCACGTGATGTAAAACTGCGCCTGCTCCCAGCTGCTCCCAGAGTTTGTTGCCGTCCAACGGTCTACATGATGATTCTATATATGCACTGACTTCATCTCTTGCTGCCTCTCTGAAACTAGAAACACACCCTACAATGGCAGATTTCTTTCCTCTAGTGTGTTTATCAGTAGGCCACAATCACAGAATAACTGAATGCTTCCGTTGTGAGAACTCAGGGTTTTTTAGCTTAATCTGGCTTTCCAATGCAAAACCTGCTGATTTTGTGTTACTGAAAATGTAAAGACTATAGGCCCTGTGTTTATAAATACAACAGCACTCAAACAAGACAACTGGCCAGCAGTTGTAACTATTCCTAAGGGCTGGGGTACCAGAGCTGATAGTTTCTACTTAGGGAAATGGCACCACCAAGGCCACACGTGTGGAAATCCCTATAGTGAGAAGCCGTGAACTAAACAGGCTTTGGTGGTAAAGAGAAACCGAGGGGCTGGAAGGCGTCCCTGACAGTGAACCCACCTACAACATGGTGAGGGTTGAGGTGTGGTGGGAGTGGGACAAAAAATGACTGAGATGTCGCATGGGGCAAAAGAGGGGCAAGAGGGTGCAAAGTCACTTCACGTGGGGCTGCCGACCGCATCTTGTGAAGGCGACCATGGCACTGTCTCCTGTTGCCCAAAGCCCATGGGTCTGCTTCTGCACTTCCTCCCATGTGGACGGGCTTGGGAATGCCTCAGCCCGTTGAATACACAGGGGTGGCTTCACCAGTTCCGTAAATAGCCCTTAACCGGCCCGGCAGCCTCCATTTCCTGCTACAAGTGTTCTGAGGATTTGCCCACTTAGAAGCCGGCTGCCTTACTGTGAGGAGCCCAAGGTATGCGGAAAACTTTGCCAGTGGTTGACCATCCATAAGCCACTTGGGGTGTCCATCCCAGGCTGGTCTTCATTTGAGGGCAACCAAACTTCAGAAACCTCAGCAAGCAGTAGCCAACTGAGTGCCACCAACCGCTCAACAGTGAGGCCAAACAATACATTGTATTAAACCCTAACTATAGAGTATTTATTCCGTAACTATAGATGAAGAAGCACATGGTCAAAGCAGAGTGTGATTAAAGTGAGAGAATTTCCTCTTTAGGGGGAGGAAGGTATATGCATAAGAACACCGTAGAAATGCTTTAACTGGTGCAGTGGCTCACGTCTGCAATGCCAGCCAATGAGGAATGAGGGATTGTAAGTTCAAAGACAGCCTGAACTATATAGCGACACTCTGTCTCAAAAAGCCAAAAGCTAGGGACACACAGTGGCCCAGTGTTTACCTGGTATGTGCAAAGCCCTAGGTTCAGTCCCTAGCACCAAGGAAAAATATCCTTGGAATTGGAAAGAAAGAATAGAATAGGTTGAAGACTTTTTTGGTGTAATTGTGTATATGTGTGCATTTATATACATACCCATTACCCAATCAAACAAGAGCTGAATGGCACCATGTTTAGAGATGTCAGAGAGGTTGGGCACGCAGGTTCTGTGGGCTGTGGTTTATATAGCAGATACGCTGGCTAAGTTAGGGCCACCTGAGGGAAAACTCAGCCAACGGGAAGAGAGTGTGAGTCAGAAGCTTATGAGAAGGACTAGAGTGAGAGCTGTGTCCGAGCCCTAAAGTGCGGCGGTCGCGGCGTCTGGGGCTGGGGTGCACAGGCCTTAGCGAACACGCCACAGGTGGCTTTGAATCCCTGGGTTATGAAATTCAGGGCAGTGATTCTCCTGGCTTTTTCTCACTTAGCTATGTAGTCCTGTGTGACTACCACAGATACCAGAACATCATGGATACTCGGGTTTTCCTTTGTGTCCCACACCTGCTTGTCCTGGGGCACAGTGCATGCCAGGCTCACGAGTCCTCTAATGCCACAGCTACCAGGCCGTTGACATGCTGCCTTCATAATAGTAAAGTCATCTTCACTTATCCGAAATACTTTATGTTGCTTTATCGGCTTTCAAAAGCAAACATGCATAATTTCTCTTCTTACCCATCTCGGCCAACATCCCAGCATCTGATGACCAAGACACACAAACTGGAGCCCGTCCTTTCTGAGGATCAAAGCAAGGGAGGCAGGTGATCAGAAGACAGATCACGTCACACAATACTCACTTCCCAGACTGTCTTACCGGGAACACCAGGGAGAACCATGTGTGTGCTCAGTACTCACGCTATTTTTGTGGTCTTTACGAAATGAATATGCAATTGGGAGAAATGTAGCAAAATAATGAAACATGTTTCAGATCTAAAGTGTTAGGATTGCTTTATCCCCATCCCCTCCCCCCCCCAGAATCACAAATAGAACTATCTACCCTCACACTGCTTATTGCAAACCTGTGTGGTACAGCGTTTGGTTGTGTGTGTGTGTGTGTGTGTGTGTGTGTGTGTGTGTGTGTGTGTGTGTGTGTGTGTGTGT
>OU015742.1:204574164-204600683 GCA_907169655.1 Acomys percivali | reverse complement strand
GAAGAAAAGGAACCAGGGCTTGGTGGCACACCTTTGTAGTCCCCAGCACTGGAAAATGTGAACCAGGATTGAGAGTTGGAAATGAGCCTGAGCAGCACAGTGAGACCTTGTTTCAAAAGAAAAATAGATGAAAGAAGTGGCAGGGGCAGAGGGGGTGGGGGAGGGAGGAGGGAAGGGGGAGGGGGAGGGGGAGGGGAGAGGGTTGTTGGCTTCTGCTTTGATGAAGTTTCTTCTGCCCTGATATAGAGTATAGTATGGTGGAGAAGCACAGTGCAGTAGGTTCCCTGTCCGCTCTCCGTGCTGAGGGGCCTCCCTTTTCACATGTCCGTAGCTCCTTTCCCAAGAACCGCAAGGCTCTTCTTACTCTCTTTCCATCTCTGACCCTCATGTTCACAAAGGTGACTGACTGACTTGCGCAGCCCAGTTACGGCACACCGCGGCGCAGGTTTTATTTTATTCAAGCACTTCGTCCGCAGCTCTATCCCATGCCTCACACCCCACCCCCTGCTTCTTCCCTTCTTCAGGATGCTCTACAGCTTCCGGGATGTGTGCATTCTTACCAACAGGGGTGTCACTGCGTGCGTGTTCGCACAGTCCTAGGTCCACATGTTAAAAGCCTGGTTCCAGGCACCATGCGTGAGGGTGGCGGCTGTGGAAACTTCCAGACTTGGGCCTAGTGAGAGACATTTCAAGATAAGTGGGTTTGCCCTGCCATGTGTTCCTGCCATAGAATGCCACCACATCACAGATTCCCCAAGCGGTAAAGCTAACATTTCATAGAGGGGAGTCTCCAAAGCTGTGAGACAAAATAAACATGTTCTCTGGGTAAGCTGGTTATAGCAACGGGAAGCTAGCAGGGTGAGAATGTATCATGTGGCACAGGCAACCTTGTTTCAGTTCATGCTTTTTCACTGAAAACTATGTTTCTAAAATTCATCTGTATTTAAGCATGGCATCTCATGCCTGTAATTCCAGTACTCAGGAGGCTGAGGCAGGAGAATTGTTTCAAGTCCACGATCAGCTTGGGTAATGAGTGAGACCAGGGGCTGGAGAGATGGCTCAGAGGTTAAGAGCACTGGCTGTTCCTCCAAAGGTCCTGAGTTCAATTCCCAGCAACCACATGGTGGCTTGCAATCGTCTATAAAGATATCTGGTGCCTTCTTCTGGCGTGCACGTGTACATGTAGGCAAAACACTGAATAGCTAAATAAATAAATCTTGTTTAAAAAGTGAGACCAGAGGTGAGGGACGCCTTTAATCTCAGTAATTGAGAGGCAGGGGCAGGCAAATCTTCCTGAGTTTGAGGCCAGCCAAAACTACACAGTGAGACCTTATCAGAGATACATAGATAGATAGATTTATAGATAGGTAGATTATAGATAGCTTATAGGTAGATATATAAATAGATAGATGATAGAATTTATGTCAAAACACACACAAGAAAATTTATGTGATAACTTTGTAAATCTTGCTTATTACAATTCCTCTTCAAGGCTTAGACAGATGATACGGGATCACTCTTGTAGAGCATGGGACCTCTAGTATGTTAGCTGTCTATAATATGTATAATATATTAAATGCCCAAGAAAGAAACAACATTTCTTTCCAAAGTCTGCCTTTTACACAAATCACAATCAGACTGGCACCACTCGATAGAGTCTCCCAATTCTCCTGAAGTCCCTGTGTCACGCTCAGTCATGGATCTCCACTACCCACCTCCAACAAGCTACTTTGGGGCTAGCTGTTGCTTCTGTTGGGTTCTCAGTAAAGACAGACTTTGGACTTTCTCAGACGGTGAAGAGTCCTGTGGGTTGATCTCGAAAAAGACAAGAAAGAGAGCTAAGAAGTGTTAGCCGCTGGATCAGCTCCACTGGGCCCAACTGAAACCCACCACGTTAGGTACTGTGTTCTTCTACATCCCACCCCCACCGCCACCCCCACGCCACCCCCACGCCACCCCCACGCCACCCCCACACCACCCTCACCCCCACCCCCTGGCTTCCCACAGGAAGGCATGTTTGGCTTATGCGGTTTCCCAGCACGTGGGGGCCGTGGGAGCAGGTGTTCAGTCCTTGGATTTGGACTAAACAACTTTGTGTTTATTATTCTTCAATAATACTATCAACAGTCTCCTAGCTGAGGCCTTTAATCCTGGGCCTTTTGAGAATTCGTGTTTTCTGTGTTGCTTTATAACTTGTTAGCTAAAAAGAGCAATGGTGCCTCTCAACATTTGATAGTTCACCGGATGAGGATAGGCAACAAATCATGGGCTGAATTAGAGCTGTGCGTGCCTGCTCGTACTGGGGCTTGAGTTTTAATGATGCTGATAATTGCTCCAAATAGAGATCCACAAAGTTTAAACTAATCCTAAAATATTAGGACACTTCTAATTTATCCTTAGGGCAATACCCTGAGAGGAAAAGGCACTGGTGAAGTAAGAGGGGCCTTCATCTACTGCAGGGGGGGACAGAGCTGTGTCACTGACTGCGCCATAGGGTTAAGGCTTGTCCTCCTCAGCTGTAACTTGCAACTTGACACAGCCTAAAGTCACCCGAGGAAGGAGTCTCAGCCGAGGGATTGCCCAGATTAGACCAGCCCACGGAGATGTCTATAGGAGAACTGCCTTGTTAATTAACATAGGCGGGCCCAGCCCAATGTGGCAGCGCTAGTCCTTGGGCAGGTGGTCTGGCTGCTGAGAAAGCTAATCACAAGCCTGTGATTCCTCCGTGGTTTCTGCTTCAAGTCCTGGGTCACCTGAGTCCCTGCCCTGACTCCCCTCAGTGATGAACTGTGTGACCCAGAAGTAAAAGACAGATAAGGATCGAGGTTCAAATCCCAGCATCCACATGGCAGCTCACAACCATCTGAAACTCGAAGTCCAGGGGATCCAAGAGTCTCACCCAGACATACATGCAGGCAAAATACCAATGAACATAACATACAGATAAATAAATCGTTGCATGATGGGAAGCTAGCAGGATTTATTTTTTTAATGGTTTGGAGGACCCAGAATTCAGATCATGACCAGGCTTAACCTGACTGATATCTTTCCTCCCCTCTCACCATTCTAATAAGTATCTGCCTAGAGCCTTTTGTTTCTCTATTATTTCTGAGATCTATATAGAAAAGTGGAGCACGCACCAGGAGTTCCTTAGGCAGTGAATGGTTAGTGTAATGCTTAATATGGGGCGGGAAGGAAGGGATATCAATCACTTCTCCGTTGCTGCTGTGATAACACCATGAAAAAGAAAACTCACGCAAAGAAACTGTTTGATTAGGGATAGAGTAGAAGATTAGAGCCCAGGATGGCCAAACAAAGGCGGCAGGAGTAGGTCAGAGCGCACATCTCAAAACGCAAGCAAGAAACAGAGAGAGCATTCAGGGAATGGCTCAAGCCTTTGGAAACCTCCCAGCCAACCGCGGTGACACGCCCCCTCCAGCAGGGTGACCACGCCCCCTCCAGCAAGGCCACGCCTCTTCCTTCCCAAACAGTCCCAACAGTCTACACACTAGGGACTCAGTGTGTGTCATTCAACCTACCACAGCAAGTTAACCCTTTCTTTGCCCCAACTACGAAGAGATCATTTACTTCAGGATTATTATCCATCAAATTATGTCAGGTTCCCAGCTACTCTGTCTGAGGGAGGGTGCGAGTAGGACCATTCAAAACCTGTGTTGAGTGTGTAAGGATCTTTTCGTATTGTCTGCCCAGATTATGTCTTGTCTTGATAAATGCATGGGGAAAAAAGGAGATAAATATCCCTATCTGTCAGGAAGGCATGTTGAGACTGCAGTAAGATTCCATTCCGCCGCAGTCAAAGTGGCTGACATCAGGAAGACAAACCATTGCACGGATGCAGGGAGAAGAAAAACCCTGCCGGTAGCCGAGCGGTGGTGGCGCACGCCTTTAATCCCAGCACTTGGGAGGCAGAGGCAGACGGATCACTGTGAGTTCGAAGTCAGCCTGGTCTACAAAGCAAGTCCAGGACAGCCAAGGCTACACAGAGAAATCCTGTCTTGAAAAACCAAAGCCAAAACAAAACAAAACCAACAACAAAAAAAGAACCCTGCCGGAAAACACGTAATAAATGAGGCCATGATGGAAACCAATGGGGATGTTTTTCAAAAACAAAACAAAACAAAACAAAAACATAGAATTACCACATGACCCAGATGTACTGCTCTTGAGTGTGCACCTGAAGGAAGCTAAGTCAGCAAGCCACAGACATGCTTTACACCCATGATTACTGCGGTGCTGTTCATAAGAGACAAGATATGGAACCAGCCTAGCTGCCCATCAACAGATGGACAGATAAAGAAAATGGGCTACACACACACACACACACACACACACACACACACACACACACGAGGCAGTCTGATTCCGCCATTAAAAAAAAAAAACGAAGCTGAGCAGGTGTGTTCCCACTCCCCTGTAATCCTGGCACCAGAGAGGGAGAAGCAGTAAGATCAGAGACCCAGGGGAATTTTCAGGGGCACAGTGAGTTCAAGGTTGCGCTGACTATGGATCGCTGTCTGAAAAAAAAAAAAAAAGGAATTAAATAGTGTTATTTGCAGGAAAATGGAAGACCTGGAGATGGTCATGTTAAGCGAACCAAGACAGTCAGACAGACACTGCATGTTTGCCCTCACATGCAGTGTCCAGATTTTTTTTGAAGTATCTATCTATAAAATAGAAGACGGGCTATGTGAGTGGAAGTAGTTGACTAAAGAGAGGCAAAGACAAGAGTAGATGCTGAGAGGCTAAAGTTAGAAATGGACAGTACATCAAAACACCGCCATGGATACCCTCACCTTAGAAACCAATGTGTTTCAGGATACTGACAGCTGGTTAGTAAATTATATTCAGGGATGCTAGATTTAAGCTTCTATTGGACGGAAGTATTTTCTTGTCACCAACGTGTCTCACGAAACCAGGATATTGCTTCAGGTGCTCGGTATATCTTTGTTAGTCGAATGAATAAGAAGAGAGAGTTAGGCTGTGTGCACCAGGCATGTGGGGGGAGGGGGGAGTAGGGGGGAGGGAGAGGGGAGGGGGAATAAAGAGGCACTTAGAATGAGCCGTAAAGAGGCACAACTGGCCTCTGTCAGTCATATCTTTCCAGGGGTTATCTTTTAGGTGGAACGGACACACACGTTGGCTGGCAGAGAAAAAGAACACGGGAGAAAAAGCAGGAACATTTTAATTGGTATGCCCGAATTCTGCTAATTCTAAAGGTCACTCAGTAGTGGCACCCTTCCCCCAAATTGCAAAAGAAGGTTGCTTGAGACTAAATTTTCAAAAAAATGAATTAACTGTTGCTCTGGCCTATGTTTATTTTTATTTTATGTGCACTGGTGTACTGCCTGCATGTATGTCTGTGTGAGGATGTCAGATCACTTGTAGCTGGATTATAGACAGTTGTGGTCTTCCGTGTGGGTGCTAGGAAGTGAGCCTACGTCCTCTGGGAGCACAACCAGTGCTCTTGACCACTGAGTCATTATCTCTCTAGCCCTCAACTATGATTTCTTCTTTGTGCGAGACAGTAGTGTGCAGTGGGTTGAGGCTTTGTTCACTGGGCTCAGCAAAGACCAGCATCCTTATTTTACCAAAAGACCAGAAATAAGAACCTGAGAGAGAAGCAATTGGTTCCCCCACATAGTAACTGTGACCTGTGGCAGTCACAAAACCAATAAATACCATGAAGTTCATATTTTACCTACCACTAGGGGTTCTGTGACGCTCGGTGGATTGCATTGGTTGTGTTGTGAAACCTGTAAAAATTACCAGATAAACAGGAAATCTAATCAAAACAAGAATAGGGGCTGGACGTGCTGGTGCAGTGTTGGGGTAACTGCAACCACCAAGGCCAGGAGAGTTCCAGTTCGTGTAGGCAAGAAGGAGGTCCTGTTCAGCGGTTTCAGTAGCCAGTGTTGGTTCAAACTTCTAGAGTCTGACACCAGGCAATTTATTTTAGGCACATTTAAGCACAGCACAATTTTAGAAAGAAAAAAAAAAGTTTCCTGGTGATAAATTAACTCAATCCCACGTGTACAGCAAACCTGAAGACATGACTACATTCTAGCTCTTTTCAAAGTACATGTGACCTCTTCCATAAAGATGGCCTCCACTGACTGAGCGAGAAGCAATGCTCAGGGTAAGTGTCTAGGGAGAATGGCTGAGATAAACATAAAAGTCTGGGGAAGCCAGATGTGGCCTGGATATACAGATGGCACAGAGGTCAGCAGGCTATTAACTGCCTCCGTCCTGTTTGTGAAGTACATGTGACATCTCCCATAAGGATGGGTTCCATTGGCTGAGAAACAATGCCAATAGATAAAGGTCAGGGGAGGAAGAGTCGGGGATAAACAGAAGAGACTGAGGAGTCAAGTGTGGCCTGCCTCGACAGATAACACAGGTCACCAGGCTATTAACTACATTTCCAGTCGTATAGGCAGAAAAGAGGGACATCTCTTCCTTTCAAGAGACAACCCTACATGCTTAACATTCTGGTTTCCTCAGAGCTGATCCGTGAGCTCAAAGACCTTGTGTCCTTCACAGTGCGGTAGTTCGTGTTTATTTCTGCCCCCAAAACCAACCCGAACCAAACCAAAGTCAACCACAAGCTTAGGGCAATGAAAACATCTTGGAAACATCTTGTGGAAAATTCACATGTAACCACCTGCTGTCATAGAACCCAAAGACCTCTCCTCTTAGGAAAGGAGGTCCTGAGTCTGTAGTGGCCATAAAACGGGTAACTGTTCCTCAGAGCAGGTTGCCTCGCAGCTCCACCATCTCAGCCTGTAATACGGGATGGGGAGCAGAGCCGTATGCTATAAAGGAAGCACACGTGTGAGCTACACATAGTAGTAACTCCGTCGGTACGTTCTTGCATCCTGCTGATATTCAAAGGCAGGCCTTGGAATCAGGTCAAGTCCCTGAATACAGGCTGTTAGACTTGCTTTTAGATAAACTTGATGCTAATTCTTTGTGTATAAAGAAAATATCTATCCATTTTGTCATTTAAAGTGGCATGCATCTCATTAAATTATCCCGAGGACTTCATCCTTAAGACAGTTGAAATCAAAAGACAATTTATAGAATTCTTTGTGTAGTCAAATCTCCTTGGGTAGAAAACAGCCATTACTATGTAGAGCTCGCACACCCAGGTCTCTGTTATTACAGGTACAGATACAAACATGAGCCAGCACCATGGAAGACTGTGGTGAATTTAAAAAACAAAACAAAACTGTTCCTATAAGTTCACTTATTTGAATGTTTGGTCCCGAGGTAATGGAACTGTTTGGGAAGGATTAGGAGGTGTGGCCTTTGTTGGAGGAGATGTGTCACTAGGGATGGGCTTTGAGGTTTCAAAAGTCCACAGCAGGCCCAGGGTCTCTTTCTCTGCCCTCAGCCTGAAGATCAGATGGAAGGCTCTCAGCTACTGACCAGAGCCCTGCCTGTCTGCTTCCCACAATCATGACCACAGACTAGCCCTCTAAGACTGTAAGCCAGCCCCAGGTAAGAGTTGCCTTGGCCATGCACGGTACCTCTTCACCAAAATAGACTTCTAAGTAACTAAGAGCCCTCATATCCAGGTCCCCATCAGTATACTCAAAGACGCAGCATGGAAACAAATGCCACAGTCTCCGTCAGGAGACTGGCCCCTTTGTAAGATGGAGGTCGGGGCAGATGGTCGCGCCCTCAGTGTCCTGTCTGCCATTCCCCTTCCTGCATTCTTACTGCCCTCTCAGTGTCTCCAGCTTCTGGGATCTTACCGTTCTCCTTCTCGGCTGCCTCTGCTTACTCAAAAGCTTAAACGTGAGTGGCAGCGTTTTAAGGAGCTACCTTACTGGGTGGGCTCAGTGAGAGCAGAAATAAGGGTGCCTTAATTCTGCTCCTGCCCCTACACTGCTCCCCCAAACATTACCATAGCTTCACTGTGGGTGAACATGCAACCTACTTTTGCTTTTTAAAATATGTGGCGAGACACACTGTCGTTAGATGTGCCATTTTAGCTACTTTCGGATGTGCAGCTCAGAGGGCTCTACCCCGTCACGTTGCGAAGTTGGCATTATCCTCCATCTTCAGAGAGTCTTAATAGTCTCAAACGTCAGACCTACTGAAAATGAGTTCTCCAGTAAGCTCATCTGTAGTCGGTTTTCTGTCTCTGTGTTGACTACTGTAGATATTTCATAGAATTAGAGTTGTGTACTATTTGTTCCTTTCTTATTTCTCTTAATAAAACATCTTCCGAGGTTCATATATGTTAAAGCACGGGCCAGAATTCCATTCTTTCTTAGGTCTGAATAATATTCCACTAGATGTGTATATAGTTTGTCTAACCACTCCTTTGTCAACAGGCTTTTAGATTTTTCTACTTTTAGGCGACTGTGAATATTGTTGCTGTAAACAAGGGTGTGCAATTAACTCTTAGGATGGGATGCAGCTGGGCTGGCAGCGTGCTCGCCTAGTGCTCTGAGCCCTGCGCTTGCTCTCCCAGCGCTGCGAACACACGGGCGGCGTGTTGACGCAGGCCTGTAACCCCAGTGGAAGGGGGAGGAAGAAAGATCACAAGTTCAAGGTCACTCTGTAGGACAGGGTGAACTTGAGACTAGCCTGGGCTAGTTTCTTTTCTAGGAAAGCAAAACTCCCAACATTCTCATCTAACTATTATTAACTATTCCCACCACAATATCCAGGAACACATTGGGTCATGGCAAATAGTAAATACTTTATAGTGACCTTATGTTTATTTTATCTACTGCCTTAGAGGAGGTGAATAAGCTGCTTACTTTGCTTACTGCTCCGAATATCAGTGCAGATAACCTGTGAGAGACCAACCCTCACCATGATAGACAATGTATTTGTCTTTCAAGTGGCCACACAGTCTGGGTCATTACCTCTCACCATCAGGGCACTCAGCCCTTTTTATATTTTTTTCATGCTAGACATTGAACGTGGGGCCCGACACATGCCAAGCAAGTACTGTAGCACTGAGCTACATCCCCACCTCTACTCCTGCGTACATTTGACATTTTCAAAAATAAGATGCCCATTCAAATAAGAAAAACTCAGGCCTGGACAATAACCACATGACTGAAAGGATCACCCACAGACTTATGTACTCATCTCTCTCTCTCTTTTTCATTGGGTCATTACTTGGGGGTCAACTGGTAATTGTTATTGGATTTCATTTTTTAGTTATATAATTGTATTCATGATAATCAGTGTTTAAGGCACCTTCTAAGCCTGCGATATATAAACACACTATCTGACAGGTCACCTTTAGAGTCATCGTGACTTAGGTTTACTCATGAGTATGCACAATAACATTTAAATGACATTTTAATACCTCCTGTAATGGCACCGCATTTCCCCCAGTGTTGCTGAAACTGGCTGCAATTTTTCCTCCCAGATACATAAAGTACTAGAAAAGTAGCCAAAAAAAGAGACATGGACTCAATGCGGTGCCAAAAATAATAATAGCGCTTGAAATGTTAAACAGTTTCTCAGAGCTCTCCTTGCTCCCTCTCCTCCGGCTTCTCCTTGGAGACAAGCCTCCCAGCTGGCTTCCTGGTCACATGGTGGGCGTGTCCTCCTGAGTCAGCGGTGGCAGCTGTTTGGGACGGAAGTGGGGCTGATGGGAACAGCGAGGGGTGGTGGATGGATGGAGACGCGGAGCCTGAGCGCGCCAGCCTGAGTGCTGAGTTACACCGTGAGGGAAAGCTCCTTCCTCATCTCGTCTCTGCAGACCCCAACCCCGTAACGCGTTCTTGGTTGAGTTCCCAAGTGGCCCGTTTGCTTCATTTTCTCGGTGGGTAGACAAGAGGACCGCAGTTGTCCTAGGTCTGGCACCACGGCTCTCCAGGCACAAACCGTGCCCTGTTCTGAAGAGGTAAAAAGGTCAAGGAAGGAAGGTGGCATGGAGCAACAAGCCAATCATTTCTCATTATCACTTGGGGAAGTACATCAAGAGATTTCGGTCCAAGCTGGCTCCCTGAGTCAGATCCTAAGATGAGGGAAAGCAGGTATGGGAGCTCGGATACAACCCTGCAGGAAGCTGTCTTCCCAGCTCGGCCAGGGCAACCTGGGTCCTCAGTGGACACTCTATGCAGAAGCTTCTTCGTGCTTTGCTCTCAGAAACAGTCTTGAGGTCAAGTCCATGCGTGATGAGTTCCCTTTCAGAGAACTTTCAAAGGAGGCGCTCGCTGTGTCCAGTCAACACTGACTCTTATTTTTTGAAATATTAATTTAAGTGTAAGATATAAGATAACATGCATGTAGCTTTCATCGAGCATTCTGCCAAAACCAATAAACATTATTTCTCATTGGCGGTTACTCTAGCCAGGAGCACGGCAAGCTTCATTCTAAAGCACATATTCACTCACTCAGAAAATGGATATTCAGTCTGTCTTAGTTTCTTTACTGTTACTGTGATAAAATATCCCAACAAAAGCAACTCAAAAAAAAGGAGTTTCCATGTCAGTCTTACAGCTTAAAGGCCACCTTGGCAGGGAAGCCAAGACTGTAAGAGCTTGAAGGAGCTGGCCACATCACATCCAAATTCAGGAAGCACAAAGTGTTGAGTGCCTGTGCTCAACGTCCCATTGTATACAGCCCAGGATCCAAACCCACTTTTAGAATTCCCAGCCCAGGGCCGGGTGTGGTGGTGGCCGCCTTTAATCCCAACACTCGGGAGGCAGAGGCAGGCGGATCCCTGTGAGTTCGAGGCCAGCCTAGTCTACAAAGTGAGTCCAGGACAGCCAAGACTACACAGAGAAACCCTGTCTTGAAACGCCCCCCCCAAAAAAAAAGATTTCCCAGCCCAATCCACATATTCAGCACATAATCCCTCACAGTGAGCCTGGAGCCTTCCCTCCCAGTGCTGTCAGA
Source organism: Acomys percivali (assembly GCA_907169655.1). NCBI lineage: Eukaryota > Metazoa > Chordata > Mammalia > Rodentia > Muridae > Acomys > Acomys percivali. Next base: position 204,589,787 of record OU015742.1, on the reverse strand, counting down.
TCCTGTGACATTAACATTTGACAGTGACCATCCCAGGCTCCCACAATGTGTGGTGTGCTGAACTTGGTCAGCAGGGATGCAGCTGGATGCAAACAGGGCCAGCCTCCTCTCCTCATCAGGTGCTAGAGGGTAGAAAATACACAACAGACTGTTAAACTGAAACATTGCACTTAGTGCAAAAATAAAGCGAAGCCAGCGCATGGGGCCGGGTAGTGCTGAGGTGAGGGGGCGGGGAATGGGATGGGAGAAAGTCTGAGCAACCTCGGGAAGCCTCAGGGATAGACAGGTGACAAGATGGGACCTGCCTGTGGGGACTGTGTGGGGTGAGGGTAAACCCAGGCAGAAGAGGAGCAGAGCCGAGCCCCTGTGGAGTACAGCACTGAGCCGCATGGCCACATACAGTGCGTAGAAAACTGCACCCACCCCTCTTCTCTGTCGCTTAGCAGCTCCATTTTCAGGGCATCCAAGAGTCCCACCAGCAACCGGGATGAGTGGCCGCCGGGCAAACCAGGCCTTCTTTGATGAGAGAGAACAAATCCACCAATGTAAAAGAAGTGTTGAAATGTTAGGCTAACCAACCCTGCATCACTGGCATATATTGGATGTCACCATTGCAAATTTTGCCCGAAGGAGCCGTCTTAGGTTTGGGAAGGAGGGCCTTAAGTCTCTGCATTCAAAAGCCGGTCTGTAAGGCCCAGCTCATGGGCTTGGGTGGCTTCTCCTCCACCAGAAACCTGGTTCGAGGCCTTGAAGAGTTTGTGTCCTTGTGTATGAAACAGCAAGAGAACCCACCCATGAACCTAGAACTTTAATGTGTTTTCTGTGTCCTGGGGATTGCTGCTACTGTCGGTCTCAGGGGCTGTAATTTTGGATTTCTGCTCAGGGCTCTATTGCGTGAGGTTGAAGCTTCCAGTCCTTAACCTAATCGGAACGACAGGTCTGCGATCGCCAAGACACGTGTGACTTCCTGCACTGCCTTCTGGGCTGGACGTGTCTTGCAGATCAAGGTCGTTGCCTGAGCTCCACTGTCTGCTGCTCACACCTAGTCACCACAGGGTGGGACTGCGAAACTCCTTATCAACACGAACTCCTTAGAACACGTGCTCAGATGAAGCAAGGAAGCTCCGCTCGTGCCTGTCCCCTCCAGCTGGGATGGCAATGGCGAGCAATAATCAGGGCGCACGTGTCTTCGCTCACACTGTTGGCTTACTGACTACAGTCATTAGGCAAGCTATTCTGTTAAATTGTGCAGAATGCCTTGAGTGTATGTAAGTTCAGATCTTACCTTCATTATTGTGCTAAGACTGACCTGGAATGGTTGGTGGGCAGGCTATATAAGCCTGTATTTCTGTGAATGGGGAGTTCTTTACCTCAGTTTTCACAACCTTTTCTCAGATCACCAGGCGTGGAACGGAAGAAGAGCCGGAGTATCTATTCCGTTCTGTGGGCGCTGGTTGGCACGCTCTGCTGCCGGCCTGGTGGCCCTGCGGTTACTCCTGTTGGGCTGTTAGGGCTCACAATCTATATTTCCCATCAAATGTGCTCTCCCAAGAGTCCTCCAGGGACACACTGAGCTCAGCCAGCATGTCAATAAATAGCATAAAAGAATTAACTGGCATTTCATTTATCCTTCCGTGTTTTCATTTTTTTTTTCCCTCTCCCAGACATTAGTTCAAAGGATCATGATGTCATGCAGCATCCATCAAAGGGGATGGGAAAAATGAAATAGAACTTCTTCTCCCTCATACTTTCAGGCTCTGCAGGGGACTCCCCTGGGGTAAAGCTCGCAGAAATGCTCATCAGTCTGTCAGTCTGCACCTGCACGCTCAGTCATCATTTTAAAAGTGATCCTATCCTCCAGTGGGCTCGCGTGAAAAAACACTGCAGCGCAGAGAGCGCTGCTGCTGAGTCGGACTCACCAAGACGCTGATTCCTTAGTATGGAGATTGTAAGAAACAAGTGGCTCAGTGGTTAAGAGCACTGCCTGCTCTTCCAAAGGACCCGGGTTCAATTCCCAGCACTGGCATGGCAGCTCACAACTGTTTTTGACTCCAAGATCTGACACCCTCACACCAGCACACATAAATTAAATAAAATATTAAAAAAAGAAAGAAAGAAACAAGTAAACATCACAGCACAAATGCCCCTCGGCTACAATTCAGATCAGTCTGGAGCAATAACAGTGAAAGTAGTTAGATTTGACTTCCTGCAATTGAGGGGCTCCCTGTGCTGTCCACAGGAGCCACAACAAATACATAGACATGTTCATGGCAGACAGGCAGGCAGGCAGACAGACAGACAGACAGACAGTGAGACTAGTAGAGAGAGCAAAGCCAGGTTGGTTTGATTTTTACGGACATCCCAGAAACAGCAGGGACGAGTAACTTCCTGTCATACTATTGGCGTTAGTCTTCCTTAGTGCTTTCCTGCAAGACGTTCTCACAGTTAATTCTAACGTACGTAAAGCAAAGCAAATCCTAGGCCAGTGTCTAGAGCATCAACCACAGTGTCAAACACCCCTGTTCTGGACAGCAAAAAGCTGGGTGTCAGCAGGAACCACCATCATTTCTCTATTTCCCTTCTCATTTTCAGCCTGCCCATTGTTCTTTGGACAGTAACAACGGCTTTTATAATTGAATGCCAAATTGAACTATGGCTCTGGCAAGGATTAAACAGGACATGTTTTCTCATCCGTTCTCCCAGCCCTGTCCTGATGACAGACAGAGGTAGAGGCTACATCCTGGCAAGGCAGCAAACGTGAACAGGAGACGGCAGACCTGCGTTAGTTGCGTCTCTTGCTGGCGCAAAGCAACACCCGACAGATGCGGCTCGGTGGGACAGGTTCACCATGGCTCACATTTTCGCTGGGTGTAGTTCATCACCATGGGGAGCTGCTGGCGGGAATGTGAAAGGACAGCTCTTTCCACATTGTCGTGTCAGAGAGCAAGGGAGCTACACCAGAAGTGGACTTGGGTGAAATCTTCAGAGGCCTTTCCTTAGTGGACCCCATCTGCCCACTAGAACCCCATTAGGAAGGGCCCATCACCTTCAGAAACAGTCTTGCCAACTGAGGACCAACCACATAAAGCACAGGTTTGCAGCTGCCATTCCAGATGCAAAGCCTTCTGGGAGATGGCTACAGAGACACGGACCTCCAAAGCCATCCACTCTCCCAGTGCCCAGTGTACATCCGTGGTTATGGCAGAAAGACCCAAACGAAGGGCATTCTGCTTCCAGGAGAATGTTCTCCCAGTAACAGGACTTGGGTTCTACCCATCCTTTGCCTTCCCAGACAACCAACCCATCTGCCCTGGCTCTCCGGTGAAAACACTTTTTGAGGAAAAACAGCTGCAGGAGTTGTTGTTCAATGCTTTGTCCTTGGCGTCTTGATTAAAACAATGGAAAAAGGACTGAGTCACACCAGATCCCTCCACCGCAACCCTCCTTTTGCAGTCCAGAATAGATCTTGATTGGCCTAAAGGGCCTCTCCTGAAGCCACAGAGGGATTCTGGGGAGTTCCACCACCTTTCTGTGCACTTCCTAGATGCCCCAGACAAGAGAGGAAGTGAGGACAGAAACACCTGGGGGCCAAACTGCCGTAAGCAAACAGCTGTGGAGAATTCCTGCTGAGATGTCTCCATGTGGCCAGGCTGCAGACTGCTGGCTCAGGCACCCTTCAGAAGGATTCGACTCTTGGCACGGTGAGATCCAACAGCAACCCCGTCTGAGTTTGTTCAGGCACCTCTTGGCCCTTGTGCCCTATTTTTGCTTTCTCCTTTGCTTACCTTGGGTAGCCTAGGAAAGAGCTGAGGAGATGTAAATACTTCTTCAGACACTGGTGATCTGGAGCCTTATCAGCAAGGAAGGGCGTGACTAAATCAAGGCTGATTCAGAGATGCCAGACACGGATAGCAGGAAGAGCATGGATGTCTGCGAAGACCTGGGTAGCTCATTAGGGAGGAATTTTAGGAACGAGAAAGGGAGAAGCTGTGGTGCAAACTGATGCCAAAGAAGAATCACTCTCCACCTCCACCCCATGCCACACCCTTTCATGCACGTAGTAGCGTTGAGAGACACACCGTTGGAGGAAGCCCCATCTTGGGTGACTACAGGCAGCTCCCTATGCTACAAGAAGCTGTGCTGGGAAAGGAAGGGCAGCGCCCATTGCCAGACTCGTATCCATGAGCTGCAAAGCAGCTCTAAGAAGACCGAGGCATCACGGATCAAGGATGACAGAAACAAGAAAGAAGCACCCTCTGCCCCCGCCCCCCCCCCAAGCCTGGAAAGAGCATTTGAGGGAAGTTAGTAGCCGATCCGTGTATTAACTTCTAACGAGGAATCAGTCTGAGCTTCAGAATGGAGAGCCTTGCCTGGGATATGTCTAAACTGCTGTCCTGTGAGGGGCTGACCTCGCAAGCATCACCCGGGGACCACGGGCACCCAGAGCTACACTTGCAGCTGTTCTATCACCCAGTTATAAAACAGTATCGTATCTGGGCTGTGTCAGTGGACAGAATGTTCAAGCCAGCAGGCAAAATGGTGTGTGTCTTGTGCACTTGCATCCTTGCGAAGGATTACCGTCCACAAGGACCGGTCTTGAGACTATGTGGGTCAGACGGCCAACGAAGCATGCATGGAGATAAGAAGGAAGTGAGAGCCGATAAGAATGAAGCTTAAAAGTAAGACACTCAGCGCACACTCCTTGGGAAGGTGGCCATGGAGGAGGAGGTGGGGGTGGGGCGCCTCAACTGGGAGTGAGGCCTACTCAGCAAGCAGATGTTGAGGTGCCCGCCCCTCCGTGTGAGCCCTCCTGGGGATATGACAGTTTCAGGGTTCCTAAAAGCAGCGTTAGTGGTGTGCTCTGCCCCTGGTGTCCTCTCACACATCACGCCTAGTATCGTGTCTTCGGCCATCATTTTCTGCCGCTTTGGCTCAGTGCCTGGGGTTGTATAGCTTTTTAAGGAAGTAAGATCCACATAAGCTCACAGTTCTGGGAGCCCAAGGGTAATTAATTATGCCATCATCTTCCGGCTTGGCGGTGAAGGCCCCATGGTGGAAAATTCAGAAAGTCAAGTGAGCATGTCAGAGAAATCACACAGTGAGCGGAGAAGCAAAGCAGCCAACACTGAGGAGCCAAACTAACTCTACACTAACCAGAGAACCTTGTAATTGACCCACTTTCCTGACAACCCCACTAACTCCTTCAAAGTCCCATAACCTACCTAGCTCCCAAAGGCCCCACCACCTCTCAGTACCATTTCTTTGAGGACTAAGCACATCCAAGCCATAGCACTCAGTAAATGTTCAGTTAACTGGTAAGGGGCATGCTGGGACAGGTTCTTAGGCCTGTTCTCTTCCTAGCCTGATAGAGTTCTAGACATAGAGAAACTGACGGTGCCACATAGTAACAAGAGAGGACATTCATTAGATAAGACCTTTAACGTGTCCGATCCCCAAGTTCTTGGATCACATCCCTTGTATAATTGGGACAAAAGGGACACTGTAGGTGAAACTCAGCCAGATAAGACAAACGCTGAGGTCTTCCAGCCTGCCCAAGGTACCATGTAATCTGACCAGAGGATCAGGTCTCTCTATTGGCCTTGTGATCATCACGGCATCTGGCTGTGTCAGATGCCTCCTCAGATGCTCTGTTACCCATTTCCTTGGCCCTGAGCCTCTTGATCTGCAGCAGCCATTAACAAGAGTGAACCATGCTCTGCCAGCTTAGCACACCACTTTCCCCCTATGTATGGATGGGATGGCCAGGGTCTCTACCACGTCTGGTTCCCTTGAAGGGCCAGTAGGTGTACGTCTGCATTATACACTGGCCAGGAGTTGTGACTGGAAGTGCAGGAGATTACAGATAAGCAAGTGACCCCCTGCCCCAGTTTCAATTCTCATGGTCTCATGGTTCCAACAGCGGATAGCACACAGCAGACAAACAGCTGAGCCCCTCACATGTATTTTTGATGTCTCTGTATGAGATGTAACCATAAAAACATAAGTGCATCATTGAGTCTTACCCAAAAACTTCAACCCTTGAATTAAAAAAAACAAAGCAAAATCCTAGGAACTCAGATTTCCTGGGGGGGAAATGATCTTCCTCCCTTTTCTCATTCTTAAAGTCTGCTTGTGCCTTAATAGTGCTCTCCTTCTCTCTCCGTATATGAAATGAACATTAAGTGATTGCTCCCAAGGTTAGTGTCACTTTGTATAGAGGAACCACTCATTACCTGTACATGCTCTTGTGTGAGTGGGTGCATGTACATGTGTGTGTGTGTGTGTGTGTGTGTGTGTGTGTGTGTGCGCGCACGTGCACACGCTTTCCCTAACTCAAAAACAAAACAAAACAAAACAAAAAAACAGTCAAATGCTTTTACGGTCTGCTTGGAACTCTTTTAAACTCATATAATTTCCAAGGGTTTTGTTCAGCTGAGCTCATCAAATGTGCTTTGTTTTCTTCTTCATCCTGGATCAGCAAAAGCAATTTTCAGACGGACTCTAGGGAGATTATGTTTCTAATGTGTTTCGTCCCCCAAGACCAGCTTACCTGTCTGCTTCCTTTTCAGCTGATTTATCTGTTTGACTAACACATTCCTGTGATAGTGTTGGCCAGAGGGTAAATGCTCTGGTGACTTCCTGAGAAAGTAAAATCTCCTTTCCACGCGTTTCTTTTGATAGGTGTGTGTTCCTGGGTTCGTGGGCTTAAGCTGTGCATGGGATGACTTTAGTAAAGCGTTATTTCCATGTCTGGCTGAGCAGTGCACTCCTGCAGATCTGCCTAGATGCAGGGTTTATCTATAGAGCTGAAGATGAGAAAAGAGCTCCTTATGCTGAGGCGTGCACCCTGGCGGCCTCCTGCAGTAGGTTATGAAGGCCTGGTGGGCCTCACCTCCTGGGCCTGCTGTGGGCCAGCTGCTTGTAGAGGAATCTGATGACAGAGGCTGTATGTGCAAAGCCTTAGAGAGCACCTCTATTGAAGTGCTAAACATCATGATGGAAAGCAACTTTAGTTTACTTGGTTTACATGTCCCAATCACTTGATCGTGGAGGGAAATGAAGGTAGGAACTCAAGCAGGGCAGGCTTTCACATACAGAGACCACGGAGGAGTACTGCCTACTATGGGATGTCATGGCGTGACACCTTGCTTTCTTATACAACCCAGGACCAGGACCACAGGCATGGCACCACCTACCTACAGTGCACTGTGCCTTCCCATGTCAATCATAATAATAATAGTAAAAGTAGTAATTAAAAAAATAATGACGACGATGATGATAATGATAATTGCTCCACAGGCTTGCCTACAGCCAATCCAATGGAGGCATTTTCTCAGCTGACTGTGGCTTGTGTCAAATTAACGAATAACAACAGCAACAAACAGCACCTGGACTCACTAAAGCTTCAGTAAAAGTCATTCCATGAACAGCTCAAGGGCATGAACCAGGGGACATACGCCCATCAGCAGAGCAAACACCACAGGCTTTCCTTCATGTTTTACAGCCGTCTCCACTGAAACAAAGAGTACACTTAAAGACCTTAGGCTGAAAGACCCTGCAGGGAACTTGCCAGTCATCCATCCCATAGCTCCACTCCAAGTCTGTCAGTCCTAGATGGAGTGCAGACCTCCGTTTTCCCTTTGCCCACCTCCGGACGCTCCCTTCCCGAGGCATGCTCGCTCTCATCACATCCCAATAAACCAACCCCAGATCCAGAGTCAAGAGAATCTCCCAAGAAACCTTCTTAGGTTGTCTTTGCTTACCTGAACTAATTTCTTCCTTGTCGCTTTCCAGGCTCTGGACCCCTATACTGTGGGGATGAGCAAGGGAAGGGAGCCACACATTAGGGGGGTCTGGGGTGAGTCCTGTAAAGGTGTATGGAATGCCATTCTCCATTTGGCAGGAAGGAAGCAGGGCAGTGCTTGGGAGATGGAAACCTGGTGGAGGCAAAGCAGGGAAAAGGTGGTATAGATTTCAACAATAGGAAGCATTCCAGAACATTCTAGCATGCTGAACGGTGAGCGAGATAGACAGGGGAGGGGATAAGATCTAAAAATCCAGGACAGGAAATAGGTGACTCGATCATGGTGTTGACAACCCATGAACAGCAGGGCTGTGAGCTGTCTTACCTCTGGAGAACTGCCTGAAGTGCTTATGTCTCTGGGGTGAAGGTCATTGGATTGGGGTGGTAAGAGTTAGCAGGGCTAGAGGGCTCACTGCATCTTTCTGGCTCACTCACAAGGCTTTGAGCCTCCTACGGACAGGGATCACAGGAAACCAGACTCATCTCGATAGCTCCCATATCCTGACGCTGAATAAATAATGCTGTGGGATTGAACTCACTTCGATAGACTGGGCCCCGGTAAAGGCCTCAGCGCTGAGAACCTCTTAATAGCATCTATAATAAAACTAGACTTAATTTCATGTAGCCTTGAAACATGTTCTCTAGGCTGTAGCTGCTTCAAGAAGGAAAGTGTTTCTTTTCACTAGATCTGTTTGTCTGGAGTTATAAAAGCGCCCGAGAGAAAACACTTTCTGAGATATCACCGACAAGCCCTCAGCAGCCTAGTCCAGCTTTAGCCGAGAGTGTGAAGTCTTTCCTCGATATTCTCTTCCTTAAAATGTAGGCTCTTTCTCAAATATTTAAAAAAATGCTGATATAAAGAATTCATGCCACTTTTATAATTTGAGAAAGATAAAAGTAGGTATTGAAGGGAAAAAAAATTACATGTATCCATAGTGCCAAGGATCAGTATTTTTGGGTACAACTTCCCAACAACCTTTCTCTCGTATCTCCAGATTTTCCATAGGATTCAACATCTATGAGATTCTAGAACTTTGTCCCAAGTCTGTGGTAGCACCCTGTTTGTCATTGTGCCTTGTGTCCTCTTTCTGAGTTCTTGCCTCGCTCCTCAAAGGTTCCTTCACTTTGTGATATCTTCCTTTTTCCACACATGTTACGGTCTGATGCGAGGGAAAGTTCTAGCTTGCTTACAGCAAAGTGTAAGTGGCAGAGAAGCCTTCATGCGCTACCCACGCCAGAAACACTTGCTTTTACAGGTGAAAGTCTTAAATGAAAGAATCGCACCCCTACCTAGTTCTTAGCTATTAAGTCTAAGAAAGCATTCCTTTACTTGCTGTCTCCAGAAGCATAGTCAGATCGTGAGTGGGCTCCTCTTGTGCAAAAGAAGGGTGAGGTTTAGAAAATGAAGTCAAGCCGAGGGGTCCAAGTTGGGGTCTTAACTCTAAACTCACCCACGTTCCGTTTCTGTTGCTGTCTGTTTCGTTCATCGATTCTCACCAACAATAGAACCTGACAGGGTAGAAACCATTGACCCACTTCATAGAAAAGGAAACAAAGGCCTAGAGCAGTGTCTTGTCAGCAGGCCAAATCGTGCACATGCAGACGCTAGAGGTGCCCACCCTGTGCGCCAGGCCAAGACTTGAATGCTGGGTTTTAGCAAAGAAAATGGCTGTCAGAGGAATTCAAACATGACAGGCTCCAAGCCCTGCTATCTCCCCCAAGTGGAATCAACAGCTCACAAGGCCCCAACTCTGTGTCCAACATTTGTGCCCAAGCCCTTGTGTGGATTTAGCCCCTAAAAGGAACAATACAGGTACTATTGGGGCAGACTTGACCCTTCCTATATCTAAACGTGGTGAGAAACAAAGCCAAGTGTGTCCTTTTAGTATGCAGGCGTCCACAGTGGGGTAAGAATGCAAGGTGCTCCACGCAGAGGGCCCAGAACACTTCTGTCATACCTGTGTGAAGTTAATTACATGCTGAATACAAAGCTCACTGTTTTAAGGAGCTCCACAATGAAATCTTGCTAAAAACTAAAAGAATTCTTGTTAATCAAGGAAGAGCATCCTAATTTCTCTTTTGACAGTTTGAATGTTCATAGCCAGAGCTTTCTGAACACAGAGCACAATAGTGCACACATGGAAAACCCAGAGATTTGGGCAGAGTGAAGCCCGAGTTCACGCAGCGGCAGGAGCAGGCTCGCGTGGGGAGATCCTGTCTCGCGCAGTGGGACCCTGGCTCACACGGTGGAACCCTGCCAGTCCTGCTGGCACTCACCAATGAGATCTCCTGTCTTTGCCTTTACAGTTGCCCTAATGTATACTCTGTGGCGGGTGGGCTGCAGTGCGGGCCCTGTCTGTCCGTCCATGCCTTGCGCTCCTCCAAGAAGATGACATGATTTGTTTACCTGCTTCATGAACACGGGATGGGCCACGGTATGCAGCCAATGTGATGGCGTTCTGGCCCTAAACCTAAGGCTCAGGAGGACTCTGGGCTTCCTGGTCGGCCTCTTCATCTGGGACTGTGGCACAAAACTGGTATGCTAGCTCGCTGGAGAATGACCCCTGTTAGATGCAGCCTCTCCTCTGGCTGCCATTACCTTAGCTGGCAGGCATCTGTCTGCAGGATGGGAAAGCCAGCCAGCTGCCCGCAGACACTCAACAGGTACGTCCATCATCGAAGGCTAGCCTGGACCAAAAGGATGGCCTGAGTGATCCTGGGACCCAGAACTGACTAAGACTGTAATTTTAAAAGCACTAAGTTTTAATATATTTTTTTAAATTGTGTGTTTGTGCAGAGGCAAGAAGCCAAAGAGCGTGTCCTTTTCAACTGCTCTCCTATTGAACCTGGAGCTCGCTGATTGCTTAGACTGGCTGGCCAACAAGACTCTGGGATCTGCCTGTCTTCATAACGCAGAGCTAGGGTTGTAGGTGTGAGCCACTGTACCCGGCTTTTATGTGGGTGCTGGGACCCATGTAAAGTCAGAACTTGTGCTCTCATGCTTATGCTGCAAACAGTTCTGAGCCATCTCCCGAAATCTCTGACAGGGCTTCTTTTCTTTTCTTTAAACAGTTTTTTTGAGATTTATTTATTTTTATTTAGTCTAGTGGGTGGTTTCTCTGCATGTGCGTCTGTGACTATGCACAGGCAGTGGGCAACGGATCCCCTTGGAACTTGTGTTACGGGTGGTTGTGAGCTGCCATGTGGTGTTGGGGGTCGAACCCAGGTCCTCTGGGAACGCCGTCATCGATTTTAGCTGCTGAACTCGCTCTCTCCAGGCCATGGGTTTTTGTTGCCTGTGTTTGTGTGTTTGGTTTTGTCGTTTGGTTTATAAATCATTGATGCAGAGAAAAGCTACAATATTCCTGTAACTCACCATCCCAAGGGCGTTTTCTGCTTTTAAAAGAGGCCAAGATCTAAGTATTTCTCAGCGCTGATATTCCATTCTTCATCTGCTTACATTTCTGAAGGCAGTTTAATCCGAGCTTGGATAATTCTGTTCTATAGGTATTCTCCGGTGGAGTCACAGATGAACACATCTGGCCAGAACATTATCCTAGCGGTCATTAAAAAACATAAAAAGAGAGTTTTCGGCCTAAATGGAATTTTTTTTCTGATGACTTGACCTGACTGCACATTCATTTCTGAAATTCAGTGACTTCCCTTTTAGTACTTCATCAAATAAGTTTTTTGTTTGTTTTTTAAACAGTTATGATCATTGAATAGAATAGGGGCTTGGCAAGCTGCTTGCCTATTTTTATGGATAAAGTTTTATTGAAACAGCCATGCTTATTCATTTACAGCACTGCCAATGAGTTTGTTTTTCCAAGTATATAGATTAAAAATATGTTCACATTTATTTATTTATTTATTTATTTATTTATTTATTTATTCATAGTGTGACTGTGTGAGTTTGTGCACATTTTCTTAAGTGGAGGTCAGAGGGCAACTTTTGGAAACTGGTTCTCTCCTTCCCTCATGTGAGGCCTGGGAATTGAACTTGGGCTGTCAGACTTGGCAGCATGCACCTTTACTGCCGGGACATCTCACTAGCTCTATTATCTATGGCTTTTGTGTGTGTGTGTGTGTGGCAACGGCAGAGTTTAATGCTTGCAATAGATATTCTATGGTTCATAAAACTGAAACATACTCTCTGACTTTTAAGGAAAACTTCCCACACCCTACAGTATGCTACAGATATCTTTGTAAGGGGAACCCACTGCTATAGCCATCGTTTAGGTAATCCAAAATTATAAACTCAGGTTTGACCAAACCTAGATAATTGCATTGCAAGGGGAGATAGTTAAAAAAAAAAAACAAACCAAAAACCAAACAAACAAATAAAAAAAACGGGGCATGTGAAAATGAGGCCAGTTAAAGAGGAGCTGGGAGGCAGCCACTATAGGGTCCCAGTCGGGCTATAGAGGCAGGCAAGCCCCAGTCAGGTTTACAGCAAGGCAGGTGCTACCCATCTGCTTTGCCATAGCCTACTAATTAAGCATCGTCTTGTGAGTCACCTGGTCCCTTTGCCTGGCCCACAGCTAAAATTCTGAGATAGCCCATGACCTTCCCTCTGAGAAAAGGGGTGGAGGGGTGGAAGGGTGGAGGGGAAGAGGGTGGAGGGTAGAGGGGTGGAAAGGTGGCGGGTGAAGGGATTGGGGGGTGGAGGGGTAGAGGGGTAGAGGGGTGCAGGGGTGGAGGGGGAGAGGATGGAGGGTGGAGGGGTGGAAGGGTGGCGGGTGAAGGGATTGGGGGGTGGAGGGGTTGGGGGCTGGAGGGGTGGAGGAGTGGAGGGGGAGGGGTGGAGGGGTTGGGGGCTGGGGAAGAAGAGGGTTGGAGGGGTGGAGGGGTGGAGGGGGAGGGGTGGGGTGAGAGGGAGGGAGGGGCTGGGAGGAGATGAGGAATGGGTAGCTGTGATAGAGATGTAAAGTAAATAAAACAACAACACCAACAATAGTAATATTCTGAGACTCTCCATCAAAGTAGGTAGATGTTTATGTTTGACACTCAGCTTCCTGTATCCCACTCCTTGGTCTCAGCTTCCTGTATCCCACTCCTTGGTCATTAGATGATCACCAGGAGGCCCGTATGCCCATGCAGGGTGGACACTATGCTTTTATACAGACACTAGTATCTGTGTCTTACCTAATAGGACAGGAGTTGTGGCAGCTAGTGGCACAGCTCCTCCAAACCAAACTTCCTGCTGCCCTACACACTCCTGCCCCCCTTCGCCATGGGCTCAGCTTTGACAGCATCACCTCACCGAAAGAATGAGGTGCCTGGCCGGTGCTTCTCTTGGTGTGGCCACGGATGCACAGACGGCAAAGTGACATGCCACTAGCTTAGGCTAAAATGAGAGAATTCCTGCTACCCAAATGTTAAAGCACCAGTGGGTGTGTGTCATCGATACATATCTTCTGTAATGTGGACACTGAATAAAAAGAAAAGAAAAAGTGCATTTTCAGAAACCTCAGTTCCATCCATCGGTTGCAGCAGGACTGACAAGCACACACTTCTTTGCATCTGACTTTTCCCCCTTTGAAGCCCAGCCCTGCTGCCTGCTCTTAAGGCACCTCCCATGCAGGAATGCATCTCTGGACCATTCGTCTCAGGCTATTTTCTTCCCCCAAACCAGCACCGGCTTCTCTGTGCATCCACGGACACATTGCTTCTGCAGTGGTAAGGACTCCAAAACTTGGCTGGCAAGTAGAAACACCTGAGAGACTTTACTGCCCTGGGACTTCACAGCGCCCGGGAGAGGGGCTGGAGAGCTGCCTGTAAGGTCCCAGGGGACTGCAGTGACCAGCCTCATTTGGGAGCTATGATGCCGTGATCTACAGCTGGAATCTGCATCTGGTCTCTCTCTGACAGGGCCACCTTTGACCTTGCAGAAGTCAATACCATAGACATGGAACAGGGCATTCTAGGGTACCACCTGCCAGTCGCGGACACACACACCCTGTTTGGTTTTTCCCATCAGTTGCCAGTCCAGGTGTTGCACACTCCACAGATTCCTGTGAGCTCCTTCTGTCACCTTCTGGCTGGGAGGCTGTGGGCGGCTTTTTAGCTTCCCTGCCCTCCCCAAGCCTTGAGCAACCTTCCCTGTACAACAAGAATGATAGTGGAACCTACTCCAGTTATAGAGGGATTAAATGAATTAACGCATAAAGACCCGAGGAGAGTGCTCTGCACATGGGAAATCTCATTCAAGGTGAGTATTTTTATCACTGATTATTTTTATTTGGTCTAGTATGCATCCTGTGTTCTCTGGGCTTAGACTCCTGATTGAGGCAATCGGTTTCAGGGGTTCTGTCCTGGGGCCCGGGAAAGGGGGGGTATAGGATGGATTTGTTTGTCAGTGTTTACACAGCTGTAACCTCTTAACGGCATCGTGTTTGTGTGGAAAATGTTGTGATGGAAGTCAAACAGAACTTGCCCATGGTACCTTGAAACCCTGTCAGTGGGTTCTTGCTGTGGACCAAAGCAAAGCAGCCCTATGTATGGGTAGACATGAATAGGGACTTCCCACTCCAGGCACATTCATCTTTCTGTTGGTTTGGCTGGCTGGCTTTACCCGCACTGGGCGTTGTAAGAATAAGCCACACAGCCTGGACGGTTCACTACAGATCCTTCCCACGCTTTCTGGAAGTGAGAAGTCCAAGGAGAAGTGACACTCAGAGACGACAGCCCACTTCCTGGGCCATCCACAGGGTCTTCTGGTTAGAAGGTTCAGGCTACCTTGCTCTTTGAGGGCTCTGCCCCGATTATCTGTTGTCTGTTTGTTTCTTTGCTTTAGGGTTAGGGGTGAGCAAGAGTGCCGCCATACAAATGTAGAGGACACATGAGAGTCAACTCTCTCCTTCCACCGTGTGTGCCCAGAGAATTGAACTCAAGTCAATTCCGACTTGGTGACAAGTGGTGCACCGCCATCTTGCTATCCCATAATAACATCACCTTGGTGGTGATTAGGTGTCAATGTAAAAACCTGGAGACCGTGCACATTCCGATCATAACGATATCAAATCACATGAGTGAGCGTTTGGAAAAGACCCAGCATTGTAAGATGTGGTTAGGAAGAGGGGAGGAGATGCAAAGTAATGGTCTCCCGCTTGAGAAACGTCAGCACTTGCCGAGTTCCAGGGACCGCCATGGGTTTTAAGTTCGTTCATACTGTGGGTCAGTAAGCAACGGTAGCCAGGATGATCACAGAGAGAGGGCAGAAAGGAGTTCAGTCAGCGTCCCTCCAACCCATCAGCTGTGTGCCTGCAGCGATGGCACACCTCCAGAACCTGAGAAGCCTTCAGCAGGGTAACCAGAGATGTTCGCAGGCTCGTGAGCTATGCAACACGGGGAAGGCTTTTTAAACAACTACATTATTAGCAGCACATAACTAATCAATCAGTCCGCTATCTTAGGCATCAAGCACAATGCTTTCTATTCCCAAGATGGCGTTAGATACTTCACCTGATGGTTTAATAAGTACACCTCATAAACAGTATAATTATCTGTGCTGCAGCCTGGAGGGTCCCAGTGCCACTTTAGCACTGTTTGGTGTTGCTGTTTAGCATCTGGTGGAGGCCATCCAGGATAAGCAGTGCATGGCACACCCTCCAGTGCCTACAGCCACTCACATAGGAGGGAAGAAGAGCACAGAAATGCCAGTGGGATTGCCTGAACCTCAGCTCCAGCTCCAAGGACTGTGCTTCCATTGCTTCATCTCACTTTGAGATGGGTCCTCAGCCAGGAGTAAGAACCACTCCGTGGGCTATGGCCACGTGCTGGATGCCTGTGAGTGTGCCATTGATGGGTCCTGAACCAG
>OU015742.1:204546438-204573841 GCA_907169655.1 Acomys percivali | reverse complement strand
ACACACACACACACACACACACACACACACACACACACACACACACAAAACCTATGCACTCACAATATACTCAGACAGATAGGTAGACAGACAGACAAATAAATTGAATGTTCTGGTGAAATTTTCTGGGGTTCTGTGGCAGATTGGTCACCAAATTCATGTGACCAAGAAGAGTTCAGATCATATGGCAGAGAGAGAGAGAGAGAGAGAGAGAGAGAGAGAGAGAGAGAGAGAGAGAGAGAGAGAGAGAGAGAGAGAATAAATTAAGTTGGTATGAATAGAGTTATAATAAAGATATTTTTCACTGGGGATGCTGCAGATGCAGAGTTTCCAGCAAGAAACACAGGGTCGTCTGGTCTACAAAGAAGGAATTCTTCCAGAGTCAGAGCAGGGAGTTGGGAAAACAAACTAGAACAGCTTCTGGTATTTGGCTTGGTCACTGCTAAATTTGAGTTTTAACATTTGCTTTCTCATGGTGTGGGAAGGACCCTACCTACAGGGATGTAGTGGGAGCACATTGAAATTGCCTTCCCGTGTCCTAGCGGCTCACTGCATCCGCCACAAGACATTTTGCTTTATTTGGAGGCATGGATAAAAAAAAAAAACCTTCAGCTCCCACACACTCTATTTTTAGTGGCTGCCTGTAGTGCAAAGTATAGAAAGGTCCTGAGCCAAGGAAGTGTTAGCCTAGTCTGCTGGAAAGAGCTTCTCTCCAAAATCCTTGTACTAAAAAACAAGCAGTTTCTGCAGGGTTGCTCAGAGTCCTGTGAATAAAGAATGTGAGAACAACATGGCAACCTCCTTACACAAGGCCCACTACATCCAGGGTCAGCACCCCAGCAGGCCTGAGTAGGGACAGCGAGGGGAGGAGGAGGAGAACATACCCAGGAAGGCTCTGGGAGGAGCAAGGCATCGTCCAAACCAAAGGTAAGGCCCTGCAGGTTGGGAGGCAGAAAGTTCCAGCACAGGGCAAAGGGTTATTCAGACCAGTTTTCCATGGACCCAAGCTTCACTGTGAGTGTCTAATGCAGTGAGCAACTTCAGAGATGTAGCAAGAACGCTCATAGGCCCTGCGTATAAGCAGTTGCTCACAACACTTCCCCTCAAAGCTTTCCAAATCTCTCAGTGCCTGCAAGTCAACTCTGTGTCTTAACTAGGAAGCTGCCTGGAAATTTAGGCTGCGGGCAATGCCTGGCTCTTCTCTTACCCATCCCCAGTTAGATGCAAACTTAATTGGTCTGGATGCAGCCAGGACTAAGAGCCAGCTTCTGGAGTATCCAAATATGCAGCCATGGTTGAGAACCATTACTTACCAAAAACTCGAGAAACAGATACTCTGGCCTGGGATATCTGGAGTTGAGCCTCAGAGCTCCCTCCCGCCAGCCCCCACCAGCAAGCCTGTATGCAGAGGAAACACAACAGGAGCCTCACTGTGCTGGTTTAGAAGGCACCACCATTTGAATTTTCTAGACTTGTGCGGACATAACTCCTGGTGGCTTGGCGGCTGGCGTTCCCCTTCAAGCAACCACTGTGATTATGGACACACACTATTAGTTTGGAGTTTTGGTTTAATTAACTGGTCTACCTCATTTGGTGCCCATGATAACTTTATTTTGTATCTTGTGGACCCACCACAATGCTTGGCACACAGAGGACTATAAAATACCAAACCACTAATTAATTACCTTGAGGCCTTTAAAAAAAACCCAGCAGGCCACACCCTCGATTGAACAAACTAAAAACCTCAGTATAGAGTTCAAGCATTAGCCTGTAAATTGTGGGTGAGTGGACCTATTTATAAAAGGCAAATTAAACAAGCAAGGGTGTGTGTGTGTGTGCGTGCGCGTGCTAGGATATGTGAGCTATACCTCGGTGGTTCTACATTAGCCTTTCCTCTTCAAACAGGGAGGAAGAACCACTTGCGGCCACCTCTTCCCTTACTAATCTCCTAGTACCTAACTCTTTCAGGAACATTTGCTGCTCTCTGGAAAAAGTCTCCCCTTGGCTGATCAGTAGGCTCCTCAGGGGAAGACCCAGCTTCCCACCAGCATGTCCAAGGCTTGGCTGAATGGCACGCTGTGAAAAGAAACAAACAAGCAAGCAAACCAAAGCCTACCCATCTAACACAGTTGGGGGGACGAGGACATCAGCAAGTGCTTTCTGGTCAGCCGTGGTCATGGTCAGGCAGCCATGATTGGAGATGATTGGTCTCCACTCAGCCCTCTGTCCAGAGCACTGTGGGTAGGGTGTTTGTATGGGACCTCTGAGATCCCGAGGACATTCATCTAAGGGGTCCCCTAGGACTTATCCTCAAGTCTGTTAGTGAGAAAAGAGTATCTTATGGGACAACCTTTCATTCACTGGAAACATTTTAGCCAGAAATCTGGTAATTGAAGGTTTGTTTGATGCATCGTGTGTCGTTTTATTGGTTTTTCCAGATGTTCTTCGTGAAAAAACAAACAAACAATGTATGGCCATTTGCATTTGGAACAAAACTTCCACATTCTGAGGGAGCAGGGCCCACCACCAGTCTCTTCCTCTCTGCCTCTCTTCTCTCTGACAGAGGAGACAGCGGGTCCTGTCACTAACATAGGAAATGCATCTGGACCATTAAAAAAGGAGCCACCATTCCCCCATGCTCTCTCCAAATTGTTCTGCCTACCCTTGCTCCTTCCTGCCTCTGTTCTCACACATAGAAGACTGACGTGGCTCTCAGTAGGGTGTCTCTAACACTTCACTCCATGTCACATGGTCACTGTTTATATTAAAAATGACTAGTCTTGCTGTCTACCTTGTCCTTCCGTCCACACCCAGAACCATCTGACTGTCCGTGCCCTTCCTGACCAGCAGGAATAAGACTCAAGACAACTAGGTTCCTTCTCAAGGCAGTTTACTCAGGAATGAATTTACAGCAGTTTAGCAAAGCAGAGAATGGCCCCCTCCCTAGGCGGGGCAGAGGCTTATATCCCGGCAAGAGCCAATCAGGAGGCGCCACGTGTGAACTCCTCGTAGGTCAAAGAAACGGCGGAGCTAAACGCCCGAGCTTGTTAGCCATATAAGGACTTGTTTCCCGGAGAGAGCGCTCACCGCCGGGAGGGTGACTAGCGGAAGCCAGTGCCATCTTTAGGTGTGGCTACATTGCAGCTCTCGACATCTGACCACTACCTATGGCACTTGGGAAAAGTCCCACCTACCAGAACAGGGTTTCCAAGCTTATGTCCACTGTGAGCTCAGTGTCAGCTATCACTGACTCTGATCTGATGACGACCCAGCTCCAGATCTTGTTTCTGAAGCTGAAAGCTACCATGTTCCTACCTGGCTAGCTCCCAGGGCTGAGATACAGCCAGGCCAGGAGGTGTGCTGCCGAGGGGCTGGCTGAATCAGGCTCATCAAGGGAAGAGAGCAGACGTTCTCTGGTCAATGAGAGGATAGGAAGAAAGGAACACACATCTCAGTGAAAAATCGGGACATCAGGAAGGCGGGGACTAAGGGCAGGGGCCAGGCTGGGAGGCCAACACAGTGGGGCCCAGGGCAGGGTCCCACAGCCGAAGCTAGACACAGAAAGTATGCTGCTCTGTGCAGCTGCCTCTGTCGTGGGCATGGCGTGCACTGAGGAGAATAAAGCTAGCCTAGGTTCCTGAGCCTTAGGTGAAGACCTGAGCCCCTTGCCGGTTTCCTTCCTTAGTGAGCTGTGCTTGGTTCTGGTCCCTGGTCGAGCTCATTTCTATGTCCTTCCTGTCGGCCAGCCATGTGCCACAGACATACATCCTTTTTTCAGTCTCGTGCCTAGGATCTCCACGTGGTGCTCAGATTAGGTGGCCCTGGGCAGGAAGAGACCTGAGGAGGAGGAGAAGGAGGAGCAGGAGGCGGCACTCGGTGTGGATGCAGGTCACAAGGTCAGCTCCTCCAAAAGGAACAGCAGGTTGCAGAAGCCCTGGACAGGCACGCCCTTGGCATAAGGGAAGATGGACTAGGATGACACCCCTCTGTCCGGTCAGGAAAGAGATGCAGCAGCAGAAGGACTGGTGATGAGGAGGCGGGGCGTATGTGATGAGAAGGCGGGGCGTATGTGATGAGGAGGCGGGGCTTACTTGGTACATCAAGTAAGGGATCTGGATTTTACCCAGAGATATAAACCCTGGAAATATTTTCAAAAGTAAAGAGTGAAAGTCATAAGGGATGAGTGTAGAGCATGTGTGACCACACAACTGGGATGCGGCCCTGGCTCTGTGTGCAACTGGTGACAAAGTATGCTGGGACGGGTCTCTCCTGCTCTTGCAGCAAATCCTCTCTCTGCCCCAGAAGCAGATGCCCCAGGGAGAGCGCCGAACCTTCCCCTCTCAGTCTACTTGGCCTGTGTACAACTGCTTCTATCTAGCCCTGTCTTCATGTGGGAGAAGTGTCCATGTCCCCTATTCCAGGACCTAGAAGAGAGAGCGCTCAACGGCCCTGGTTACTCCAGCCTCTTAGGACATGCCCATTGTGTGGACACCAGGAGAGGAGAAGACAGGAAAAGGCAAATAACACACGGAAGACACGTTATGGAAAACTTAACTTTCCTAGGACTCGAAAGAAATGTATATTGAAAGCAGCCAGCTTTCGGCAGACAGAAGCCCATGTTCTTTAGAGAGTTGGCGGGGTGGGGGTGGGGGTGGGGGAATGGGCTCTGCCGAACATAATTGATGATAATGTAAATTGCTGTGACCTTTCTGGAGGGTAAGCCAGGCAGCACATTTTTCAAAAGCTATGTGACACTGAAGCCTACTGGCTTCTAAGAATAAGCTACCAGGAAACCATGGGACAACTCCACAGGGTCTGCAGGAAAGCTGGTCAAAACAGGCTGAACAAGCTGTGCTCCATGCACGCATGCCAGGGGACACTCTTTAGCCATGAAAAGCGATGTGTCCATTGATGAGGAAATGGGCCTGGAGCATAGGAAGTGAGACAGCTAGAATCCAAAAGCACACCATTTAATCTACAAATGCAACATACATGTGTAGAGATGCACACAGGACATGCTGAACTGGCAAAAATCTCATGATCAGATGCTAACTTCTGGGCCCGCGGCTCCAGGGAAGGAGTGCTTTCGAAATCCCTGGGCTGCCTGCTCAGAACTGTAGCCAGAGGTTTTGTGCAAGAGCTTAATTCTCTGCTCGCTGGACACCAGTGGCCTGTGAACGCCACCCTGGAAATCACAAAGCTGGTCGTCCTACAAGCGTCAACAAATACGGCTCAGCACTCAGCTACCACATAGAGCTGGCTATTTCCTCATCTTCTGGGAGCCTGTGCTGGGAAGATTTTTTTGTCATCTTGACATAAGCTAGGGTCATCTGGGAATAGAGAACCTCAGTTGAAAAACAAAGCCTCTATCAGATTGGCCTGCAGGCAAACCCAGAGCATTTTCTTGATTAACAGTTGATGTAAAGGACTTGACACACAGTGGGCAGTGTCACCCATAGGCAGGTGGTCCTGGCTTTCATAAAGAAGTGATGAGAGCAAGCCACTGAACAGCATTCCCCCACGGCGGCCTCTGTTTCAGTTTCTGACTCTAGGCTCCTGCCCTGACTTCCCTCCATGATGTGACTGTGACTGGGACACGTAAGCTGAAATAAAGCCTTTCCCCCCCAGGTTGCTTTTGGTCATGATGTTTTATGATGTCCCAGCAATGTAGAACACACTAGGGCAGTACCTTAGATGCAGCTCCATATGTAAGGGTACGGGAGCCTTTCTGAGGAGACAGGTTCTGCCTTCGCTTTGGGAAGTTCTTCCCCCGAATTTACTGTTTTCCTCACACCATTCCAATCACGCATATGTATAGACTCTCTCCTGCTTAAAACAAGTGCACGAGGAAGGCATTATCTCTTAAAATGAGGAAGAGTGCTTAAAACGAGGAACAGGAGGATGGTCGTAGACAGCTGAGCCCTTTAGCTTATCAGCCGGCCAGCCTGGATAATGGGCGATCTTCAGGCACAGTGAGAGACCTTGCTTTAAAAAAAAAAAAAAAAAAAACAATGCTGAGAGTAACAGAGGAAGACAGTTAGTACTGACCTCTGTCTTCCAGATTCACATGCCCACATGTGCATGACACAACACACACACACACACACACACACACACACACACACACACACACACACAATCATGTTAAATAAGATTTTTCTGAATACCCAAAAGCAGCCATGTCTGGTAGCCATGCCGTCAAGCTGGATTTCTTCCTGTTTGTTTGTTTGTTTGTTTGTTTGTTTGAATTTGCTGAGCACTAGCTGAATGCTGGGTGAGGAAGATGGTACCAGGATGGTGCCGATGTGAGATGCTGTCTGCTGTGCTCTTCCGAGCCAGGCTTTGTGGTCGATGCTGAGGCTCTGTTCAGGTGGTGGTGGTGGTGGCTTTGCATGACACTGCTTGAATGCTCAGTGTGTGACCCACACACACTACGCAGAGCATCACAGATTCCAACGTCACATCCCTCGTGAGAGAAGCACTTTTCATTCCATGCCCATCTCGTGTTTGAAAATCTAAAAATAGGAGTAGGAGGCACTGAGCTTGTCAAAGGACTCAAGTCTGCTCTGTCTATACTGTCTACATGGTCATAGACTTAGGTTCTTTGGGGTTTGTCTCTGTCACTTTCAGACTGCAGTTAAGTTCCATCAAAGCTCTAATGCAGTTCGTTTTCTTTTTTTCTCTCTTTTCTTTCTTTTTTTTTTTCTTATTTTTTTGGTTTTTGAGACAGGGTTTCTCTGTGTAGCCTTGGCTGTCTTGGATTCACTTTGTAGACCAGGCTGGCCCCGAACTCACAGCGATCCATCTGCCTCTGCCTCCTGAGCGCTGGGATTAAAGGTGTGCGCCACCACGGCTGGCTTCTAATGCAGTTCTGCAAGGTACTGACAGCCTCAGTAGAGATTTGGTACCGAGAACTTAACATCCCTTTTGAACCCAAATATGGTGCTTTCTGTAAATTAAAAGAAAAACGATTCTCAGAGACTGTTATAAGAAACAAGGCTCGTTAACTTTCCAGAGACATCACCGATGAGCATGGATATGCTGGGTTCTCATCAAGTTCAAAGGGCAGCAGCAACTGAGGAATCTCATTATGTACACAGCAGGGAGCCTAAGGCTGAAGCAAAGACCTCTGCATCCAGAGGGAGGCTTTCCTGAGGGAGTATCTCAAGAAGGAATTATCAAAGTTAACTTTGAAATTAACTCTCACTATTAAATGGCCGGATACGCCCTAAAACGAGTATACTAAGGCTTGTACATCTTTTATAGATTTATTTGTCTCCATTTTTTGTTTGTTTGTTTTTGGTTTTTGGTTTTTGTTTGTTTGTTTGTTTGTTTGTTTGAGAAAGGGTTTCCTTGAGTATCCTGGACTAGACCATGCTGGCCTCGAACTCACAGAGATCCGCCTGCCTCTGCCTCCCGAGTGCTGGGATTAAAGGTACGCGCCACCACGCCTGGCTTTGTCTTCATTTTTTTTTTAACCTTTAGCTTTAAAGGGGAAAGAGGGAGGGAGGATAGGACCATGAGGAGAGGAGGGAGAGAGCTATGGTCGAGATGTAAAGTGAATAAATAAATAAATAAATTAAAAAAAATTATTGAGCCAGGTGTGGTGGCGCACACCTTTAATCCTGGCACTCGGGAGGTAGAGGCAGGTGGATCCCCGGGAGTTTGAGGCCAGTGTGGTCTAGTCCAGGACAGCCAAGGCTACACAGAGAAACCCTGTCTCAAAAACAAAACAAACAAAAAAACAAAAAACAAAAAACAAAACAAAACAAAAAATCCCAAAACCAAAACAAACAAATAAACAAAAAATCCCCTATTTATGTATATGGGTGCTTTGCCTGCATGTCTGTGCGCCACATGTATGCACTATCAGGAGGCTGGAAGAAAGTGTCTGATCCTTCGGAACTGGAGTTATAGAAGATTGTAAGCCGGTACATGGATACTGGAAATTAAATAGGTGTCATTTGGAAGAGTAGCCAGTGCTGTTAAACACTAAGCCATCTCCCCAGCTACTGCTTTCATCTTTAAAGATCTTATTATAGAAGACTATTTTCTTGTTCAACTGCTAATGGAGTTGCCATTTTAAAATATTGATAACGTTGATTGGACCAGCAAGATGGCTCAGTGGGTAAAGGTACTTGCTGCCCAAACTGAAAACCCAAGGTCAGTCCATGAAGAAACATGGTGGGAAGAGAAAACTGACTCCTGAAAATCATCCCTTGATCTCCTCAGGCCTGAGATGGTCTGTATGTACACACACATGTTTATGCTCATGTATATACATAAGCAAAATTAATATAATACAATTTTGTCGATGTTGTTGTTGTTTGTTTTTTGAGACAGGGTTTCTCAAGTCCTTGGCTGTCCTGGACTTGCTTTGTAGACCAGGCTGGCCTCGAACTCACAGCGATCTGCCTGCCTCTGCCTCCCAGAGTGCTGGGATTACAGGCGTGCGCCATCACACCTGGCATGGAATCACTACATCTTTAGGAATGTCTGGGAATGCGTTTCCAGAGGGAGGCCCATCCTGAATGTGAGTAGCATGCTTGCAGGCTGAGTGTAAGTGGGAAAGAAGACATGAGCAGAGGACCAGCGTTTACGCCTCTCCGCTTCCCGACTGCAGACACAGTGTGGCCAGCGTCTCCCGCTCCTGCTGCCATGCTTTCCCTGCCAAGATGGACTGACCCTTCACACTGTGAGCCAGAAGAACCCTTCTTAAGCTTCTTTTATCATGTTTTACCAACCAATGAGAAAATGAACTAATATAGACCTATAGTTGTTGATTAAATAATTCTGCTATAAAAAAAGAAATGCTAGCTTAAGGGAATGATTTTTACACACACAAACACACACACACACACACACACACACACACACACACGGTATACAGAGATGTTTACTTTAGTGGTATTTGTATTTATGAATAGCAATAAGGTGCTTAGCTATCCAGCAAGATACTGTAGTAGACTAGTTGTCTTAGCGTGTTTGTTGACTTGGTCTGGGGAGGAAAGGGTTTACGTCATCGTCATCTTACAGCTTGCAGTCTGTCATCCAAGGAAGTCAGTTCAGAGACTCAAGGCAGGAGCCCGGAGACAGAAGATGGATGCAGAAGCCATGGAGGAGTGCTCCTTACCGGCTTGCTCAACCACCAACCTAGCTGGCACTCACCCAACAGTGAGCTGGGCCCTCCCACATCAACCATCAATCAAGAGGACGCACCACAGACTTGTCCACAGGACAGTCAGTCTGGTAGGAGCATTTTCTTAATTGAGGTTCCCTCTTCCAAGATGGCTCTAGCTTATGTCCAGTTAACATAAAACCAGCCAGCACACTAGTCCACATTCATCAGTAGAATACCAAAACAAAACAAAACAAAACAAAAAACAAACAAACAAACAAACAAAAAACCCTAAACCACTAAAAACATGAAAAACATGTATGAAGAGTTGGTAGGACCTTGAGGGGACACAAGTTATCATACTTAATGCGAGGGAGAACACAACATATTAGGATATAAATCGCTAAATGGGAAAAGTCACACCATGATACAATAGTGTCTCAGTTAATGAAATGTAGGGAAAAGCCTGGGGGAACTAATACATCATACCTGTTATGCATAAATCTGCTGACCATTAGTGTAGGAGAGATTTTCAAGCATTCATTGCAATAGTATACATACAATCAGAAAATACAGTCTAATGCTTTCCTAAAAGGCAGCCTTTAAAAACAAAAGACCATAGGCGGATACTCCAGACCAGCTCGCTGCTCTAGTCAACATAACCTTATCTAGTGAAAGCTTGCAGTAACTTAAGGGTACAATGGCTTGGTATGACACATTAAAGTTGTAATTAGCTAGCTGGAATGTCGCCTCATGTGGTTCCCAGCTTCTCAAACCATCGAACTGCTAGTTGGGCGCAGTATGGTATTTTGCAAGTAAAACTTCAGCAAACCATGCACGAATGGGCCATCATTATTATTCCTGCATTCTGGATTAACTGTTGCATTTGATCACGGCCCAACGGAACAAGGGATGTCTGCTATATATCACGGGAAACCAGGCAATTAAGTCAGTTCAGACCCAAAGTCAGTCAATACAATGAGACAAATAGGAGGTTTTTTTTTCTTTCTTTCTGAAGTGTCAGTTGGCATGGCATGAAGTGAAATTGATTGATTGACTGAACGCCTCGGCTCTTCGCTGATTTGTATTCTGAACACTCCAACACGCAGCCTGTTTCCAGCTAAACCACCTCATCAGAGCCAACACAGCCTTTTGAAACCCCCTGTGATTATGAGGAGACCCATGTTTATACGCCCAAGGACAATCACCCAACAGGTGGCCGAAGTGAGCTCCAGGAATGAATGGCAGATGGCCTCTAGCTCAGGGATGAAGCGGAAATACTCAGAAAATGGCTCTCAAAACCTAAAGGGGCAACTCCTGACCCAGGCTACTGCAGAAACCAGCCACAGCTCCCACCGCCATGACACCTCTGCAGATGGCTAGTGCCCTTTGGTGTGGCCCTGCCACACAGGTGTTGTTGCTATGGTGGTTATTTCTCCTCACTTCTGCCTCCTCTGTCTTTGAATGCTGAGTAGGCTAGGTGCATCTGCAGATCCCCAGGGCAGTGAACCTGACCCTGTGGTGCAGATCCCCAGGGTCTGAGAGCAGCAGTTTTATTTACAGTAACATGTGTGCCCGTCAGTCCTCTGGGCTTCAGGGGGAAGTCTGAGGAGCTCCCTATTGAGTAACCAGGCAGGCCAGAAAATATTAAAGATTTCCTAAGATGCAAAAGAAAACAAAGCAACAACAGGACAAACACACAGCCAAGTTCCCTAGGAAGTGGTTGAGAAATCCTCCAAAGAAAGAAAGAAAGAAATTGAAAATATAAATTATGAATTTTTAAAGAGCAGTGAAGCCAGGGCTTCCCTGGAGACGTGTGTGAGTAAAGACAGGTGATGCCTTGGGCCCTTGCAAAGTAGAAAGTCAAAGACCTACCCCCTTCGCCTACCCCAGCTCCGAAGCGAAGTTGTATTTCCCAGGAGCTACTGTACCTTCGGGGGAAAGGGGAGTAGCAACTGCGCAGAAGCAGAGCCGAGGAAGACAAGGGGAAGCAGCTGCCCTAGGAGTCTGTAACTCGATTCTTCCTTTACCAGTATTGATTGGACCTGAGCTCTAGACGATGGGGTTCCAACAGCGGGCGTAAGAAACAATCTCTTCAGAAGACTTTGTGGTCGGGTATTAGAGGAAAGTGAACAAATAAATAAAATATGTCAGGCCAGGAATGAATCTGGGTGGGGTGGGAAAGGGGTAAGTGATGGCAGGTGGTGAAATTTTATATAAGTTAGTGAAGGAAAGACTCTCCAAGAATGCAGTATCTAAGCAAGACGTGAAGGAAACTAGAGAGTGAGCTGTTTATGTATTTAGGGGGTAAAAAGAGCAAAAATCCTGAAAGCAGGGCTGTCTGAGAGGCTCTAAGAACAGAAGGGGCCAGCCTAGGAGGATCCCCAGGGCCTTTCTTTGACTTGGAATCTAGCCTCGGGACTCAGGAAAACACTGAAGGCTACTTTTACAAGGCTTTCCCAGTGCAGCTGAGGGGACGGGGAGGGAGAGCTGAGCACCAGACTGACACAGCAAGCTGAGCACAAGGTGCTGAGGGCTGAGCTGCAGGGTAGCCTGGTTGACTGCAAGAGAAAGAAGAGATTGAAGATGACGTCATGAGTTTGGCATGGGCACCTGGAAGATCTGAGTTAGCTTTTCCAAGATGAGGCGGTGGCAGGGCGGGTGGGGGGGTGAGACGGAGAAACAGACAGGCGTCTGAGTTTATATGTGGGGACTGTCACGAGGCAACATGGCAGACCTAGCTGGACACGGTTGGTAGGAGAACATTTAAAGCCTTAGAAGGCTTGCTTTAGAGTACAAAACGAGCTACAGATGAGAGCTAAGCACTAAACTTCATCATCGTTTAGTGAAGGCGCTTGCCCTGAGCTCCACCCTCAAGACCCACAGCGCATGCACCCAGGCACCCAGGCACGCTGGCACACGTAGGGTCTGGAGAGATGGTTCCGGGGTTGATAGCACTGGCTGCTCTTCCAGAGGACCTAGGCTCATTTGCGCAGCATACATAGTGGCTTGTAACATCTTTAATTCCAGTTCCAGGGTATCTGATACCTTCTTCTGGCATTGCTGGCACCAGGCATGCATGTGGTACACACACAGACATACAGGCAAAACACCATATGGACACATAAAATAATAATTTTGAAAAAAAAAACCATTAAGAACATCTAACCTAGAGGAAAAGAAGCAAGGTAATGGAAGTAAATCAAAAGCAGGATTAAAAAAAAAATTTTTTTAAACAAAGCAATGAAGTAATAAGGTAGCACCAAGAAGACCAATAAAGTTGATGTCGGTTCTTTCAGAGGAAGAAAAACGACTGTCAATATGAACAAATATTTAGAAAGATTGCTTAAATTACAGGGAAAATAAAAGCACACGTGGATAAGTAGAACTGAGGGAACATGTGGAAAATGAGGTGAGGGAAGAGAGTTGTGCCTGCTGTTGCTGATCTCCTCACAGGCAGCAACCTCTGAAGTATCTGCTCCTGTGTGTTGACGAGCCTGAACCAGGCAGGCTGCAGCTGTGACTCGGCCGACACTACAGGGTGTTGCTGAAGTGCTGGTGTGGCCCTACAGAGCCGCCTGGAATTGAAACGAAAGGCTGGGTCTCCTTCTCCCCCTCTGTCTTTCTTTTTCTCTCTCCCTCCATCTTTTCATGGAACATGCCAGGTAAGCACCCTACCACTGAGCTGCATCTCAGGCATATAGATTTCTTTTCTTTTGACTTTCTTTAGGTTTTTTTTTGTTTTGTTTGTTTGTTTTTTGTTGTATAGAGTCTCCTTATGCAGCCCTTTACTGTCTTGGAGCTCACTAGGCTGGTCTTGAACTCATAGAGATCCACTTGCCTCTGCCTTCCTAGTGCTAGGATTAAAGGCGCGAGTCACCATATCTGCCTTCCATGAACAGAGTTTCTCTTCAGCGTCTCTTCCAGGTCACCTGTTTTATCCTTGACCTGGCTGCCACTGTGTTTGAAGAATACTGGAGGCAGTCTTAGGACCATATGTTTCCTCATTCATGATCTACGGGGAGAAAATAATTTTTCTCATAAGTTAGACATCTTCCTCTTTACTCACTGGCCTGAACTGGGTCATGAGATTTGAAAGAAGCCGTTGATGCCGTGTAGTAGGTGGGAGTAGTGGGACATCCAGGGAGCAGTGGGACATCCAGGGAGCAGCGGGATGTCCAGGGAGCAGCGGGACATCCAGGGAGCAGCGGGACGTCCAGGGAGCAGCGGGATGTCCAGGGAGCAGCGGGACGTCCAGGGAGCAGTGGGACGTCCAGGGAGCAGTGGGACGTCCAGGGAACAGTGGGACGTCCAGGGAGCATCTTCTGAATGGGATCTGCTCTTGCACTTCACGCATGCCGGAAGAGGTGGTGTGATGCTGGTGACTCACCTCTGCTCTCGGGGTATAAGGCCGTCTCTTCAGAAAACATTACTGCTCAGCTCCTGCTCTCTGGCTTCCAGCCAATGTGCTCATGGGAACATCAGTGGGTCGAGGCGCCTTGCTGTGGTTCTCACAATGGACGCACTATTCTACAACTCCCATTATCTGACGTCGTGCCCTTCCAGTTCTCTTGCCAGGAGAAAGAAGCAGCTGTTTCCCCGCCTGTCCTACCATGTTCCAGGAGCAATAGCTCCCTCTTGCCAGCCCCTCCGTGATACCGCCATCATCCTTGCTTGGCCTTCGCTATAGTGTTTAACCTCATCCCAAATTCAGATGTTGAAATCCTCACTCAGCGAAGATGGTATGTGGCAAAGAGGCCCTGGGCGATGGTCAGGTCACGAAGGGCAGAGGCACCACGCATAAGCTTAGTACCCTTGTTTCAAACAAACAAACAAGCAAGCAAGCAAACAAACAAACACAGAGTGAGCCCCCTTGCTGGTGATGCTCAGGCCGTCATCACCAGACTCTGAGTCGGCTGGTGCCTTGATCTAGCCTCCAGAGCAGTGTGGAAGAAATTCCTCTTGTTTGTATAAGTAGACACATTTATGACATTCTGTTACAGTAGCCTAAACGTCTCTCCCAGCCACAGCTCAGTAATAAACTCTTACTGCTTGTTACTTTATTTAGCCTCTGGGCTGTTTGTGCCCATCGGCTCCTCCCTAGACCCCTGACTTTAAAAAAAAAAAAAAAAAAAAAAAAAAAAAAAAAAAACCTTCACGAAAGTTGGGGAACTGTTTATCCAGAGGGAGAAAGGGGCATCCAGCTGGCCAGCGCCCATTATCACCAGCACATCCTCAGGGGAACAAACGCCAACCCTTGCAAATCTGCTACCAGAAAACACTGAACGTGCCAATGATAAGTTGGAAAATTGAAGATACAAAGTAGGAAAGAGTAAACAGATGGCATCTCAGAATAGACCGGAGCTGCAGTGAGTTATCGAGCAGGAAATGTTAACCTCACAAGTCTCCAGGTGATCTGAACGGACGTGGCTTCCACACACCCTCTTTCAGCAGCAACAGAAAGAGGCAGGGTTGCTTTTCCTTTCTGAAAAAAGCAGAAGGACCGGTTCAGCCAATTTTAAGGAAGAGAGAGCTTTGTATGGGAAACAGGGCACACATTAAGATGTATCTCTGGGCTGCTGTACAGAATTCCTTCTGGGTAGAGAAGACTGTAGAATATGCACACGGAATCAGGGAGAATCTTCTAG
The DNA here is from genome assembly GCA_907169655.1 of Acomys percivali. NCBI lineage: Eukaryota > Metazoa > Chordata > Mammalia > Rodentia > Muridae > Acomys > Acomys percivali. The sequence goes on along the minus strand of OU015742.1, from coordinate 204,559,075 downwards.
AAGAAGTGAAAAGACAGACTTCGGACTGTGAAGGAATTCCATTCCAAAACATCATTCCCTCCTGTCTCTTCAGGAAGAGTAAGCCTTTGGCGACTGGTCGAGCTGGTTGTCAACCAAGATTAATTGAAAAGGGAAAGCCATTGCGTTTTGTCATGATAAATGTGTCTACGGGGACAAAGGGGGGGGGGTCCAGCAAGGTGGTCGCCACCACTGGCATATTTCTTTCTCTTCTCACCAGCTGTGCGGCTGAACCTCACAGGGCAGGCGTTGGAGCACACCTCATCCACTAGCCCTGTCCCGGCAGCTGGGGAAGGATGCGCGCATCCGCACAGGGGCCTTGCAGCCAACATGTGCCTCACAGCATCTGCTCTACAACGGAACATGCAGGAGGGTCACCAAAACAAAAGGCCAAGGAGGTAGAGATATTTTTATCAAAGGGATTCGACTTCCTGGATGACCTCATTGCGAAGATCTGCAGAACTCAGATAAGGGCTCCAGAGCTCTGGCAGAGGGCTCACCAGGGACAACGGCAGGAAGCTAGTCTCCCTTAGGTTGAGGGACAGGACACCTGTAGCCAGCAGAAGCCAGGGCAGGCTCCTGTCAATTCCATGCAGCAGTCAAGGGCGGGCCTCATCCCCTCCAAAGCAAGGAGGACCCAATGTGGACCCCATATGGGGCATTTCCTTCTGTGTTCCCCATCATGGCCCCTCAAACTCCCACTCAGATAGATTAATGGGTCATTTTTAAACTTTTTCCTCCTTTCTTTTCTCAGGAAATGCAGCCTCAAGGATAGCAGGGATGAACAACAAATATTGGTAAATCTCAGAATATGATTATAAGATTAATAGAGTGAGCAATAAGGAGATTAAGCACTGCTTCCGAGGATTTTTGCACCTTGGGGTCCTTTCTGAGTTAGACAAAGCTCCAAGCCCCAGAGTTCCCTCTCCTGGAAGAGGCCACACACTAGTTAGGAGTCGCAGAAACTGCCTGGGCGTGGTGGCGCACACCTTTAATCCCAGCACTCGGGAGGCAGAGGCAGGAGGATCGCTGTGAGTTCGAGGCCAGCCTGGTCTACAAAGTGAGTCCAGGACAGCCAAGGCTACACAGAGAAACCCTGTCTCGAAAAACCAAAAAAAAAAAAAAAAACCAAACAAACAAACAAAAAACAAACAAACAAACAAAAAGAAAACTGAAGAAAATTATCATATGGTAAGCATTGTAAGCTTGTCCTTGCAAATCTTGCTAATACTACAGTGAATAACGAGTCAGTTGAAAGGAAAGACATCTCTCAGAGCTCCACTGCACCACTTGACTTTTGCCCGACGTTTTGCTAATTTATTTAGCATCTGCTGTGTTCCAACAGGATTCCGAGCACTGACGGACCATACAGCCCGAGGGCTCGATTCCGATGACGCTGCGTGCCTCGTTCTTCATGAGGCGCTTGCTCCGCGTCTCCGTTAAGCATGCGCAATGGGGACAAGCGAGGCCCAGGAACCGGCTTTTCAACGTTGCTCCTTTCAGTCCCTTCCAGTCGGCCCAGTAGTCGGTGATCACCAGGGGCAAACGCACCCCCAGACTTGTCCTGTACATGTGGCCGCATAAGCCAACACTGGGAATTTAATCAACTGAAGGCGAGACTGTAACATACTCGTGGGAATGGTCAATCAGGCGTTAAAGAAGGAGACTCCTGCCTGCCCACGGGACCCTCTGGGCCTTGAGTGTCTGCAGGAAAACGAGGCTACTAGATGCAGCAGGAGGAGAGGCAGGAAGTGCAGCTATATCGTAAGAACACACAGCTAGAAAACAGGAGTGCCAAGGCTTGACCAAACCAAAGAACAAGATGGCGCGGGTGACGGGGGTGAGGGGGGTGGGGGGTGGGGGTGGAGCTCACAGAGCTACCAAGTGTCTAAAGAAAGATTAAAGCAGTTTTCAGAGTCAGTTCCTAATTTTTTAAACACTTGAGAAAACAGAAAATCAATTGAGTCCCTCTCCACCGATAAACCTTTCCCAAAATGTTTCACATAAACGCTCAACAGCAGCAGCAGCAGCAGCAGCAGCTCTCAACCTGTGGAGCACGACCCCTTTGTCTAAGCCCCTATCTCCAAAAATACTTACATTATGGATTCATAACAGTAGCAACATTACAGTTAGGAAGTAGCAACAAAAGTGATTTGATGGTTGGGCGGGGGGGTCACCACAGCATGAGGAACTGTATTAAAGGGTCCCAGCGTTAGGCAGGTTGAGGACCACTGAATTAGAGAACTTCAGACAATTTGGAGGGATATCGCTCTGTGAGGAAACTTTGTTTCGGGCTTTGTTTATAGCCCAAATGCACCCAGGCAGGACAATGAAAAACTTGTGTGGGACAACGTACAGTGAAACAGTCAAGTTAATTGTCTTAGCCACACACAGAAAGCTACATGGAGCTGAGAGCAGGCAAAGAGGCTGTGGAGGCTGTGCTCAGCAGGCGGCTTTTGTGGGGAGTCAGAAAGTGTGACCCAGGCACTCTGTAATCTCCAGGGCAGGTTAGGCTGGCCTCCAACCCCCTGACCGCCACCATGTCTAGCAACATCCTTCATCCACTGTTTTAAAGAGGATTAAATCACATTTACAGAAGACTTACCTGCATGCTGCAGTCATCATTATTATTATTTTTCACTGCCTCCGTATTTCAGGAGTGACCTTACAGAAGTGTGGTTGTATATAAAACGTGATGCTTAGTCCATGCAAGTTGGTGAGTCTGGAGGTACTCACACACCTGTGAAGGCTTCACCAGCATCTGTGCCACAGATACAGCCACTACGCCCAGAAGGCCTCTCCTCGCTCTTGTTTTCTGTGTGTGAAAAACACCTAAAGTGCGCTATGCTTCAGAATCTTTGAAGCCGTGCTGCTGTACGGTAGAAGGCGGGGGCTTGTTCATCTGGCATAAGGGAAGACTGTTAGTGTCTTTAGCTAATACTTCTTCGTTCACTCTCCCCCAGCCTCTGGCAACTGGCACTGAATTCTCTGTTCCTGAGTGTGACTATTTCAGATTAAAATCCGTGAGAACATATGGTATTTGTCCTTCTGTGACTGGCTTGTCTCAGTCACAGTCACCATGACGCCTTCCAGGCCCATCCATGTTGTCACATGCTGCAGGGCTGCCTCCTTCTGTAGGGCAATGTATACTGTCCTCTATACGTACAGTGTGTCCTCTGTGCCCATGTATACATTGGTGGGCATCCTGTGGCCTGGCTGTCACACACCCTGCTGCGGCACGGAGGCGCAGACATCTCTTGGACAAGCTGACTTCCTCTGCCGTACAGTATGCACTCAGAAGTGGATTTGCTAGATCAATCATATGGCGGGTCTATTTTTACTTCTGAGAAACACACATACTCTTTTCCATGGTGGCCGCACTAATTTACACCCCTGCCATAAACCACCATCCCCATCCTCATCCCCAGCTTCTGCTTCTCTGATAATGTGCATTCTAGTTGGTAGGAGCCGGTGCCTCTGCCTGGTTTTAATTTGCATTTCCCTCAGTGGGGCGGTGCAGCACCTTCTCACGAGCCTGTTAGTCACTCTAAGTCTTCTTTGGAAAAACACCTATTTTGCTCCTTTGACCATTCAAAAATGAGATGATGTATTTCTTCAGTATTAGTTGTAGGTAGATTTTGGATATTAACCCTTTACCAGACACATGGTTTGCAAATATTTCATACTGTTATGTAAGTTGCCTCTTCATTTTGGTGATTATTTACTTTGCTGTATAGAACTTTTTATTTTATCTAGCAATCTCTAGCCAACTGTGCAGTGTGTGTATGTGTGTATGTATATATATGTATGTATGTATGTATGTATGTATGTATGTATGTTTGTATATATATTTGTGTGAATGTGTACATGTATGTGTCTGTGTGTATGTGTGTGTACGTGTATGTACGACTGTACAGGTATATGTGTGTATGTATGTGTGTGCATGTATGCGTGTTTACCTGTGTGTATGGATGGATGGATGTGTGCATGTGTGTATGAGTGTATGTGTATTTGAATGCATATGAGTCCGTGTGTAGATATGTGTTGCTGGTGCCTGAGTATGTGCATGCGAGTAGAGGTCAGAGGTCAAAGCTGGGTGTCTTCCTTAGTCACTCCCTACTGGATCTGGAGGTCTGGTCTGTAAAATTTCAATTAATACACGCTTGAGTCTAAAAAGCGCCCAGCAATAGGCAGCGTCTTCCTAAGCTTTTCTCGATGACAATCGACCTATATGGCAATAAGTGTGTCAGCAGCAACTGAATAAAATGAAAACATGCGTATAACATGAGCAGGGCTGGAGAGATGGCTGAGTGGTTAAGAACAATGGCTGCTCTTCCAGGGGACACAGGTTCGATCCCAGCACCCGGATGGCAGCTCACAGCTGTCTTTAACTCCAGTTTTAGGGGAATCTTACGTCCTTTTCTATCTTCTAAAGTCACCAGCCATACAAGTAAGTGATGCATAGGCAAACATGTCTTCAAAACACCCATATGTGTAAAATAAGATCAATTAAAAAATAGTAACTAAACACCAGATTTCTACATATCAAGAAAATTGAATACAACTATTTACAGTTTACCATGGAGGGTCCTGGTTACACTTCTTAAGACATATCAACCTCTACTAAAATACAAAAAGGTAAAGCAAAACAAAAACAAGCAAAAAACCCAAAACCCAAAACCCAGAAAACCCCCCCAACATTAGAATAATTCTAAGAAGGCCGCATCGCAAAGGATTTCACATGAGCAGCCACTGAAGGTGAGCTCACACGTCACACTGTGCGTCATGGATTCGTGCTTAAGCCAGAAGTCAGTTTTTCTAATTAATATTGTTCGCTTTGTATTCAGATCTTTACCCACACAAAATGAAGGATAGTGTTACACGTGGAGCTCACACTGGCCGAAGAAGATCCGACAAGGGCTTGCGAGGGGCCCTTTCCATGTCAGAGCCTGCTCTACTTACTTTGTTTTCTGTTGCTGTGATAAAAGTATGGCTGTAAATAACTTTTGGAAGGAAAGGCTCCTAAAAGCTCACATTTCTGCTCTTACAGCTTGCGGTTCCCTGGGACAATCCATCATCACTGGGGGAGGCAGAGTAGGGACCTGTAAATAGGAGGTGAAGCGGAGACCAAGAGAGAGTGCCTCTCAAACTCTGAGTCACCCAGGACCAGCCGCCCAGCGACACTGGGTTGGGCCGTCCTACACCAACCGTTAATCAAGTCAATGACCCACAGATGGCCTACAGGTCAAGCTCATGAGAGCCATTCCTCAGCGGGCATCCCTCTTGCTAGCTGACTCTACTTTGTGTCAAACTGACAGAAGTTTAAGCATCACAAATCTTTAGATATTTGAAATAGAACACTGGGTAGTTAGGTTGGATGGTTTGACATTTTCCCACTACAATTCATGCAGCCAACGTAATATTAGGTGGAATTTATTCTCAGGAAAAAAACAGTGGTCTGATGCTGCTCGGAATGTGGCCCTAAATTCAATGTAAAAGCTCAAAGCTAAAGATAAGATAGACTTCGTGGTAATAATAGGAGCACAAATTGTTAGGGAAGCACAGATTTGTGGGAAAATAGTGTTCTTACTAAATTAAGAAAGCTACAGGACATAATGTACTTGGAAATGTTTGTGCTGCACATGATTTATAACTGTGCCCAAACCACTGTGATAGGCTATTCAAGGAAATAGTAACTGTCATTTTAAGAAAAATTACAAATATGTCTAGATAAAAACAAAACAATTCAAGCACAAAATTCTTGTTATAAATTTTCTATTAATTATACAATGGCACTGCTCAAAACAAAATCAGCAAACAAATAAACTAAGCAAAGACAGTAACAGTCCTTCCACACACGCACACACTCACACACATTGACATATCTATGCTGTGCAAAACAACCAACCAACCACAGTAACAGTCCTCGCACCCCCACACACTCACATACATTGCCATATCCATCCTGTGCAACCAACCAACCAACCACAGTAACAGTCCCTCCACACACACACACACACACTCACACATACATTGCCATACCCATCCTGTGCAAACAAACCACCACAGTAACAGTCCTTCCACACACACACACACTCACACACACATACACATACACTCACACACACACATGCACACACACTCACACACACATGCACACACACTCACACACACACACTCACACACTGACATTCCATCCTGTATCACACTTGAATAGGGTTAGGAGAATCCCTTCAGTGTTAGCTGCATTTTAGAGAAAAGTAGTTGAACTATTTTCATTATTCACTAGACAAAATACAAAAGTCCTCAAATTTCAAAGTTCTTATGAGTTGCAATTATAACAAGATTACAGGGGACATGATAAAATTGCCTCTGTCAAATCACGGGAAGAAATGAATTAAGCTGCGGGTGCCCAGAGCTACGTGATGCCTCTATTTCCGGGAAGAGTCTGGCAAAGCCCCTCTGTTTTAATTGGTTTGTAGTCAGTGCTGAAATGCCGGCCGGTGCATTCTTTAATCCCAGCACTCAGAAGGCAGAGGCAGGTGGGACGCTGTGAGTTCAAGGCCAGCCTGGTCTAAAAATTGAGTCCAGGACAGTAGCCAGGGATAACACAGAGAGACCCTGTCTCAAAAAAAAAAAAAAAAAAAAAAATCAAAAGGGTTTGCAACCTTACACTGGATGCAGAGAGGCATAGATATCATAAATAGAAATCACTTCACAAGTTGTGTCTCATAAAATGTTTGTTGAATAAAGATGCTTTGAGTGGGAATGAAAGACATGTGGCAGAAATAGTGGCAAAATTCAATGTGAAAACATGAGAATTAAGAGCAGCTACCTCCAGGGGCTGGAGACATGGCTCAGTGCTTCTGCAGACCAGGGTTTGGTTCCCAGCACCCACAACCACTTGTATCTCCACCTCGAGTCCTGACACCCTCCTTTGCCCCATTGGTATTGCATGTATGCGGTTCACATGCAGATAAGGAGCACACATACATACACAGAGATGATTTAAAAAGAAGACTAGCCTTCAGTCAGCCTCACTTACTCTGCACTTATTAAATAATTCAGCACATGCAAAGAGTATTTCCTCAATTTAAAACATTCTGGCTCATAAAAAGGGGCCAATTCCAAAAGCATCGATCCTAAAATGCAGCTGTAGGTAGTATTGTGGCAGGGCAAGACAGTCCAGACACACTCACTCACACACACAGACACAGACACACACACACACACACACACACACACACACACACATACACACACTCACACACTGACATTCCATCTCTTATTCTTGCTGAGGCCACTTTAGGTTTGGCTAGAATTTGGCCTCTTTAATGGATAATACCATGGAAAATTACCCAACTCTATTCTAGGAACCAGAGGTCAAGGTGCCCCAGATAATTTATCCTGGCCTCTGTTAAACTACCTGTGTATGTGAACCTCCCCCTCTAGCTAACTGCTTATCTTAGCTTCCATTAAGCTGCTTGCTTGTGCAAAACCTTCCCTTGCTGCTACAAGACAACAGGGTGTGGCTTTTGCCTTTAAAAGCCCCATGCTTTAAATGCTAGGGGTACCTTTGGGTCCTGAATACCTGAGCATAGTCCCAGCCAGTTGGTAAAAAGGACTTGCAGTTGGCTACAGACTCTATCTGAGTGGTCTTCTCTGGTGGGCTGGCCATAACAATTTGATTGCTTTAGGTATGCTTTAATTTACCCGGCACAACCCACCAACCTGGCCATAGCCCACCCAGCCTGCAGCACCACTGTGCATGCTTTATTTTTCCTCACAGGTGGGATCTTTCCTGAGAGCAAGGATTGGCTTTCCCTGACTCACATCACTTTACTCGCACTTACTGCATGTGCCAGGCATTGCTTAGATATTGAAATCCCCAGGAACTTCTCATTATCTCATTTGCCAGTGAGAAGACTGAGATGAAGAAGAGGTGGGGAGAGAGTCAAGGACAGTCCTGAGTTCTAGGCTCACTCTGGGTGTGAGGCCAGGCAGCCTGGGTCAGAATCTGGGTTCCTAACCTCTCCCTTGGGAAACTCTTCCTGGGTAAATGTCCTCAGTTAACGTTTTTTTTAATAAATAAATACAAATGAACGGATGAGCAAACAGAGAGAAGGCAATGGTGCTAAACCCAACCACGTGGGTCAGAAGATGGCAACAGAGAAAGTTCCTACCAAATGCTTGTTTTCATGCCCCAAGCACGAAGGCTCTGAGCTGGAGCCAGGATTTCCTAGGGACAAGTGTCATAAGCAAACAGACTTGTTTACACAGCACACAGCTGCCAATTCAAGGAGGCAGGAAAACAAAAGTGTTTTCCACACCCTGATGATAAGAAGGCTTCCCTGGGGCTGTTTACTCAGACACCAAATAGGTTGCTTCCCGGTGCAGGCGGCCAGGATGCTGCAGGAAGGTCCTATGGCTCCCAGAGGCCACCAGGGTAGCAGCTGGTGCCTGAAGAACAGGCTCCTACCCTGGTAAGTGTGATTGCAGTAGATGTGCCCCCCGCTGGGCGGGGAGCTGAGGAAGAAAAACGACCTTGATCTGTGATGCTTTAGGAGAAAGAGAGCTCCGTTGCCTTCTGAGCTGCTTCCCCAGGGGGAAGAGCTCAGCAGTATTTTAGGGAAGGAAGTAAACAGTGAAGGAATTGACTGTTCCCACATGGAAGAAACATGGCATGGGAATCTGTTGTGTAGTCACATGGGATGACTCCTCCGTGGCAGGCAGGATGGCCGATGGCCTGGCTTTACATATATCCCAGGGAGGCCAGACCTTCCTTGCTCCTGATGACTGTGGGTCTTCTGTATCTTCTACAAAGGCCACATTTGAGTCTGTTTCAGTGTCTGTTTCTAGCAGGACCCACGAGTGGCTCATTTTCCCCTATCTCCAAACTTGATGACAGTTTGTTGTGGTGGTGGTGGTTTTTTTTGTTGGTTGTTGTTGTTAGTGGTGGTGGTGACAAGGTGGGTTTTTGTTGTTGTTGTTGCTTGGCTTTTTGTTTGTTTGTTTTGAGTCAGAAAGAGTCTGAGCACCCTGTTCTCCTATATCTTCACGAATCCAGGACCCACGATTCAACTATTCCGTGAGGCGTTCACTTACCTCATCTCTCACTTCCTCAGGTATTATTAATTGAACACATACTCCCACCTTGAGCATCTAACAGGAAACAGACACGACAGAAGTAGAAGTCCCATCTGAGCTGGAAGATGAAAGAGGGGTCTGTGGAAGGAAGCCTTCTGGGCAGTGGCTGAGCGCCTGATAGTGCAAACGTCTCACAGTCCACGGTGACGCACTGCTGTGGTATCTACCCTGCCATGCTGTGCACATCAGCAACGCACAGAAGGGGACACAGGCTCCAATGCAAGCCGCCGCCCCACCCGCATGGGGTGGCATCCTAGGGCGGAGCCTCTGGCCGGCTAGAGGGGCTGACCTCAGGAACTGTAGGAGGTGCTGAGCCCCTCTTTCCTGGCATCTCCACATCTCTACAATGCAAGGTGGTCAGAGAGCAGCAGTGTGCCCGCAATCAGAGACGAAGACCGCAGAGGCGGGGAGCCCGTGACACAGGAGAGCCCTGTGATGTCATAAGTAAAGCCAGTGCCTCTGGAGACAGCTCAATCCCAGCTGTGCTCTCCTCAGCCTATGATGAAGACAGCCTTATCTTCTGTGGGCCCAGGTTTCCTCTGCAACCAAGCTGGGGGGGGGCAACTGTACCCACTGTTAGGTCTCAGAAACCGGGGACAAATGGTTGAGAGGTGTATGTTGACGTTTAAAGCAGAGGCTGGCTAGCTCTCCCAGCATCACTCACTGCTGTGGCTCCTCCCAACTCTTCTCACCCTGCCCCAATCTCGCCCCCATCCCCGAGCCTCTTCCTCCTAGGGGCTAGGTTTCTACTTGCGCTCTTCCAGCCGGATCCCTTTCTAGTCAACCATTTTTGCAGTGTGCCCCGCTCTCATGGTCAGGCCCAGGTCTCCTCTCCTGCTCACCCTCTCTCCTCTCATGGTCCAGTTCTGCCTGCCAGCCATGTTCAGCCTGCACTTTTCCCTCTGCCTGCTCTCCACCTTTTATCTATAGCAAAAACCTTCTCCACGCTTAAGGAATACTCATCCTTTTATGTCATGTTTCCATTCCCCTGTCTCGCTCTCAGCACCATGAGGCACAGCTGAGAAGCGCCCCGTGAACACTGGCCGATGTCTTTGCTGTTCTGTTTCTACCATCTCCACCTGTGCGCCCTCATCTTGCCCACTTTGGGCTTGGGGGAAGAAAAGAAGGAAGAGAAGGGAGGAAAATGAAACACGTAGTCTCTTCCACTTTGAGGGAGGCGTCTTCGAAAATCACACTCACCCATCTTGAGGAAGCCTGAAGACAAAAAGGGCCGTCAGCCAGGAGGCTGCCTCGGCAGGTGATGGCAACACGGGAGACACTAGGGCCCGGGCAGAACAATAAGGTGGATTGTACCTCTCACAGGAATTTTACTTCTGACTCTGAGTCACAGTTTTGATCTCAGGCTTGCTGCCAGCTAGCAAGCGAAACCCTTCCAAGCGTTTGCTGTTTGTGGGTTACCTCCTGGAGACGTGAGAACGTCACCTAGAAACTTGGTGCTATGAGCTGTGCTGTGTCCTCACGCAGCACGTCCCTGTAAATACTAACGGGAAAACTCCTGGTCCTGAGCTATTGGGCACTATGAGGACACTGTGACCACTCCCACCAACCCAGTGATTATACAGCCTGCCACGGCAGGTGTACGTTTTCTGCTTATTGGATGGGCTGTTCTCATGGAACAAGGGAGCCACGTTGATAACTGCGCTGGCCCAGCTTTTCGAGACCCACGGACTCGAAAGTGGACAGGAGAAAGGGCCCTTGTTTCTGCTGACTGGGTCATCTCAGGAGTCTGGCTTGTGGAGCTAACTTCAGTTCAAGGATATTTGGGCAGGCTGGGGGGCGGGGAAGGCGGGGTGGGGCAGGCGTGGGGGGGAGGCAGGGCGGGGAGGCGGGGGCGGGGCTCTAAACCTTTCAGTTCTGCACACGGCAGCACAGGTTCTCCTGGGGAAATAGCAGAGTTGAACGATGCAAGGACCAAGGCAAAGTCTTTGTGCAAGACCTCCCTTAAAACTCTATTGTGTTTGGAGCTTGAGGTCAGGTCACTCATATCTGAACTCTTCAAGCTGGGTCTACCATCTCCTCGTCTTGCCCAGCGGTGCTGTGAGAGGTGCTGAAAGGAGCCAGCAGGCAAAGGAAACTCTAAGCCGGCCCCATCTCCCCCATACACACCCGCTGGCATCCATCAGAGCCCACAGCGGAGGGGCAGGGGAGGGGAAACACCTGCATCTTTCTGGGCAGCTCCCAGCCTGAGGCTGGCTTCCGGCCCTCGCCTTTGAATGTTGCTTTGTGTGACCTCTCCACCTCCGAGGAAGCCAAAGAGGTCCAGCCTCCCGGCTGCAAGAGCAGGGCACAGGGTCCAGGCCGCCAAACCCCTGCCAACTCGGGTTCCCAAAGGCTAGGGAACCAAACAGCTGAGGGTAAGCGAAGAAGGGCTGAAGAGGAAGGGGCGTGGCATTAGTCAAATGGCTTTCCTCTCCTGATTTCACTTCTCTCGAGAGGAACGAAAGAGCCAAGCTGCTTTGCTCTTGATGAGCTAGAGGTGCTACAGTTGGAAGGTTAAAAAAAAAAATCGATCAATGAATAAAAAGTTCCATTTCCCTCCTTTGTTTTTATTCATGCGGTGCACTTCTGGGCATTTTAAACATAGAAGCAAATCACAGTGGCGGCTGATGGTCAGTTGTCAACGGCTCTGCAGCGTGCCTGCTGTTCAGAATGAGGCGTCATTTTAAAATAAGGCTGCATGTGAGAAAAAGAAGAATTTAAAGGCCCACTGGACGACAGCATTCACGCTTCATTGGGCAGAGCAGCCGGGAAGTTATTTAAGACAGCTGCCAGCTTACAGTAGCAGCTTACACCTCCGATCCTAGCACTCTGGAGGCTGAGAGAGAAAGGTCTGTGAGAGAATTCAGGGCCAGCCTGGGTTGCATAAGTGATCTCTGGGCCAGCCTGAGCTACTCTGTGAGACTCTCTCAAAACAAACAAACAAACAAACAAACAAACAAAATTCCACACAGACCCAGAAGCTGATGCTATAGCGAGGGGCCAGGGTCAAGAATTTGGCCCTTGAGTCTGAACTCCCCATCCAGACCTTCCTGGTCAGGGCTGTACTTTGGAAAGAGGTGTCAGTCAGTAGGAAGTGATGTGAAATATCCAACTAGAAGCAAGTGGAGTGTTTGCTGTGCCAAGGACAGCATAGGCACTGGCTGGCCTCACAACCACAGAAATTGTACTCACATACACATAACCCCCCCCAAAGCACACACACATTTTTTTCTTTCTGTTTCTGTTTCTTTTTGTTTGTTTGATTGTTTTTTTGTTTTGTTTTGTTTTGTTTTGTTTCGTTTTTTGGCTTTTCGAGGCAGGGTTTCTCTGTGTAGCCTTAGCTGTCCTGGACTAACTTTGTAGACCAGGCTGGCCTTGAAATTACAGAGATCCACCTGCCCCTGCCTCCTGAGTGCTGGGAATAAAGGCATGTGCCACCATGCCCAGCCCACATGCACTTAAAAAAAAAAAA
>OU015742.1:204527439-204546428 GCA_907169655.1 Acomys percivali | reverse complement strand
TGAAAAGGCTGGAAAGCCCTGAGCCAGTGGCTGGGCGCTCAGCAGAAATTCAATTTTCCTGTGTCTCTCTGCACTTGTTATTTTCCTTAAACTAATGGGAATCTGGGGTGAAAACATTGTTTATTTATTTACTTACTTACAGACAGGGTCTCATGTAGTCTGGCTGGCCCCAAACATGCTGTGCACCTAAGCTAGCCTTGAATTTGCTGGAGGTTCTTAATCTTGCTGGGACTAAGATTTACAACTTCTCTGTCCAGAAAGCATCCAAGACTTATTTTCATACATTTCTCACTTTAAGGTAAATGTGTGAAGAGTAATCCTGGATTTAAAGATGGTTGCTGGCTGAGCACAGAGAGTGCTTTACTCGGCTGTAGCCTGATCCTCGCTGCAATCTGCCTCCACCATGGCCAAACGTCACAACGTACCGAAGCGCCTTGAACAGCATCTCACTTTCTCAGTTGATCTCTGTCAATTGTAAAGTGTCAGGCCAACTGCCACCACATCTGGGGACAACGTTCTGCCATCGGCTGGTGTAAGGAAACCACTGGTGTCTCTGTAGATACTAGTGAGTGCAGGTTCAATTGACTGAGAGATCAGTTAGCACCGTAACACACGGAAGAGGCAGGTTTAGTATGGCAAGAAGCTGTGGTCCTTGGACTTTGTATTTTAGATAATAAATAATAGTACTGATGACAGGAAAACATGTGACAGTGATTACACCAACCCATTCTAAAGAAGAGAAGGAGCAAAGACCTTACAGATTGCCTGACTGAGAACGCGGTGTCTTAGTTAGGGTTTCACTGCTGTGAAGGACACCCTGACCACAGCAGCTCTTCTAAAGGAGAACGTTTCGTTGGGGCTGCCTTACAGTTTCTGAGGTTTAGTTTATTCTCATCATGGCAGGAAACTTGGCGGTGCACAGGCAGGTGTGGTGCTGGAGGAGGAGCTGCGAGTTCCATATCCTGATCCACAGGCAGCAGGAGGAGACTGTGTGCCACACTGGGCATAGCTTGAGCATCAGAGACATCAAAGGCTGCTTCCCACGCCAACAAAGCCACACCTCCTGACAGTGCCACTTCCGTTGGGCCAAGCTTTCAAACGTACAAGTCTATTCAAACCACCACACTTGGGCATGTGCAGGGACCATAGGACCTACCTACCTGTATCAAGATGAAGGGGTGTTGGTGGTGTTACCATAGAGGTCACCTACTTTAATTAATGGCAAAGTGACCAGTGGCCTTATGGCACAGAGTGAGAGTTGATAGTCTGCCAAGCAGAGCTCCAGCCCCAGCCAGACACTTACCAAAGGGTTGCCAGGTGCTAAGCGTTTTGAGATATGGTTTCATTTAAAGCTGAGAAGCACTTTTATCATTGTCTGCTTTTACTTACGAGAAGCAGAGGTGTGGGATACAGCGCGGGGGGGGGGGGGCGAGGGAAATGGGGGGGGGGGGGGGGGGGGGGACATGGGGGGGGGTGCCAGCACTGGGTCAACATGTAACTGGCCAGGAACAAAGCTGGGAGGCAACCCTGGTTTGGGGGCTCTGAGTCCAGGGTTGTGCCATATCATAGATGTTTCCTTCCCAAAGTTATATGAGTGTTCCAACGGCCACTTCCATCATCTGTTACTACAGGTGACCAAAGGAAGACCCACAGTGCTGAAGGAACACACTGTTGTAAACTACTCACGCAGCCACTGACCACTCTGTAGTAAGGCTAGAGGAGACACTTGGGTTGCCCAGTGTCAACACCAGCTGAAGTCTTTGGTTGAGGCCCCTGAGTGGGGCACCTGCTATGTTAGCACTCAGGCTGTCCTAGCATCCAACGCCAGCTCAGCCTGGACTGTAAGAGGGTTTGTGGCAGTTAGATAGAAGCCAGCCTTCCTCGGGGACTTGTGGAACCGGTTCCCACCTGCCAAGAGGAGTCCTTTCCTTTACCTCTGGCAGAGGGACACATGGCTGCATATCACAGCCCTGCAGGCTCTGCAGCTTCACTAGACCTGTCCCACCCTAGCTTGCTGGCTTCTCACCTTCCCAGGCTTCCCTCCTGCCAGAGCCCTGTTCTGTTCTCTTTATAAAAACAAGGTTCCCCCCCTCCACCCTTGCCTGCTATTTATTCTCATTTCTCTCCTCTTCTATCCTCTCTCCTCCAACTTCTCCCTTCCTCCCCCTGCCCCCTCCCTCCCTCCCTGTCCCCCTCTCTCCCTCCCTGTCCCCCCCTCCCTCCCCCTGCCCCCTCCCTCCCTCCCTTCCTCCCTCCCTCCCTCCTTGCCCCTCCCTCCCTCTCTCATTCTCTTACTCTCTCTATGCTAAGCTCTGTTCTCTGTCTCTGTTTCTCCTCACTGTCTTCGTTACTCTCTCCCACTCTTCTGTTTCTCTAGCCCTGGCGATGTTCAGTCTACTTCTTTCTCTCTTTCTGTTTTGAGCTCTTCCAGATGCCGCTGACTGTTCCTTCTCTTATATCTACAATAAGCACCTCAACCACACAAGGGAATGGTTATGCTGGTAGTTTCTCTAGTGTGCCCTCTCACATACATACTATTTTCCATCTGTTTGCCTCCCCGAGAGAAGTTTCCTGGAACAGAAGCAAAGAGCTGCTGTCATTTATCCAAGGAAGCCTTTTTTGCTTTTACCGGATGCTTCAAATCATTCATTCACCCATTCATTCATTCATTCATTCATTCATTCTCTCATTCACCCATTCATTCATTCATTCACCTATTCATTCACTCATTCATTCACCCATTCATTCAGTCATTCATTCACCCATTCATTCATTCACTCATTGATTCATCCACCCATCCAGACAGTCTTCATCCTTCCCTGGTTTATCATAAGTGAGGCACATATCTCCTAAAGTGATTTTGAAAATCTGTACATCCTCTTGGCTGAAGAGAAGATTTAAAGTTTCTCTTCCTGTGTTTAAATAGCAATTCTAGCAGGTTGTAATATTGACAACTTAAAACAAAAGTGTCGGGCATGCTTTTATATGAGTCCGAAGGAACAGAACTTTGGAGCATTAATATATGTATCATACATTTACACACATGTGAACAACCTGTTAGTAGTAAAAAACGTCATGTATTTCCTTTCTTTCGTGAGTGTCTGTTTCCTTTTAATTCCCATAGCTGTGGCACTTCATGCTTGAGAATCTATAATTCATCCCCTATTATAATTCTAGGCAGCAGTAATTCATATCTAATTGACTTTTATTTATTTTAGTGTATATTTGTGTGTGTGTGTGCTGAATGCATGTGTGTGTGTGTGTGTATACATGCATACAGGTGTGCACACCCACACACACCTGTATGGAGGCCAGAGGTACTTGTCAAGTGTCTTTTCCATTTCATTTTTAGACAGAGTCTCTCACTGAACCTGGGACGTGATGTTTTGTCTAGACTGGCTGACCCGCAAGGGCTCCAGCCTCTGTCTGCCCTCCTAGCTCCAGAGTTACGATGCACACAGCTTCACTTCGCTTTCACATGAGTGATAGGGACCCACACTCAGGTCCTCATGTTTACAGCAAACACTTGACTGACTGAACCATCACCCCCGGCCCCAAATTAATTTTAAACTAATTCCTAATTTTTTAATTCCTAACTTTTAAGATTCCCAATTTTAAGGTTTTACATAATTTCTCCATATTGTTGAATTATTTTTAAAAAAATGAACGTACTACAACTTTAAACAATGCACTTCTAACTTGAGGTAGGTGGGATACATGGGCTTTTCTTCTTGAGCGCGCAAGACAGGATGTGAAAGAAAAACCAGCTTTATAGTTCTATGGTTTCAGGCATCCCTGGGTTTCTGCCTGCTGCAGGCGTGGCTGGCACACCCCGCCCCCTACCCTGATTTTGGAGCCCAGGGGCAGGGCTCCCCCTCCCGAGGCTCTTCACTATAATAACCCAGACAAGCTTGGTTCCCCCACTCCTCTCTTCCTCCTCTTTTCTCCCTCTCCTTCTCTTCTTTCTCTCTCTCATAGTGGCTGAGAGCTGCTGCCAATAACCCTGTATTTATACACTGTAACTTCGTCTCGCCATTAGCTCATCCCGATATTTCAATCATCTGGTATCCATGACTGGGGGTGGAGGTGGTGGATGTTGAGCCCCTCCCAGCCAAGCAGGCCTGGCCAAGCTGGGACACATGGGGCCACTCCCTTCACCTCACCCCCTCCCCCAGTCTTTAAACCCAGAAGATGTTGGGTATCCAGCCTAGTGGCCTGGGGCCGTGTGGGGTCTGCTTCTCCCCTCTTACATCCCTCTCCACCTGACACAGCTTTGGACTTGACTCGTCCCCCAGCTGCCGCCAAGAGGTACCAGGTGCCTCTTCTGGAGTTTGTGGGAAATTTTCCAGACTGTATCTGTCCAGGTTTTTAGGAACAGCACTCTCATCCCTTGCCCTCCCCCACATCCTGTGGCTTCTCTCTGCACATGAGGCTCCAGGGCTTGGCCTGTGGCAGCACCAGTCCAGTGGAGGTGTGACAAGCTTCTTAATTGCCCTCTGGAGCCACTTACAACATATGGCTGGTCACCATGTTGATTTTGGCATGGAGAGGTTGGAACTATGCCTTCACTGCCATCTTGACTAAGGCCGGTCACATGACTGGCAGCCATGTTCATGATGGGAGAGTTGTGGTATTTGCCACCATCTTTACTGAGGGCAGCGAGCCTCCTTCAGCACCTTGCTGACTGATAAATATAACTTCCGTTTTTCAAGCTTTGGCTGTTTGTTCTGTAATGATTCGATGCGGAAGGATCAGCAGGGCTGCCATTCTCTCTATGAACTGTGTCTACTATTGAAAGTTTTGTTTTGATACTAGTTCGTAAATCTATTTGGGGTTATGCTGAGAACTGATGCAGTTAATTACAAGATTGAGTTTTATGTAGTCTCTTGGTTTACGTTTTCAAGGTTAAGCCTAGCATGGGTAAGTGAAAACAAGCAAAGTGTGTTTAGCTTAGCCGTACCTAATAGATTATGGTCCTCAAACCTGTCAGAGAATCTACAGATATGGCATCTTAATGTTTAATAAAAAAGTTTCCTAGGACAGCTTCTAGTGGTGACCCCAAGGCCTCGAGAAGATTTGGACATAATGACAAAGGACTCCACCTGGATTAGGATACTGGGTAAGGCTTCCCCAATGCTTGCCTGCTGCTAAGGCCCTGTATGAACTGTGGACAAACAGGACACCAGAGAGGTGACTGGTCCATTTGGCCTAGGCAAAATAAACTTAGTCATTCCCCCAAGTTCCTTCTCCCTAGAAAGGCCTCTCAGATTTGCTGGGGCTGGCAGCCAGACCGATGCTGCCCTAGGACCTGGCACCACACAAGCCTAGTGAGAGGGTCGGCTGGGTAACAGGTGAGCCTGTCACAGCAATTGGTACATAGGCCACTTGGATTATATTATACTTCCTTCGGTAATTCGTCTTTCACAGGCCTCTGATGCATTTGAAGATCAGTTTAACAGCAGAAACCAAGGCTTCAGCTGCCTTCTCAGAAAACTGCAAAGTTTATGTAAGGTCTGAGGATCTAAGAAAGTGTTTGAGGGTCTGAGAAGGTGTTTGGGGGTTGGTAAATGCACATTATGAAGGTTGGAGGTGATGCTAACATATTTAGTTTTTTTCTCTTTTTGTGAACGTAAAAGGACTCTTGTAAGCCTCAGGGAATACACTTCTTGCAGGACGGACAGACTCCAGGTAAGCGCTGTCGGTCCACAGCCTGTCTGCCCGAGGCTGGGATCTATTCTCCTTTCCATAGTCCTGGGACCCCCCCCTCCCAACTACCAAGACTTTGGGCCTAAAAGTCTCAAATGTACATCCTGCCTGTAGTATGTACATAAGTTCCGACATCCTGCCAGGTTCAGGTGTTCCCTCAGGAGCTGTACCCAGAACGCAGATGCTCTGGCCTACACCTCACAGACTGCCTCAGGTGAGCCTGCAGTTTCCCAGGTGCAGATGGTCTCACAGATCCTGGACAGCAAATAGAACAGCCTCCTCTTCCAAGACTTGGCCAATACGCCAACCTTTTGCCCCCCCCCCCCCCCCACCACACACACATTGACACCCCTGATGTCAGCTGGAAGCAGCCAAAGACCATTCACTCTTTATACATTTATTATCAACAAAAGGCCGGGATGTTTGGTTTCAAGCATAACTGGGTCCCTACCTGCTGACGGCACACCCTGCCCTCTACCCCGAATTCCCAGGCCCAGGGGCAGGAGTTCCCTTTCCCAGAGGTCCTTCACTATATAACCCAGACATCTCGGTTGCCCCCACACACTTTCACACTCTCCTCCCTCCCCCCCTCCCTCCCTCCCTCCCTCCCTCCCTCCCTCCCTTCCTCTCTCTCTCTGCAGCTGAGAATCGCTTCTAATAAACCTGCTTTTATATACCATAACTTTGTCTTGCCATTTGCTCATTCCGATATTTTAATCAATAATGTCTGCCTACTACCAGCACATCCCAGGCCATTCTCTCTAGGAACTGGAAACTCATACCCTGATGTATATCCAGTCTAACACATCCCAATTGGAAGGCTGCTTCCTTGGGAGCCAAAAGCCCTGGCTTGCTAAGGGCCAGCTGCAGCACACAGAGATGCAGTGGAGCCGATTAGAAGACAAGTCTGGTAGGAATGTAATGGAGTGAGAACGGAAAAAGAGGTGGAATCTCTAGTGTGTATAAGGCAGAAGGGAAATTTAGGGAGAAAGCTTATCTAACAGGCTGTCCCTCAAAAACAAGGTGTATGTACCAAGAAAGAAGGAATTGGCCTCTGGGCGTCTCTGTGAGACCTGTCTCCACTGAGAAACACCACCACGCTAGACCCTCCAAATATCTCTCTCTGCTTAGTTACAGCTCAGAGAAATAAAAGGTCCCTCTTCCTCTGCCGCTTAAGGTCTCCTGGCAACGCCCTCTACTGGCCGAGCCCAACATGGCTCGCCTCTCCTCCTCCCTAAGACTTCAGGACCCCAAAGAACAAGAAAGAGGGGAGTGTAGGTGCAAGGGAGAAAATTGATGAGAAAGAGAGAGAAGGATGGAGGGAGGGAGGGAGGGAGGGAGGGAACCAGAAGGACAAATGCTTTTCCTCCAAATGAGTAGATGGGGACTCTAGCCAGGTCCCCTGTTAACTCCTTGAGACCAGGCAGAAGCGAAAAGCTCCCTGTGCTGATGGCAGCGGAGTCCTGGCTGCCTTTGTCTGGAAGGCCCTGCCCAGGTGCTCAAGGATCAGGAGGGACCCTGGAGGCGAGAGCCCCTTCCTCCCCTTGGTGGCAGTTGCTCATCCTGACACCAGCTCTTAACAGCAGAAGCAGACTGTGCTGTCTTTGGTCCCCGTCAATGAAGGGTAGGAAGGCAGGGGGCTGGTGGGGGGAGTTAAGCTTTCTGACTTTTCATATTTCTGCCGCTGTTTGGAAGAGATCGCAGACGGCACCGGCTGGCACACATGCTCGATGGCCACTCCCAGCAGCGTTCAGCACTGTGGTTAAGAAGACACCGGAGGGAGAAATGTGTGTCGCTGCCAACCAACTGTGACAGGGTTATTTCAGAATCGTTCTCTGTTGGCTTTCTCAAATGAAACTCTCTGCTCTGTTCTATAAAGCACGCCATTACTCATCTCAGACCCGTTTGAAAGGAGCCTCTGAAGGCGCGAGGTGCAGACGGGGCCCTGGCCAGGAAGAGGCAGTGAGGTGAATCCATCGCCACTGACTAAGTATGTGGGGAAAAAAAAAAAATCACCTGGTCTTTGTCACTTCCTTCATCGCCTGCGTCTTCCCCACACATCACACACACAGTGCAGGGGGCCATGGTTCCATTCACCAGCCTCAAGGGGAAATATAAACGGCTCTGTCCACGCTGTTCAACACTGTCACGTGGACAGGGCTACGGGAAACAGTTACAGATCCTGTCTGTGCAGCTCACTGCGCACTGCTCTTCTCTAGTAAGTCCATTTGCGTTGCCTTTAAAGCCGTCTTTTTTATTAGAGTATGAAATACAGGTCAATGCCAGCCGTCTCCCTCCAGTTCTCCCTGCCTTATTTGAGCTAGGGGCTCCCACTGAACCCACAGCTCACTGGGTGGCTGAGCTATCCGGTAGGCAAGCCCCAGGGATACACCCGCCTCCTCCTGCTGCCGGCCCCAGTGCTGAGGTTGCAGACCTGTGCTGTCATGCCTGGCTTCTGCATGGCTGTTGGGAACCCTTGGGGGTTTTCACTTTACCACTAAGTCACCTCCCGTCTTACGTAGATATATGTGTGTGTGTGTTTACCCTCTGGTGAAAACATGTCACATGTCTCCCAAATGCCCCTGTGCTCTGTCTTAGAATCCGTCCTTGCCCCCACAGGTAATTGTCATTCTTACTCCCATCATGGGGGCTTTGTCTGTGGCTTGTGTACTTCACATAGTGCATTTGTATAGGGTATGCTTTACTGCATCTCGTTTTTTGGTATTTTTTCTTTTTCACACAACAATGTGAGATTCATCCCTGAGTAGCTCTCTCTTTTTCATCGCTGAGTAGTATTCCACTGGCCTTCTGGGTGGTCTCCAGTTTTGCGTATTGTGATACTTGATCTTGACTACCCACGTGAAAGATCTAGAACTAATTACACAGGAGACAGATTTCTGGGCGTGTCTGTGAGGGACCCGTGCTAAATGAAAACGAGAAGTGAGATAAGCACCAGCGTCCATCTTCCTTTGATCCCTGACTGTCTTAGTTGGGGTTGTTTTCGCTGGCTGCCATGAGACGCCCTAACCAAAGCAATTTAGAGAGGACTCCCTGTCACAACGTTCATCATCAAAGGAACTCAGGACACGCAAGCAGGGCAGGAACCTGGAGGCAGGAGTTGACGCAGAGGCCATGGAGAGTGCTGCTCACTGGCCTGTTCTCCATGGCCTGGGTGGGCTAGGTCCTCCCACATCAATCACTAATTAAGAAAATGCCCTACAGGCCCGCCTACAGCCTGATCTTACGGAAACAGTTTCTCAGTTGCGTCTCCCTCCTCTGATGACTCTAGCTTGTGTCAAGTTGACATGAAACTAAGCAGGACTGGCCACGGATGAGTCACAAGCGGCTGCCTGAAGCTCCTGCTGCCATGGTGCACCCTGGGACGGAGTCCAGAAAAGGCTTTTTCTTCCTTAAGCTGCTTTGTCAGTTACGTTGTCGCAGCACCTGAACAAGCTACAGAGGCTGCAAGTGCATGCTTTAGTGTGCACGTGTGTATAATATGTGTTATGTTTAACACACACACACACACACACACACACACACACACACACACACATACTTTGAATGTCATATCTGCCCATATAGAAGAACAGTGCTCTACCATAATTTGAGCAGAACTTTAATGTTTATAACAGGAGGAATAAAAAACTAGAAAGGAAGAATAAAGACGAGGAATGAAGAAAGGCCAACAAACAAGCAGACATAAAGAGCAGAGAGAGTGAGGCAGAGGGTCTGCTGCTTTGGGCTGAGCTGCAGACCTTACTTAGAAGGGCGTGGCACAGGAAGTGCTGGTGGCTCTGTGCTGCCCTTTGACCCTCCTCTCCCTCCATTCTCCCACTTGAGACCTATAATTTGGCCAAGATGACACTTGTGTTGCTCACAACCCGCCAACCTTTGTATCTGCTGGCAGTTTTGTCTGGTAGGATCTCCTTTTTTTCTCTTAAGATTAGTTCCCACTTATCTTCAGATCTGTGGAAAATTTAAATCTCTAAGATCCCCTTAAGAAACTGGCCCACTAGCCTAAGGCAAGTCAGAGAAATTCACATTTACATAAGAACCCATGGCAACGCTGACAAAGGCAGGTCACACACATGCATTGAGAAATACTCATTTAATTTTTTTAATTGAAAATAAATTTTAACATAATATTTTAATTGACTATTTGCGAATTTCACATAATGCACCCCAATCATGTTTGCTCCCCATTTCTTTCACTCTTGTGGCCTCCTCCAATACATACATACATACATACATACATACATACATAAACACATAATCATTCAAGTCCAATTTGTGCTGTCTGTATATATAGTCACACAGATCTAAGTGCAAATGTTCATTGCCATGAGTCATTGATCTGGCTCAGGACCTCTGGGCTCTGAAGCACCATAAATACCAGACTTCTTTGACCATAGCTCTTACTGCTAATTTTTAAACTACCTTTTTTTCTTACATATGAATATTAGCATAAAAGGAGATTCTTGCTGTCACACATCAGGCTACAATGTCACACCCTGTAACTATGTTTCCTCAATCAGTATTGCCTAATTGTTTAGAAATATTTTTTAGAGTCAGAAAATTACAATCTCCTTTCCCTACCTATACACATTTGCTCCTAAGCTAAGAATCATGGTAGAATAGAGTAAATTAATCTTTTGAAATCACCCTGTGTGTTTGCATAAGACAGTAAGTGTCTTAGGGTTACAATTGCGGTGATGAAACAGGATGACCAAAAGCAACTTGGGGAGGAAAGGGTTTATTTCACTAGCAGTTCCACATAACAGTTCATCAGAACAGAGCAGTGGGGCAGGAACTCAAGCAGGGCAGGAACCTGGAGGCAGGAGCTGATGCAGAGGCTGTGGAGGGTGCTGCTTACTGGCTTGCTCCCCATGGCTTGCTCAGCCTGCTTCTTTATAGGGTCCAGGACCACTAGCCTAGGGAGCTGTCTGGTTTAGCCCAGGAGGGGACAGGGCTGCGGATAACGCAGAACAAGAGTGGTGAGGAGCAGACAGGGAGAGCTGAGCACAGGGCAGCAGCCTGGCACCCCTCGGCAGGGCTGGCCAGCTCCAAAGGCACAGGAGCCTTTATACGAGGCTGTTGACGTCACACATACACGTGCAGATGCCACTACTGACTTTCTGGATCAGAATGGAGTGGGCCAAGAAGCTATACTATATATTTGTTTCTAAATATGCCAGGTGAGGAGGGGGTCTGCTCCCAAACTGACCCTGAGGTGTATGCAAAGAAAAAGCTGACGCAGCACGCAAGTTCTGTTGGGGGAATCGGAGGATCCAGCAAATGGGGTCCCAGAGCTGTGTTTTGTCCTGGGTTAGGATCCCGGGACTGAGAACTTTCTTCCGCTGCAGACAGAGAATCGGCTGCAGGGAGTTCTTGACTGAAGCAAGGGCACACACAAGGAACCAAGAAACAGAAAAGGCCATGAGCCTTAAGTAAAAATGCACAGGGCAACCGTGTGTGCCCTCTCTGCCACAGTCACCGTGATTAGCACCCGTCACTGCACCCTGTGACAGCCACAGTGCAATGTGGAGACTGGAGTGGAGTGTCCATGTCAGATGGCAACCCGCTGGGCATCACCATACAGAAGTCATTCCTGAAGCAGTGACAGCACTGGTCAGTCCAGCTCTGAATGTTCAAATGAACATTATTTAGGTATCGATGGGGGCTATGTGTACATGCCACAGCACACATGTGAGGCTCAGAACCTGCTGTGGGAACCGACTCTCTCCGTTCACTGTGTGGGTTCTGTGGTGGGAGCTCGGGTTATCAGGTGTAGCCATCTTACCGGCCCTGCCTCAGCTCTGAAACTACCCACTTCTCTGATTGACACCATTTTCAAAATCTGAAAGAATAGTTAGTTTTGAAGTTCTCTGAAAATCTATCTCGCTCCTGCCAATATGCCTGAGGGAGAGACGTGTTTCACGAGAGCACAGCCAGCAGTCGGCAGCGAGGCTTGAGTTGAGAGAGACTGTTAAGCCTTGTAAACGTAAAGGTTTTTAATTTTAAGTGCAAAGCTGATTGCAAGGCCCTCATCTAGCCAGACAACGACATGGTTTTAGAAGAAGAAGCAGAGGAGATTAAAAGACATGTCACTGTTGCTGCTGTTCTCCACTAATGTCTGAGGGTTCCAGGCACCAAAGAACAAGCTCTGCAGCCATATTTCCCCCACAGGCAAGCTCAGCCAGCCAGTCAGGGGCTTCATTTGGAACAAGTCTGGATGACGTACGTGTTCTGAGGGCTTGTTTGGAGAAGGCTTACTTTTAAGAGCAGGAAACGATGAAATCTAACTGAAGAATAAACGTTACATCACCTTAGCAAGGGAGGGCCAGGCCCACTCATCCAGTAAACATCCACTAGGTGACAGCTGTGTGCCAGGCCAGGCTATACCCAGCTGAGACGCCAGCGGCCACAAAGATGGAACACATGACTCTGTCGTCATGCAGTGCAGTTTAAGAAGCGGAGAGGCCTAAGTTGGAATTCAAAAGAACAAGGAGGAGAAATGAATAAGATGTCTTTATGGGTTTTCCCAGCCTGTACGTTGGTGTTGGGGCCAGAGAAAGTTGCAATTAAGGAATTTCTTAAGGAGAGGTGGAGCCAAGGATAAGTAGGAGCCATGCAGCTGGTAAGCAAGAGGCGACTGTGTGTGCTTCTTCCCAACTCTGCATTCACTGACACGCTTTATAGCTTTAGGAGAGCCTGTGGTTATTCATTCACCAGCACACCGTTGGGTAGACTACAGCCAATATGGGGGGAAAGCATTTCAGGCAGTATGCACGCCATAAGCCCAGGGAACAGAGTCCCAGGGGCAGGCTGACTCAGACTTTAATAGTCTAGGCTATAAAGCAGGCAGCAGGGATTGGGAAGACAGGTTAGTCTGCAAGGCGCCTGTTTGTTTGCTTTGGTTTGTGTCATCCCCACTCCCTGAGACAGGATTCCTCTGCATAGCCTTGGCTGTTCTGGAACTTGCTCTGTAGACCAGGCTGGCCTCAAACTCAGAGACCTACCTGCCTCTGCCTCCCAAGTGCTGGGATTAAAGCTGTGCACCACCACCCAGCTAGTCTGCAAGCTTTTGGTCCTCAGACCCCATGGAGGAAAAGTGGTCACAGTGACACTGTGCCAGGAGAAGCAGAGACCGGCAGGTGCCCAGTGCTCGCTGCCAGCCAGACTAGCCTGCTTGGACAGTTCCTTGTCTGTAGCAGGGGCCTGGAGAGATGGCTCAGCAGCTCAGAGCATTAGCCACTCTTGCAGAGGGCCAGAGTCCAGTTCCCAGCAACCTCTCCCATTTCAGGTGGCTCATGTACAACCGCCTGCAACTCCAGCTCCAGGGGCCCTAACACCCTCTTCTGACCTCTACCAGTATCCACTACCCATAAGTGGAAAACAAAACATAAAATAATAAAAATAAAACAAAGATATGTTTTAAAAACCGAACAAGGTAGAGAGCTCCTGAGGATTGAGGGAAGTTTGTCCTCTTTCTTACATATGCAAAAAATATACATGCATGTGCAAGTGTGGACACACGCATTAAGTACGTCCACAACAGCAATGGGATGAGAAAAAAAAAAAAAGTTAGCCAGGAATGTAGTCTTGAAGGCTGCTGTGTGTCATGCCAGGAAGTTTCATCTGCCATCCTGCAGGCGACACTCAGGACAAGTTGTGCTAAAGGCTGAGACTTTGCTCTTGGGACGCCCGAGTTTCTGCCCACTGAAGCTGGTCCCTTGGAAACCACCTCACATGATGGAACTAGAGACCAGAGAGAAGTGGCTCCTAACATCACCCACAGAGCTAACCCTAAGGCAGAAAGCAACAGAGCAGAGAAAGCACCCCTGAGGGGCTGCCCATGGCCACCCCGTTTGTCCGGCCCCAGTGGCTCTGGTTCATCATGTCCACTGCTGTTTGCTCTGAAGCACATTTGCCAGCATGGAAGATGACACCCTACGAAGCATCCATCCACACAGCTCGCAAGTTTTAGACTATTATCCATTTGTTTTGTGAATGTCTCTAATTTTGTGACTGGTAAAGTCAGAGAAAGTTGGGGACATCTAACAGGCCAGAAACATTCTCTGGAATTTTTCCCCCTGTCTTTTGAACACAGCTTCAAGTTTTCAGTTCAGGCCTAAAGGAATCCACTTTAAAACTTGACCCTGTTATGCTAGCAAAATGTCCCAGGTTCTGGCTAGGTGACATGACTGTGTGACCTGAGTAAAGATGTCTTTTCATTTCTCCCACTTATTATGAAAATGCCAATTTCAACAAAAATGGCAAAATGTGACAAAAATTGCAAGTGATCTCTATGTGCCTTCCTGGTTCTGACATGCTCTACACATTTCTCTCCTGTCTCTAAGGAAGCAGGCCAGGCTGTGCCATCATTCTTCAGCTGCTGTGCCCTTTGACCTGTGCCCTCTTTATTTTTGTTTTGTTTGTTTGAGACAAGGTTTCTCTGTGTAGCCTTGGCTGTTGTGGACTCACTTTGTAGACCAGGCTGGTCTCGAACTCACAGTGATCCTCTACCTCTGCCTCCAGAGTGCTGGGATTAAAGGCGTGTGCCACCCTAAATGCCATTCTTTCGTTGCTGGCTCATTCAGACTGCAGCTCCACATCCTCTGAGAGCGCCACCTTGGCTCTTTTTAGCACTTCGCAAATCTCTTTTCATGTTGGATACATTTCCAGTGGTTTTGCTATTGTTGCTATTGTTGTTTTCTTTTTAATAGAATCTCACTGTGTCATTCTGACTGGTTGCCTCCTGGGTGCAATCCTGGTTAGGCTTTGTGTTGCTTTTTCAACTTGACATCGGCTAGAGTTATCTGAAGCCATATGTTCATGACTTCATCATAAACATACAACCAGACTTGAGCTGACACTGCAGCGAGCTCCACAGAGAGCACCTTCAAAATCAGGATGCAAACAAGGAGGGAGCAGACACGAAGCTCTGTGTCACAATGCAGATTACCCACCAGCAGAATTTGGTTCCGGGAGTGGCACTTGCACAGCTCCCGCTCCAGTTGTTTTCCTGGGAAGTTTAATTTAATGAATCATTAGCTATGCGATAAGGATTACTGACACAGGAGAAAATCCTGCATGGCACCCTCATGCTGGTGGTGAGCATTAACTAGGGAGTGGCTCATGCAGCCACGCCTCCAGAGAGGAGTCTCTCTCCATAGGGCTCACCTAGAGCTACACGATGAGTCACAGCCGTCTTCAAGGGGGCAAGCTGAGGAGCAGCCGTGGCTGGTGACATGAGCCCACGTGGGAGCCCACTGGTGGCCAAGGGTGTCAGTGGCCTTCAGTAAGGCCAGACTGCAAAGTTGCAGAGGCTTCCACCTGCTGTCTTACCTGCCTGGGCCACCAATCCCAGGGCCACCCCGAGAAGCTAAGGAGCCTCTTCCTCTGGCAGTGACCCTCCAGCGCCATCTACTGGAAAGAGATTATTTCTTCTGCTGCTCACTTGCTTTTTTGCTTGCTACTATACGTATTCACATATTATAAATAAAACACAGTCTTTTCTGAGGGGGGAGGAGAGGTCTCACTATGTAGCCCCAGAGGCCCCTAAACTCACAATGTATGTGTACCAGGATGGCCTTGAATGTGTGGCAATCCTGCCTAGGCTTCCTGATGGCTTGGATCATAGGAGTTCACCACCGTGCCTGGCAAGTACAATGCATTTTCTTGTTCACTTTAAAGGAAGAACCTTCAGAAGACCCCCGTTCTTTATATACGAGTGTTTATAGAAAGGTATATCTGCACCTGTGAGGCATCACACTGGCAAACGCCGCAGGAGGGCCAACAAGCTAAAGGCAACTGGCCAGTGGGGTCACCTTCTGGCTCAGATAGTTCTACAATATGGATGGAATGGTTTTCACTCTTGCCTGGACCTCACTCCTCCTGGAGCAGAGAATTCATGAGGATTTGCCTACGATTTTTCTTTTTTCTTTTTAATTCAGTGCATGGTGGTGTTCATTATCCACATGAGGTAGCATTGGAATAAATTAATATTAAAATATTTAAATGTAGAGCAATGCATTTGAAATGCTATTAGGGAGATTTATCATCTGCAATGAGAACGCAGTGCTCCATTAGCTGCGGGGAAGTTTGGGGACCCAGCCCAGATCATTACCTCAGCCCCTCTTCCCCTCTCTGTCCCCACACTGCTGTCTGGACATCTGCTCTTGGGCTTACGAGGGCGGGCTTGCTCTACTAACTCAGTATCGGCTCAGACACCTGCGTCCAGTTGTGTGCTCTTTAATGTTATCAGCCAGTGAGCCATGTCGATAAGCAGCACAGGTGCCACAGCCTGTGCTGAACTGTGCCCCTTTCTCACTTCACAGGGTGATGTCCTCACTCCCAGTGCCACACAGGCTGCTGCATTTGGAGACAAGGAGCCGCACGGTGGCAGCTTTGTTAAACATTGACTCATTGCAGTGGATGCTGATCTGACCTTACAAGCATGACTGGCATAAGAAGTGGGAGTCCAGGTGCAGAGCTATGGGTGTAAGGGCAGATGAGCTGTGAAGAGGCAGTGCAACAGCAGCCTCTGCAAGCCTGCCGCAGACCCTTCTCCTGTGACTCTCGGAGGAAGCCAGCCATACCTATATTCCAATCTTGGACTTCTGAAAGAAACCTGTTTTTTGGGCCTCGTAGCCTGGCATTTGTTAGCTGCCTTAGCAAACTTGTGCCACCTGGCAAAGTCAAGCATCGAGACTTTGGTCATGGGAAACATGTCTTGTACTCCAGAAGCCAAGTAACCAGGAGCCATGTTTCCTGCTGAGAGGGCAGAGCTATGGAGGGATCAGAAGTGCAACCTCTGGGCCCACACAGCCTCCTCACTCGGGCCTTGCTCCTGCTGCCAGTGAGGTCCTTAGCAACTTGCTGTGCTGTCCTGAGCTAGAGCATGCTGGGACAGCACCCCCCCCACACACACACACAGTGCTGCAAGGACCATAAAATATGCAGTGAATGCAGGGGAAAGAGTCCGGCACCTGGAACACTGTAAATGTGGAGGAAGAAGCTACAGGCACCTCTGCTCTGAAAAGGGCTGGAGAAGGCATGTAACTACAGGCTCTTCCAGTCAGGTAAAGTCTTCCTAACATTCCAGAAGATTCCTGACTTGCAAGGTATTTTTCTTTACTTCAGACTTGCTCTTCTGCCCATCTTATCCAAAAAGGTCATGACCCATGAGGAAGCCAACGTTATGAAAGGACAGTTCTCAGGAACTGCCAAGGAAGCTGTGGGATGGTGGGGGGTGCTGGGGTGGGGGATGGGCTTCTTCAATCTACCTAAGACTGGCCAGCACTAATAGCCCACAGCATCGCAGGTCAGGAAGGGGCATGGGAGCAGCAGTAAACTGAGTCAAGGTCTGCATGCACATCCTGGCTGTGCTCTTAGGATTTATGTAAATGCATGGGGGTGTATGCATGCCCATGTGTGCATGTGTTCGCGCATGGGCATGCATCCGTGATGGATTTCAATCTTCTCATTTGTAAAACTGGTATAAATACACAGAGATCAGACATGGACATGGACACACACACAATTCATCTTCAATATGAACTTTCACTTAAACAGTGCTTTATCAAGATACATAGTTCCTATTTTACCAAGATACGTAGTTCCTACTTTATGGAGGTACATAGTTGGTACTTTTGTGAGACACAGAGTTGCTACTTTCCCAATATACATAGTTCCTACTTTCATGAGACACATAGTTTCTACTTTCCCGAGATACATAGTTGCTGCTTTCCCAAGATACATAGTTCCCAAGATACAAGGCCAGTGACTCCTTTCTATAGCATTTTCATGGTCATTCAAAGACTCCTTCCTTGATCAACTCTGATCTTGGAATGAAGTTGATGCCTCAAAACAAATAAGCCTGGAGCATCAGAACAAAATTCTTTCTGTCCAAAAATCTTCCGCATCACAGTTGGGACAGATGCACATGGGAGAGTATCTATTAGTGCTCAGAAGTGCAAACTTAGCCTGAGTAAACTTTTGCAACACAAGCATGTCCCAAATATTATGTGAAATTGTTTACAATGAAGATTTGTTAACATAAAATTCAAAGTTGGTCCTGAATCCTGTATTTTATTCAACCTGTTCTTTGTGCTTTATACATATGGCCTCATTTCAGCGTCACACAGCTCCACAAGGAAGCACTCTTAGTATGTCTGTTTCATAGTGGGGAAACCAAGGAAAGGAAGCTAAGCAGTTTATTCACAAAACCAATGGCATCAGGAGCCGGTGACACGTGAAACAGCTGAAACACGAATGCTTGGATGGAAAATTACAAAATTTTTATAGAAAAACTGTAACTGCTTTGGAAGATAGTTCGGCAGCTTCCTAAAAAGAGAAACACTCACCTACCATTTGGTCCTGTCTGCCATGTATCCTGTGGCCTATAGAAGCTGGCAAACATGTCGGAAAGGTGCTCTGATAGAGCAATAGAAGGCTAGAGCCAAAGGGCTGCACATGAACACAGCACACACATGATTCCATAGAAGAGCAGGCGAGGGGCTAGGAATCATTTCTGTGCCAGAAAGGAATGAGGAAAATCACTCCAGAGCAGGAGGAGGAAGTCACAAGCAGGCAAAGGAGGGAGGCTAGAATGCGCTCTTAGGGGCTGGACTGGAGTCAGAGATACAATATTGACTCATGTTCTATATAAAATACACACATTCACGGGCTGGAGCGATGGCGCAGCAGTTAGGAGCACTTGCTGCTCTTTCAGAGGGCTTTGCTCAGATCCCAGCTTCTACTCTGGGCAGCTCGCAACTGCTTGTAACTCCAACTCCAGGGATTTGGACACGCTTTTTTGGTCTCTGCACACACACACACACACACACACACACACACACACACACTTTTTTTTAAGGTACCACATTCAGAGATAAATTTGCCTTTGCATGGGTTCTCCCCCCCCCCCACACTTTTGTGCTCACGTGTGTCACTCAGTTCTACCATCTAAGGACTAGGCACTGCAGCCTCGGTGAGGACATGTACTGCTCAGGTCATAACTTCTATCTGCCCTCACACTAGGGGAGGAAGGGGAGTATGAACTGTCTGTGGTGTCAGAAAGTGAAGAAGTGGCTTAAGAAACAAAGATGCAGGCACATCCAAAGGGCACTGGGACCACCTGATGGGGTCACCAAAGGCCAAAGCTAAAGCTACCTGAGTGTCCAAGACAGATGGCCAGACGGACTCCAGTCAAAAGAACAGGAAAACTGAGAGAGAGAGAGAGAGAGAGAGAGAGAGAGAGAGAGAGAGAGAGAGAG
>OU015742.1:204497078-204523748 GCA_907169655.1 Acomys percivali | reverse complement strand
CCTGGGCTGGCTGTCACACACTCAGGAGGCTACCCCTGGGCTGGCTGCCAAGGCACCCAGAACCAAACTTCCTGCCAGCATGATGCTTTGACTTAGAAAATGAAGACAAGATGGCCTTCATGCACGCGAGGGAATAAGACTCATGCATGTTATGTCATCACCACCCTTCCCACTCCAGACGGAAGTGCTTCAAGAGTGGGAGGTGGGGAAGAAAGAAGAGAGTCCACCGGTGGAGGGTCCAGTGGACGAGCCGGGCAGAACCAAAGCCCCGAGCTCAGGCTAGAGGAAGAGCTCTGTCTGCCCTTCCCTCACCCGTGCAGAGGTTTGCAGTGTGCGGCCTTGCTCGTTAGCAGCCTTTGAACCACAATAACTAATGCTTTCTGCTGGCTAAGGAGGAAGGAAGACAGATGTTATTCATTACATCATCAGCCTCCTGGATAAACCTCCCCCCCCCATGGAGTAGGCAAATCGGTGTGTCAGGGGAAACAACTTGCTGGCTGGCTGGTATTTTATGCTTAACTTGCTGACTCCAGGCTCCCTCCCCGCCCCTTGCTCCGAGTCATCTATACACCAACTATAGGCCTCGGGAGGGCCTGATGCATGAAATTCTCACTGTACTGTGCCATACAAGATAACACCACACATCACATGAGGCTACTTAAATGCCGTGCTTAAAAATAATTAGAATCAGTTAAAACTGAAAATTTTATCCCAAGTCACCCTGGGGGCATGGGGACTTTTTTTTTTTTTTTTTCATGAGGCGCTGCTCCGCACAGGAAGGTTAGGGCATCACGTCTAAGAAGATGCTTTCTTTGAGCACCAGAACCAAGCCTACCCCATTTCCATGCCTAAAGAAGGACGGGCATCCCTGAATGTTTGGGTATCACTCACGGTTAAACATAGAAAGTAAAGTGTTCCCAAATACACCCAGCCTTGACTCCGCTTACGCAAATCTTCGCAAGTGTTCCCCTCCCCTGGGGCACTGGTGACATTCTCGTAACTTAGTCACAGTCCAGAGCAGCAGTGTCTTTTGTGTTGTTGGCCATGGGTGACAGAACACAGGGATCTGTGCTCAAGGTGGGGACCAGCAATGCCCTGTTGACGAAATGGATTACATTTGAGGCAATTACAGCTTGCCTAGGGGGAGACTCAGTCTGCAGAAGGCAGTGAAGGTGCATGGAATGGAGATGCTAAGCTGCTCACTCTGCAGAGGGGAGAGGCGCTTTGGGCTGAGCCGCCTGGGCGGAGTCTACACCGATGGATTATCCCTATGATAAGTTGCTGCTCCCCTTCATTTCCCCAGTGGTGGCATTCCTTTAGATGGCACAGGGAGGGCGTCTTGCTCCATTTGAGCTTTTGAGTGTGATGCTGCCACCATTAGAAGCCATTATCCTCTTTAATAGGAGCCAGCTGCAGCATGCCCACACAGCCTTCTACAAGCTGCAGGACCAGAATGGAATCGCTCAAGATTCACCTTAAAGGCACAGAAGCTGGTGCACGACAACGGGTAAAAGCAGGCAGGGAGAGGAAAGGCCTGGGCCAGGGCCAGCTGCCTGTCTGCCTGCTGTAGCCAGCCGGTCCTTCACAGTGCACTGCCTTTCTGCATAAGGACAACTGTCCCTGGGTTACGTTAATGACATTCCTAATAGTCCGGTGTGTCCTGACAGGCTTGCATAGGATCTCACTATGCCTGGCACCATGGGATGAGCCCTGTGAAGGGGTCACTGCCGTGTCTCTGTCTCATAGCAACATCAAGGCAAGGTGACTTTGCAAACCCAAGCCCTGGTGGCCTGCAGGGGAAGCCAGGTGATCTGAATACTGCTTCGGGGTTTCCGTGAGCCTCCTGGTCCAGTGTCCTATCAATTCACGGGTTTGCCTGCGCAGGCTCCAGTCACTCAGTGTCCCTGCTAACCTGACGGAGGGAGGCATAGGCTCCAGGGTACAGACCCCAGTCTGCCGTCACCTCCCTGTGTGTCTATACAGAGTTCTCCTATCTGTTCTATAAAGGAGGTTGTTTAGCTGCTTGGCACCTGCTGAGAGATATCGGAGATAAAGTCCAGGGACAGACATAGTGCTGTTCTTCTTATATTCCTAGCATTCAGGAGGCAGAGGCTGGAGACTCTCAGGAGTTCCAGGCCAGGTTGGTCTACATAGCAACTCCAGGACAGCCCAGACTAACATAGAGAGACCCTATCTCAAAAAACAAAACTAAAACAACAAACAAACAAACAAAAACAGAGGGAGAGAGAATGATCAGGTCCTGCCACACAAAGGTCCCAGGTTGGTGTGCACTCCTGTGCTATGACATAGGGCATTACTATCCTTTGTCAGATGCCTAAGACTCCCATGTGGGTCTGTTGTGTGAGGCCAGGCTATACTGCCACTGGATTGCACCTGGAGCTATGCCATTAGCAGCACTCTGAAGACGAACACGATGTGTTGCAAGATTGGGGAATGCTGGGAAATAGCTGCTGTTTAGAACTAAAGTCAAAGATGGCATTCTTGCAACGTGGTTCCTGTGACCCACAAGGATCAGTTGTTGTAAGTCACACAAACTCTGTTGCCATGAGGTCCCCTCAACATCTGTGGCCAGGAAAGCCAAGACTCCACTTTGGAAAGACCAGGCCCTGTGTTCTCCCAAGGTCAGGCCTCAAGTGGTCCTGCAGAGTTCTGCCTGCAGGTACAGGACTCTCAGTCACATGACTCATGGGAGGTATCTTTGGGAGCAGGGGTACAGACAGACTTCTGAGCTAAAGCACAGGTCTGGTTCAATTTAGATTTCAGAGAGATGATGAATAATTTTGGCACAGATATTACCTACCTAGTTCAGCAAATGGTCCTGGCTTTTGTCTGAGCCCCGAGAGCCTAGTACCACATAGCGTGTGATAGATGAGACCGGAGGGCTACCGTGCTTTCATGCAGTTCAGTTACTGGCCAGCGTGCCCTAGATCAGGAGGAGGGGACTGCTCATAAGTGAGTGAGGTTGACCCCTCTAGGCGGAGGGCAACTCTCCAAGAGGCAAGACTTGGGGTGCTGTAGGCAGCCACAATTCCCTCTCCAAACACCTTCTTGCTGGCCAACCTCTGCTGTTAGGAGGTCAGAGATGCCTCCCTGGTGGTTTTAAGCTATGGAACATCTTTGAACTGGCTACCCAACCCCCCGCCGGTCTCATCTCACCATGGGTAGGCTTTCAAAAAAAGAACCACACTCACCTTGAACCGCCGGATATGACCCCAGTGTGGTGCCCCATCCGCTTCTTCATTTCACTGTGGGAATCCTCAGGAGCTCCGCCAAACACTGTCCTTCCACGATGCGTTTGTGGACACTTTCACCAGGATGGGAAAGAGGCAGTGGGAGAAGTCCAAGCTCGCGTCTCTGCCTTCCAGACAGTGAGCGCTTGGCAGTCTCCTCTCTGATGGGCTCAGACAATGATGTCACTCTAGTACTATAAAATACCCGTGGTGGTTTATAGATGGGTCATATGGTGCAAAGGGGTTCCAAGGATGCACTGGATCTGTGCTTCCCTATGGGAAGTCCAGTAGGAAACCAGAAATGGAGGGAGGCAGGCCATGGGGGCTGTAGCCGTCACTGCATCCACAGAGCATGCCGTGTCACAAAGACACAATGCCCAGGGTCAACAACCTCAAGCAAGGTTCATGGTCCTAGAGGTTGCAGGCCATGGTCATCTGGAACCACTGTTCCTGCGCTGTGGTGAGGCAGCCATCACTTCAGGGAGCATGAGGGTAGCAGGGAAGCTCACTGCACCATGGCTAGGAGGCAGAGAGTGAGGAGAGACCAGGGACCATGCCACCAGTAAGCAACCCTCTTCTCCCAAGTAGCATGAGATTTTGTACCCGTCAGCTGATTAAACTACTGGTCGGCTAAGAGCCTTCGTGGTCCTGTCACTTGCTAAAAGCTCTACCTCTCTCTGAACACTGCTCTGGGGATGAAGCCTTTAAGGCATGCATTAGGGGAGTATCTCATAGCTAGCTTGTAAAACATCCAGCAGGCAGAAAGGGATCATTTTGCCCATGTCCAGGTGATGGGGTGGTCTTAGAATTCCATGCACCCTCCCAACTCCCACCGTGGATGGCAGTTACTAGCCAGAGCTACAGCTGTATGCTTGCTCATGCTCCTTGCAAGGAAACTTCTGGGCTTCAAGGAGTCTGAGAATGCTGCCATCTGTCTTCGGAGCTTCACCGGGGCTCCTCTGCTGTGAAGGTCCTGAGAAGTCCTAACTCCGTCCCCCCTCACCGGGGCTCCTCTGCTGTGAAGGTCCCGAGAAGTCCTAACCCCCCCCCCCCCCCCCCCCCGCCAAATCGCCTCATTTGTGGAAACACCAGGAGTTCTACAGGAAGTGCTGAAAAAGACCCACCATGGAGAGACAGAGCAGAGGTCAGGAAGGTAAGAGAGACAACCATCTGAGAGGAGGCCCCTCGCCAACACCTCTGCCAACCAGCCCTCCTCGGTTCTTTTCAGTACTTCATTACCAGCTTCTTCTAGATTGAAAAGAAAAATTGAAGAGCAGTTGGAGGATAAACTGGAATCAGGAGGGGTGGCCCTCACATCACCCCATCTTCTGCCTTAAAAAAAAAAAAACAAAAAACAAACAAACAAACAAAAAACAAATGAAACCTAAAATGGGAGCAGCTTATCCTGAAAGTGACTGAAGTAGAAACAGGTAGAAAAGAGCAATGCTCACGCACAGATTTGTTGATTTGTTTAGCAGTTTACCTGAAGGACGGTCTGTGCCGCCCGACTTCATTGATGCCTGGAGCAGAGTGACAGGAGAAATAGCTGAAACAATGAGTTGTCACCCTTAACCTCCTGCTGACTGCCACATATGTGTCTGTAAATACTACTGTTTGCCTGCCCTGCCTTGTGATTTAAGAGTATAAAATGAGAGGACCTGGAAGGCTGTCAGGAGCTGTCCTGACTTCCGCCTACCGGTGACAATCTCTTCAACTGTCATAGGTGCCAGTGTGCTTATTCCAGAAAGACAGAAGTATTCCTGGAACACGGCCACAACGGGGAGCCTTTGGTGACCAAAGGGAACAGGTCAAAGGATCCTGACAGACTCAGGGCTGGCAGACGAGGCTCTTGCTTTTCTAAGAACTCTCAATTCAATATCCCCGCCCCCATGGAGAAGAAAGGTCACAGAGAAGCCCCCGTTCGCCCTGGCATCTGAAGAAAAAGAGCATCTCACATGTTGCAATCACCAGAGTTGTCTGTCCCTGTGTTTTCAGTCTATGTGAGGACGGGCGGACACAGAACACCTTCACTTTCTCCCCTGTCATCCAGGCATGAACAGGGTAGGAACCGCTCTTGAGTATAAGCTGAGGGACTCTGAGTGGACTCCTGTCCTCCCCATATATTAACAGAATCAACCAGAATCAACGCCTCCATCACACCTCTAGGGAATTGACCTTTCCCATCATGCTCCTTGTCCGAGCCTGGAGGCACTCACGTCTCTTGAGAAGATGCCCTGGTAAGATCTACCCGCAGGCAAGCCTATAGGGCAGTGGGCAGTGGTGGCTCTCAACCTGGGACCCTTTAATACAGATCTTCATACTGTGGTGATCCTCAACCATAAAATTATTTTCATTGCTACTTTATAACTGTGATTTTGCTGCTCTTATGAACCATAATATAAATATTCGATATACAGGATATCTGATGTGTGACCCCTGTAAAAAGGCTGTTTGATCCCCTCCCAAAGGGGTCAGGACCCACAGCTTGAGAACCACCCCTATAGGCTATTTTTCTCATCTGATGTCTGGAGAGCAAGCTGATAAGTAACACCATGGCTTTTGCCTCACCTCCTGCCTATTGGCTCCTGCCCTGCCTTCCTTCCGCGGTGGACTATTGCGTAGAAATGTAAAACAAACCAACCCTTTCCTCCCCAAGTCTCTTGGCCATGGTGCTTGTCACAGAAACAGAGATCTTCATGGAACATTCTCCTTTCTTAATGTCTGGGAAGCTAACTGGGAAGGGCCTGGTGTACCGTCACTGTTTGGGCATTCCTGGAGCTGGATGGCTGTAGCAAGGACACCTGGCCTTGCAGCAGAGTGGAAAGACACAAGAGCCACATGACTGGGCAAGTGTGTCCCAGACCAGGCCCCGAGACTGTCACCTTGCCATGTTTTCCCCTCCTTTGAGTTCACCTGGCCTGGTGGCCCCAGCCTGCCGCCTGTTCCAATCCTCTGGAGGTACAGGGACAGATAGCTGTCTGGTTCTCACTGTTGGCTCTCACAGCTCAAGTTTCCCCTGGGGGGGGGGTGCTTACTCCAGCCCTGTCCCAGTGGGTGGCTGGCTACCCCTGGGGCTGGACCCCTAGGGTGTTTACGCCCCAATCTCTGGCACTAAGACACTGCTTTTCAATCCAGCATGCTCAATTCCGAGCCAGTTTTCACTTGACCTTGCGCTCCTATGCCAGTGCCCTCCCTGCCTGGCACAATTACACGTCCCCTCTGTCCACTTTCCCTCAGAGCACATCCTGTCAAAGCAGCGAGCGCTCCCCTCCTCCTGTAGGTCCTTCAGTGGGCACCGCTGTTTCTCGCTGGTCAGTGGCCGGGTGTACTTCCTTAGTGGGTCCCTGTTTGCTCACGCAGGCTCCTCAGTGACAGAGAGCGTCCTCTCCTGATACCTGCTTAGCTTTTCCAGGGAGATGATGGAAAGGCTGGGCTCCGCATCTCAAGGTGGCTCCATGCAAAGGTGGAGGAGACTTGGTTTGTCTTTCCAAGCAGGTGAGGGTGGACAGGACCCAGGGTTGGAAAGTGTCACAGATAATGGCGACGAATTGCCCGTTACTTGTTTCTGAGCCACATGGACTCAAACACAGGGCGGGGTCCTGCTCCAAAGGATTCCTCTGAAATGATGGAGCCTCCTAAGGTCCAGGCTGGTATGAGAGATCTTTCAGGTACATGTTTTTTGTTTGTTTGTTTGTTTTCTGTTTTTTTTTTTTTTAACTTAGAAAAGCACATAAACCGGAACACATTTTCCTGTGCATTTTCATTACATAATATTTTTCAAAGGGGAAAAAAAAGGGTAGGTAAAACTGAGGGGAAAAAAGTCTATTAATAATTCTATCTATGGGAGTAACTGATGTCAGGCTGTCCCAGGCCACCTCCTCCTACAAGGACTTGTGGTTAGGATTGCTTTAACCTATCCATGAGGACAGACAATCTAGCTGCCGTAACTGCACAGGCCTCCACCCACATGTGAAACAGGTGCCTCAACTGCTGTCCCTGACCCCCGCTTCCTGTCTGACCCCCCCAGCCTCCCCCATCCTGTTTGCCCGGCCCTTGCTCCATTCCCTGCAGGTGCTGCCCTGTTCCTTGCCCAAACTAATGCGGTTTCCTCTTCTGGTCCCGCCCATCCTTCCCCTGGCGGAGACGAAATTCTCAGATTTCCTCTGGGGAAGTGCACGAGAGGGGAGGAAAGAAAGGAGGGGCTTTATTATCTGAGCCATGACCTTTAGGGATGTGACTCCCTCACATCTGTCAGCCCTCATGCCTCTCGTGTGCAGGGACAGTGCCAGGAATTTGGACCTTAGTCCTAACAAAAGGAGAAGACTAGAAACTCTTGTTCCTTGAAGGCCTGGCCATGACTTTACTGGAACCACGTTTGTATAGATGGTGGTCCCAACAGTGTCCCCAAGAGAAGACCTGTGATGACGATGACGGAAGCAATCCTGACATAGGGAAATACAGAGTTGAGGTGTGCAGGCTCTATCCATCTCTGGGCCCCTAGCAGCTGTCTCCTGAGTCAGCGTGGTCGGAGCAGGGGAGGCTGAGAAGGGGCCCAGGGCCCAGCCACAAGCCAAGACAGCGTCACATTTTGCATTGGAGAAATTCCAGGTGGACGACAGCTTAGTGAAGGAGAAGAGCTGTTGCCAATTCTGGGCTTGGATGGGGTTTCTCCGTTGACAAGAGTGCGTTTGTCCAGGATGTCTCTGTTGAGCAGAACAGTTGCAGCAGGCAACAGCGACATCTGCTGGTCTGGACTGCTTCAAACCAGACCAGGAGAAACTGGGAACTCTGTGACAGGATTTAAGCGTTGTTAAGCAAAAACAAACACCTCACAGGTTTAAGAAAGATCGAAGCTGAAAATACATCTTGCAGTTTAAGAGTCCTGTTATAGTTAAAATGGTTAAGAGGAAGTTCTGTTGGTTTGGGGGTAAATCCTAGCTAAGAGATAAGTCCATCAGCCCCGTGTGAAGTCCTTGCCAAGTGAGGTTTCTACTTGTAATTAAGAGTAAGTTCCGGTTTCTTCCGTCTGATGTAAGCTGCTTGTAACGCATTCACATGATGCACGGCCGTGCCTTTCTTTCTCCCCTTCTCATCGTATCCTTAGAATAACTGCCAACCCTCCCTCCTCTGTGAACACCTTATGTCTGTTATGAGAGGGACTTCAAGAGGCCAGGCGTGCTGCTTTCTCAAACCCCAACTTAGGAGGAGACAAATGACTCACCAGTCCCGGGAGTGCCCAGATGCAGCTTGATTTAATTCGACAACTGTGGCCTTGGTCCTTTTTTTTCCTCGAATATCTCCGCATCAACGGTTAGAGTACCAAACACTGTTAAACCCATGTCAGCAATGAGCTTTTAACCTCCCCCCCCCCCTTTCAATTTTAATTTTTCCTTAAATAAGCTGAGGCTGGGTGACAGGGATATTCTCCTCCCTGGTTAACAGCTGTTAACCCTCCTCGAATGCCCCTAGAGCTCCGTGTGAAAAGCTATCCGCACTTTGAACTGGCTGCTTGAGGCATCGACACTCCAGCCACTACAGTTTGCTTAGCCTGAACCAGCCACTTCAGCATCACGAGCCTCTGTCTTCTCTACGTGATTCCGTAGACTTTTTTGTCCCAGCCAGCAGGGGGCACTCCTCCAAGGGGCCCCACGGAAGACCCACGGTTAGTTCAAACAGCGTCTTTCATTTGCATGAAGCACTAGGCTGCGGTTGGAGCTCTTGATGCTTCATTTCTAGCTATATAAGTGGGCGATTTGGTGCACTTTTGGGGTTCAGTGGGACGCAGCCTCCTGCGTCTCCCAACACTCGCAACATTAGGTCAGTAAAAGGCTTCTACGGAGTGTCTTCCGGCTGATGTGGTAACACCAGAGAAGACAGTGAGGGCAGCAGCCTCAGTAGTGATAAGAGGGCCGCTGAGGGGCTGGAGATGGCTCGGTGGTTAAGAGCACCGACTGCTCTCCCAGAGGTCCAGGGTTCAATTCTCACTATTCACGTGGTGGCTCACAATTGTCTGTAACTCCAGTTCCAGGGCATCTGACACCCTCTTCGGTACTCCTCAGGAACCAGGTATGCACACGGTGCACAGCCATACATGGAGCCAAACACATATGCACATAAAACAACAAGGTAATTAGTTTAAAAAAGACAGCTGAGAACAGCCAGGTCAAACGTGACGAAGCAGGCTTTTCAGGAGACAACAGGAGATGGTGGACGTAGAGAAGAGGTCACTAAAGGCAGAAGCTGAGGCTGGAGGCAGACAGACAGAAGCCTGTGGAGAGTCAGAGAGGACGACTGAGGGCCCCAGTAGTTGGGAGAAGTCCAAGGATCTGCCAAATCCTAGTGCTCAGCGCTCTCAGAGACTGGCCTAAGGGCGGGGCCGCTAGCTCAGGGGAGCTGCCGCACTTGCTGCTGTAGGGCAGAGCGCCAGCAGGCGCCACCCTCTGCTGCCAGGGTGAGGGTCACAGTAGCCACCGAGTACTGAGTCTCTGGAGATTAGCACAGTAGTCCGGTCTGAGCACCTAGAGCTCTGAGTCTCTAGCTTCTAAAGCACGAAGCAGTTGGGTTGGGTTTCGCTTAGCTCCCGGGGTTGGGAGTTAGAATCTTCAGAATCCGCCGTCTGGTTCATAGGCCTCGGTCCCTCAAGGGCCTGGGGTAGCCAGTGTCAGAAGAGCTTCTCAGCTCCTAACCCACGAGTCTCATCCGGGACCCAGCCAGGTTCTAGTAACTAGTTTTCGGAGAACGCCATACAGCCAGAGGTATGTAAGTATGGATTATGTGCAATGACAAAAGCGTTACATGTTTTCCTGGCTTTTTGAGCCAGGGTCTCACTAAGTAGCTCTGGCTGTTCCGGAGCTCACTGTTTAGAGCAGGCTGGCCTCAGACTCACTGAGTTCCACCTGCCTCTGCCTCCCAAGTACTGGGATTAAGGACGTGTGCCACCACACCCTACTGATATCACAAATAAATAATTTTTAAAACCTAAGCATAAAAGTACTGAAGAAACATAGAAAGTGAGAACAGTGTTTGGCGACTGGGGTACTCGATTGTTGAGGCATTGGAGATGTGGATCACTAGCACTTTCACACTCCACAGCCGTGTACTCTCAGCTGGTGTGAGCCCTCTCCCTGCCTCCTCCGAGTGCGTCACAAGTGCCTGTGGAGGTCCTGAGCTTTTCATCGGCCTCTTTGATGTTTTGGTGTTTGCTCGTTTGTTTGTTTTTACTTTTAGTTGATGGAGTCAGGTTTTCCCCACTTCGTGGAACACTCTGTAGCTAATTTTGATTTTTAATTATCATAGTTGAGTCTTTTACAATATTGTCTTATTTGTTTATGTAATAGATCAAATTTATAAACACACTTAAATATTTGTTCATTAAAACAAATTTTACAATCACTATGTAATTTAGTAAGAATATTCTAAGCAGGTTATCACTCTCTAAACAGATTTTCAAAAAATAGTTAAAGCAATGGTTGGCTATTCAAAAAACAAAGGCTTTGTCTAAACACAAAAAAACCTAAAATTTAATCATAGTTTTAGATACCTATTTAGTAAAAGGATACTAGAAATAAATCAATGCTTAAGAAAATCAAGCACTAATTTTACCTCAGGGTATTGAATTAACCTTAAAATTTTTAACCTTTGTACTATTTTTTTTTTACTTAGTTACAACAATATTTATTTAAAAACTGTTTATAACATACTTTAATATTAATATTATTATTATAAAATTTAGAAAATAATGATAAAGATGTCATTTCAATTGAAAATCTAGGCGGCTGCTAATAGTTTTTATTTTCTTAACAGAATTTAGGTTAGTTGCCTGGTAAAGACTTTAACAGGTACCTTGAAATTTTTTTTGTTATTGTTGTTAAAAAAGTATTTACTTTTTGTTAGTGTTTATGAGGTTTCCAAAGTAGGATGAGATGTCCAGAGAAGATAAAGTTCAACATTTATAACACACTAAGATAAACTGTAAACTCCAAGATGTCACTGTAAGCCTCAAAGTAGATTTTTAAAATGACAATTTGAAAAATACTTAGTTTATTTTCTTACATAAGCCTGCCTAAGATAAAGATCATGAAAAACCTGTTTTCTTTTTCAAGCAAGGGAGCAGAGGTTAAAAAAAAAATCCTTAAAATGTTTGTATTCATATAAACACTCAGATATAAACAAAGCATATTTAAAAGCACAGCATGAATTATCCCCTTAGTCTTTGGAATGAAAGGTTTAGCTTCTCAAGAGAGGCCGGTTGTCAGGAGAAATATAGCCTGGAATAAGAGTAATCATCTCTTAAATTAATTTATACCCCAAAGCCACAGGAACCAGGTCTTAAAACCAGAACTGGGATGAGGACCAAGGAGCTAACATCTTGGCCAGAACCATGTGATTTTTTTGTATGTCTTGTCCTAAAAGCAGATTAAAG
This sequence comes from Acomys percivali, assembly GCA_907169655.1. Taxonomy (NCBI): domain Eukaryota; kingdom Metazoa; phylum Chordata; class Mammalia; order Rodentia; family Muridae; genus Acomys; species Acomys percivali. The sequence goes on along the minus strand of OU015742.1, from coordinate 204,512,075 downwards.
TTTTTTAATTTAAAAACTGTTTTTAATTCTCAGGCCCAATAGCTACCTGTGATTTTTTTTTAAAACTTATGTTGTCACATTGGTTAAATGTATTTTTTGCCTTGTATCATTTTATTTCTTAAAAGTTTTGTTTTACTATGAGTCCAAATGAAGTTGAGCCCAGTTACACTTTAGCTGAGTTTACTTGTAAGCCAACTTGGTACTAAGCACATTATAAAAACCAAAACATAATTATTTGCAAGCAGTTACCTGTACACAGTCATACGTAAGATATAGTTTAATAAGTCAAGATTTTGAAATTTATTTTTGTTGAGATTATATAATAGATCTTTGGTAAACATATATATGTATATGTTACACTTTTATATTAAGAATATTTTGAAGAAACTATATGAAATTACATGAATTTTATGTTATCCATGTATAAACAAGATAAAACTTATGTAGGTGTATATTTAGAATCTGTTTTGAAATGAAATCTTTTTTAAAATCTATGTAAATGACATTAAAGATTTATAAACATTTAATTCTCTCTCTCTCTCTCTCTCTCTCTCTCTCTCTCTCTCTCTCTCTCTCCCTTCCTCCCTCCCTTTCTCTCTCATCTCTTTGTACAGTCCTGGCTGCCTGAAGCTCACTCTGTAGACCAGGCTAGCCCCAAACTCAGAGATCCATCTGCTTTTCCCTCCCAAGTGCTAGGATTAAAGGCATGCACCACTATGCCTGGTTCTGATATTCTCAAAAATATAATTTTAACACATTTTAAAATATGATGGTGCATGTCTTTAATGCCAGCACTTCGGAGGCAGAGACAGGTGGATTGCTGTGAGTTCGAGGCCAGCCTTGTCTACAAAGTGAGTCCAGGACAGCCAAGGCTACACAGAGAAACCTTGTCTCGAAAAAACAAACAAACAAACACACACAAAAAGACCCCAAAACAAAATATTTAAAGTTTCAAATGTATAAAATAATATTTATCTATCAGGGCCCTAACATATGATCAAAATATTTAAGTTTGAATTGTCATGTGTACTTCAACTGGACATTGCAAAAACAATTTTGGTGCATAACAAAAATGAGTCTTAAAAAAGGAAACTGAAGGGGCCACATATTTTTGACACAAACAATGTATGAAAACAACTAAAACCGTGGAAAATTCATCATAGATACACCTGACACAGTGACATTAGGCGTGCCCAGCTTAGAGAACCAAAGGCAGAATGTTCATGTCTATTTAGTCTAAGGTGGGAGGAGGTTTGTTATCACAGGAGATCAAAGCTAAAGTCTGTCCCACTGACTGAAGATTCTCTCTGTTTCCTCTCCCCCTCAGTAGCTTGTGGGGTGGGGGTGAGGGGTTGGGGTGGGTGGAGAGGTCTGTTTATTGTGTCCTATTTGTTTTCCAGCAGGTAACTTGGAGGTCACAACTTGTCCCAAGTCAGGCCTGGCCACCTGTACTCAATGAGGCAATTAAAAGACCCAAATCTGGGCCTGGAGAGATGGCTCAGCGGTTGCTCTCAGCCTCCTCCAGAGGTGCTGAGTTCAATTCCTGGCACCCACACGGTGGCTCACACCCGTCTGTAACTGCAGTTCCAGAGGATCCGACGACGCCTTTCAGGGCTGATGCACTTTCCCTCTCCCAGGGAGACTTCCCTCTCACTTCCTTAGGACACACTCTTTAGAGACACAAGTATCTCTTTAGAGTATCTGTACACTCGCCGGAGAGCTGAGATGGCGTGTAATATCCCCAGTAAGCCGTGCATCCCACATCTGGCCCAGAGGAGGAGCACAGGTAGGTCTGGGGAGTGTCTACTTTGGGTGTCACTGTCTCTCAAAGGCCGTGAGTTTCTAGTTAGAAAACAAACAAGCAAAAAAACAAAACAAAACAAAACAAAAAACAAAGGAGCACAGAGCCCATGTTTAAGAGGACAGATCAGTCAAATGACCGATGGAAACTCACCAAGAAGCTTGCCGATGGTCTCAGCCGAAATCCCCAGGACACAACCAGCCTCTTTTGGTTATCTTTAGCCTTGAGGAGACCCCTAAGCTGAAGTGGCCTGGACTCACTGAAATTTTTGGCTTCAAGGCTGAAAGGAATTTTAGGGCTGGTTTGTCTGGTAAAGATACATTTAATGTAAGCATGAGAATTAAACGGGAAAGTAGCTGCTCAGGAAAACTGTCAGACAGCGGAAGTGAGGTCAGAGCAACACAACCGGGTCACGTAAGAATTTACACTTACTGTTAATGTTTGCTCTAACACAGTTTTAGTCTTTTTATTCAGCATGTAGTTTTTGTGCTTTTGAAAAGCTCTTTTTTTAAATTACGAATTACAAATTTTATCATTTTAAACAGATATTTTACAATTAATTAAATTTAAACAGAAATTTTACAATTAATTACCTGTTTGTGAGATTTTTGGATTTTGTTTTGTTTTAGGACTTTATTAAGCACCCAAGATAAACCACTTTGAAGGTAGTAAATGTTTCTTACAAAATTTTCCAAATACTTGAAAGTTAAGAATTATCACCCATATGGAAGGTGTGGCCTCGTTGGAGTAGGTGTGGCCTTGTTGGGGGTGGGTGTGGCCTTGCTGGAGTAGGTGTGGCCTTGTTGGATTAGGTGTGGCCATGTTGGAGTAGGTGTGGCCTTGTTGGAGTAGGTGTGGCCTCTTTGGGGGAAGTGAGTCACAGGCTTAGAGAAGTTCAAGCCAGGCCCAGCGGTTTTCTCTTCCAGCTGCCTGTTGGTCCACATAGGACTCCCTGAGTTACCTCTCCAGCACCATGTCTACCTGCACGCAGCCACGCTTCTCACCACGACATGATGAACCACACCTCTGAACTGTGAGCTGGCCCTAATGAAATGCTTTCCTTCATGGGAGTTGCTGTGGTCATGGTGTCTCTTCACAGCTGCGGAACACTGACTAACACACACACTTAAAGCTGGCTAGAATACCAGATGCTGCTTTGTTTCCAAACATTCATTTCCTTCTGTTTTGAAAACCTTGTTCCATATATTTTTTAAAAAAGTTTTATTTATTTTTTTCTTGAAAAGTTGACTGTCCATGCCAGCTAGGGAATGTGTTTTGAGTCAGTTTTGTGGGCTGCTTTTGGGATGGACTCTCTCAGTTTTCGCTCTGAGAGTGCCTTCTCCGGAGGGATCTCGAACTTACCCTGCATGGTTATGTAAATGTGAGGGGCTCAAGTACACTGGGTGACCTGTCCTTCATAGGTGTCCTCCCAGGAAAGCCAATAAAGTTGCTTGTGACCAAGGAATGGGTATATTTTTTGGGTTTCCTTATGATGCTGTTCAAACTGTGGGATGTTCCATCCACACATTTGGGTGGGAGAAAACAAGGGCCACCTGTCCTCAGCACCATCATCACCAGGTGCTCCTAAGTGCCCTAAGTTAAAGGCCCAGCAAGATTGCAGCAGCAGAGAAAAAAATGCAGAATTAGATATTTGAGGAGAACTTTCAGGAGACAAAGGCCAAATGATAATAAATCAGAATATTTCAAAGGCAATGAAAACCAAGACAAACAAAGCAGAACCCTAAATCCCTTTAAAAGTTCCAAGTGCAAAAAAATCCAAAGTGCCTTTAGAGATCTGAGAGCAAGCGAACAACCTACCAACCCACTAAACCAAACCTAACCAAACCAAAGTCTATACCAAAATGCTTTTAAAGCAAGCAAGCAAGCAAACAAACAAACAAACAAAAACAAAAGCCAAATACTTTAAAAGCAGAGCAAAAAAGGTATGTGTCACCACAGCATCCTTATTAAGCAGCTCAGATAAAACAAAATCAGGGGAGGCCGGGAGCCCTGGAAAGAACTCACTAACAATCCACCTGAGGAAATAACACCTGACAACGGCCCTGCCTTCCCCTCTGTTGATCCTGGAAGTCCCACATAGCAGTGGTCACAGCAGCCAACATGGAAAGCCACAGCTCTCATCTTAGAGGGAATAAGAAGCAGTTTACTCTGTGTCCATTTTGAGTGACTATGGTCCCAGGACAGAAATTCCATGTTCTGCCTTTTTAGATTGTAGTGGACCTCGGTGAGATATCCAAAAGTCAGTGCCAGCAAACCGGATCCCTTCCCCCCCCCTTTGGTAGTGCTTACTATTAAACACCTGCTGGAAACTCACTAAACCTCTCAAGACTAAATTTATTTTCATGGGAAGGAGCATCTGAGGTTTGGAGTCTAACGTGTGGACCGTTGCGTCTGGGAGTGACATCGGCCTTGCCTGTGGGTGGGTATATGATGGATCTTGTGGGGACAGCAACCAGTTCTGATGTGTCTCCCTCCATCTGCTCTATTTAAAGGGCTGTGGTTATGCTGGGAATACCTCTAGATGCCATCCCAGAGCAGCTGTTCTGCCCCACGACAGCATCTTATGTCAGAGTGACCCTCCCTGCCAATGCTCAAGGGCAGAGCAGCGGTGGGGGGAAACTGGCTCTGCAGCTTTTTCAACACGCCCGTGCACCTTGTCTCCTAGTGGGTCCATGCAGCACCTGGCTTCCGTTTGCTCCCCTTCAGTGGTCTCCCCCAGTGAAGAGAGTGTATCATTCTGGAATGACCATGTTGTGATGCCATAATTGCCCACGCAAACACACTCCTAAAACAGCTTTGTGTATGGAAGCTTTGAACTGCACTCCGGGGACAAGCCACCTGCACAGGGCCCTTTGGGAAGCTGTGTGATGGAATTAGGGACTCTGGTCTCATGAAAAATAACTCAGCTGTGGTGTGGTGAGGTTACATGGCACACCGTATTGAACAGACACAAGGTAGGTACAATAGCCAAAGAGGCAGGATGGTAGGGAGTTGGTGTGGGCGTCCCCGGAAGTGAAATCAACAAGTAGCCAATAAAGATGCAGTTTGGGCTGTCTAGGGAGAAAAAAAATACGTGAACTTTGGGCATAGACCCAAGCCAAGTCATTGTAGGGAAATACTTGATCCTTCACACAGAATGAGTTTGCGAAGCAATCCCGGTGCAACGAGAGTGTCTCCACGCTTCCCCAGAACTAAGCGTGAGTACGATGGGAGAAAGGAAGAAATGAAAATCTCTGAGAGTTAGCTCCTGCCCTAAACCTACGTGACTGACTCTCCAGAGACTGCCCCTTTCTCTGCCCCAGATCAGGCCATGTCCCTACGGCAGCTTTCTCAGCATAGAGAGTTGATGAGCAAGGCTGCTGTGGCCTTACAGTGTTCCACTCCATCGGTCCTGAAAGCTGCAAGCCCAGTTCCACCTCCACACCCAGGCCAAAGACCACCTTGATGGCCTTATGATCCGTGCCATGGTAGGCCCACGGATCCGTGCCCACGGGGACTACCCTGTTGGGGACAATAGGCCATATGGCCAATGTTCAGCCATCTTGTCCAAGTCCGCACCCATAAGTTTCTGTTTTTTTCCACAGGTTGCCTTTCACCAGAAACTAGCTGACCCTGTTATGGTTCAGCAGTTAGACTAGACAAAGATAAAGCAAGATATTCTGTGTGGCAGGACGTCGTGACCCTGCCTGGAATTCCCTGTGTTTTATGATAGTCTGCAGCTGGGTTGCTATAGCAATATGCTTCCCTGGCTTCTGGCTTTTAAATACTGCTGCCTGACTAATAAAATTTGAGAGCTTGATCAATATTTCAGTCTTGCTCTCCTTCTTTGTGTCTTGTATTTTATTTTCATACATGTGAATCTCCTCCCGAGCTTTAGTCGAACCCCTGCAGGTCAGGACACTACCCCAAACCTTGAAACCATACAAGTACGGGACTCCCTTCATTTCTCTGGAACTGAAGAGCCTGTGTCGCCCTTCAGGACCCCCGCCACCCTATCAGTGGTGGCCGTCTCTCCTAATTCAGCTCCCAGCTACATCCACACACAGAATATTAGGACGTATTATGATGGCCCAGGCAAAGGACTGAAGACCAGAGTGTAGGGACATCTCACTGGAAGGCTGGTGAATAAACAGGAAGTGCCTTACTGCTCTGAGCTGTTATGGGTGTGTCACATCATGTCCATAAGGTCATGACCTTATGGAATTAGGGGCAGATAGTCAGAATGCCTGGATGCTGGTTATCAGGTAAAGCTTAGGTGGACACACATTGCTCAGGAAAATGAGAGGCACTTTCAGATGTATTCTTCTTGGCTTTTTCATGGTCTAGCAATAACCCACCTATTTGTGAGAACCTTCCATTCCTTCAGAGAGACTCCATGGAAAATGAAGGCCATGTGGCCCCCTTACTTAGCCACTGGCTCGCCTTGGTGCTGTCTCAACCCCACAGTCTAGAAGTCAGGGCTCCCATCTCAGGCTCAGTTGACAGCAAGATTCTATATGAGGGGCCAGCCCAGGATGGCTGTGCCCTTTGCCCTCAGGTCAGGAAAGGGTAGCATCGCACCTTCATCCCATCCAGGCCTTGAGCCCCCTCCCCCCACGCACTGCGGCAGTAAAGGCAGGAGGATCCGAAGTTCAAGGCTATCCTTGGCTGCATGAGCTAGCTTGGAATACACGAGACCATACGCTTTGCTTATTTGTTTTTAAAAGTTGTTGCTACTGTTGTTGGAGACAGGGCCTCTCTACGCAGCCCTGGCTGTCCTGTAACTTGCTATGCAGACTGTGCTGGCCTCGAGTTCACGGAGATCCACCTGCGTCTGCCTTCCGGGTGCTGGGATTAAAAGGTGCGCCACACGGCTGAGATCCTATTAAAGCATATAATAAGCTATATGTGGTAGTGCACGCCTGTGATTTCCAGCACCTGGGACCTGAAGGTGACGATCAGAGGTTTATGGCCAGCCTTGGCTAAACATAAAATTCAGTCCAGCCTGGACTATGTGAGAGTTTGTCACAAAAACAAACCAACAAGCAGCAGCAGCAGCAGCAGCAGCAGCAGCAGCAGCAGCAGCAGCAGCAACAAACCCTCCACAGGAGCCAGAGAAAGGGTTCTGTGACGACCAGGAGCTGTTGCTGCTCTTGCAGAGAGCTTGATCTCAGCTTCCAGCACCCACAGGGTGGGTCACAACCACCATAAACACCAGCTCCAGGACGCCCATTGTCTTCATCTGGCCTCTGTAAAACTCTTTAAATAACAGCGTAAAACAGGTAGATTTACAGCTCTGAGCCGTTCCCAGCTGGCCGCCTCCTTCCTTAGAACAGTGTGAACAGGCAAAAGCCAGGAAACGCATCTAAGTGGTGTCAGCTGGTGGGTTCCAGTGACTCAAGCCAGCAGACAAGCCATACAGTTTACAAACTGGGTTCTTGCTCCATTTCCTAGTCCCAGGGATGCTTTTCTGTCCTTGTCATGATATTTCCTGAATGGAGTTGGGATTGAAAAAGGACAAAAAAAGTTCCAGTTTCTAAGGGAAGGCCATTGTCACACCTCTTTTCTTGACCATTACACAGTGTGGCATTTGGCATGCTGTTTTGTCTAACTGGCCATCTATTGCTGATTTTGTGTGGATTCCACCAAAGCTGCAGGCCGCACCACATGTAAAGCAGACAGGTGCTTGTTCACAAAAAACCGTTGGCTAGCACAAGAGTCGACAGCAAAAGCTGACCTGTAGTGCCACCTAGTGGCTTGATGTCGGCACTTGCACGCGTGCCTCAGAGACCCAGTCCCCAGCCTGGCCTACTGCTAAAACTCCCACCACCTCCCAAATAGAGCCACCTAAACGGACCAAGTGTTCAACATGAGCCTCTTGGGAGCATTCCACACTGAAACCACAACACTTAGGTGGATACGACGGAAATGTGAAGTTTTGATTTCATAGGATAAGAAGTATTGCTTATCTATCAATTTAGAACACACACATATATCTATAAATGCACCTTCTGCTATGATTTAGTTTTCAAATGTTTACAAACAGTACTGTCAAAAAACCTCTTTCGGATAGTATTATTGATGTGTCTTGTATTAAACTCTTTAGTTTTCCATTTGTTTTGAAGTGGAGATGAATAGAGGCATTTGTTTATTTGGTGTTTTGAGACAGGGTTTCTCTCTGTAGCCCTGGCTGTCCTGGACTCCCTTTGCAGACCAGGCTGGACTCGAACTCCAGTGATCCACCTGCCTCTGCCCCTGTCACCGAATGCAGGGACTGCAGGCCTGTTTTCCCTGTATTAACTACAGAAGTGGCTCAGGTTATTTAAAGCGACTCTAAACAGTACATACAGGTTGCAACTTAGCAGCCTGATTCCTTTTCTTTTTGTAGCATATAAAGCAGATATTCACAATAGACAGCATGTATTAGGACCTTCCCCTCAGGACTTCAAAAGCTTATAAAATGTGTATCAGTGGGGCTTACCAAGTATAATTATTAAATGACAGCGGCTCATCTAACCATCACTGTAAGCCAAATATCACTGTAAAGATATTAAAGCAAATACATGCTTAAATAAATAGCAAGTCTCTTAAGATTTCATTCCCTAAAGCAAAACCAGCCAACCAACTAAACAAAGAAGCAAAAGACTCCACAAAAACCTAAAATATCTTGGTATATTAAAAAGTTGTTTTTTTTTTTCTTTCAAACTGTACTAAGAGCAGGGTAACATTTTATGGGAGGCTTCTTATAATACAAATAACTTGATTCTTGCTTTATGTCTCTATATTTATATCAAAATTTTACCTTAAATCCCCTAAAAATAACTTTGTGACTAGTTACATATAAATCTTATCATACTTAATATTTCTATCTCAGTGATAAAAACACCATGGCCAAAAGCAACTTGGGGAAGAGAGTTTATTTCGTCTTTCAACCTGCAGTCCATTATCCAGGGAAGTCTGGGCGGGATCTGGGGGGAGGAGGGGTGCCGCTTAGTGACTTGCTCAGCCTGCCTTCTTATAGAACCCAGGGCCGCCAGCCCAGGGATGGCACCACTCACAGTGGGCTGGGCCCTCCCACACAAAGCACTGATTTAAGAAGTGTACAGGATAGAATGTTGGGGGCATTATTTTCAACTGAGGTTCCATTTTCCCAGATGACTCTAGCCTGTATCAAGTTGTCATAAACTTGCCAGCATAAAGCTTTCCATTTAATCTTGATAAATCCCCTACAATGGGTCAGAACTATAACTAATTTATCTCTTTAATTACAACAGAAATATAACTCTTAAATAGTTATAAAAGAATGCCACTCCAGGAATCAGAAATCACAGGTACAGTATCAATATTAAAATCAGTTGTCACAGGCATGGGGACATAGAGGGCTTGCCTGAAGATGGCTCTAGGTTTGAACCTTAACACTACCAAAAAAACCCTTATTTCTTTTGCCCAAGTTTAGGCTTAGGATAAGGGAAGGAAGGCCGAAGAAGACTGTGTTTCTTGAGTGTAAGGATTCTGATAACGGGCTGGAGAAGTCTCCATGGTTGGACACACGCTGCTCTTGCAGAGGACCTGAGCTCAATTCTTATGTTGGGCTGAAGGAGAGATAAACCTGTTTTTTAGGATCCGAAGTGCGGGATTGGAACGGTCTCGTGAGAGAACAGGTGAGGTTAATCCACTAGAAGACTGACCACCTCATGTGGGAGCTTGATTGTTGCCAGCTGAAAAGATCCCGTGAACAGACTCTGGGAGGAGATGTATAAATGAGCCCAGAACTCGAGGCGGGGCCTTTGGAGACTTGGGATAGATTTGGCTGTTCATCGCTGCACTTCAAGATGCTCCTAGAGAGAACCGCTCGAGGGAAGGCTGCAGGGCTCCGGCTCCTGCTGAGGTTCTGGGTTCTGGATACCCCAGGTTCCAGCAGAAGAAATCCTGCGGCTCATGCCCGGAGAATTGTTCCTCGGAACTGATATCCTTAAAGTTTTGTTATTGTGTCCATTAATCCTCATTTCCTATTGTTTTGGTTAGTCGGGTTATAAGTGACGTATGCTCGGTCACTAAGTTGTTAATAAATATATTGGTTAAAAAAATTGAGCATACAGTTGGGCAGTTCTCCACTGCCTGAAGTTCAACTCCAAGAAATTCAATGCCCTCTTCTGGATTCTGTAGGCATCTGCATTCACACATACACAAACACCACACACCCATATACAACTACACACACACACACACATGCACACACGCACGTGTGCACACACACACATATATACATGTAGCTGATTTTTGCTACTTTGTGGGCTTTTCTCTTCCCCACCTTTTGTCCCCTGTCTCTTTCATCCCCTAACACTAGCTAGGAGAGAAGCTAGGGGAGAGAGGAGAGGAATTAGGGAAGACCCTGAACCTAATTTCTTTCATTTTGTTTCTTCTTTGACCAAGCAAACCACAACCATCCTCCTTAAAGGACCAACAACATTCCACAACCCACCTCTCGGGTCCCTCAAGTTTATGTACTCTCTAAACAGTTCCCAGAGTTAGTTTCAAGCATCACACAGTTGCAGAAACTCTCTGCAGCTGGCAAAACCATGCGTGTGCTAGAGCACAAGGCAAATCATGGTCAGCTGCTGCAGATAGGCCAAGGCAGCCCCACATCCCAGCACCTGAGGTTAAAATAAGGCACATTTGTATAATATTTCTGTTTTTTTTTTTCAGGAAGCCAACATCTCAGAATTCTCAAAAATGTCACTACATATACACAGTAGTTAAGAGCACTGTCTGTTCTTCCATAGGTCCTGAGTTCAATTCCCAGAAACCACATGGTGGCTCGCAACCATCTATAATGAGATCTGGTGCCCTCTTCTGGCAGACAGGTGTACATGCAGGCAGAGCTCTGTATACATAATAAATGAATAAATAAATAAATAGTAAAAGTAAAATAAATAATAAAAGATGAATTCTAATAGCCACAAATAACAGTTAAGTATGAGCTTTTTATAAGTTAGCCTGTGTTTACAGTTAGTATCTGTCTCACTTCTAGGCTTCCAAATCTTTGTCAAGTGGGTAATATTTACACACCTTACAGCTGTGCTGCAGACAACTGGGAGGGGGGGGGTGCCACTACCCGTGCAAACATGATACATTCATCAAAACCACAACATCTGCAGGGGGAGGGGTGAAAAGCTCAACATTTTTTATTTTGAAATTTGCAAGGTTTCCACACATTATCAAGACAACTGCTTTAGAGACTATGTCTTTAAGGCCTTAATCTAATCAAGGTCTTCCCAGGAAAACAGCAGCTACCAGCCTACTGCCAGAGGTGAGGCCATCATAGCAGGTCTCCCGGGCTCTATTGACAGTCAGCGTCAGAGCACACCAATGAACCTGCTTCATTAACAGGCCAGCGAGTTCAGCAATTAATTCCACTTAGAATAGTTTTAAGCAGTCCTTACTAATGGGTCTTTACATAAAAACAGGAAGACATGTTTTTCTAAAACCAACTGCCCCATAAATGCTTGGCAGCCATTTTACAACTGAGATGGAAATGTGCTGCCCTTGCATAGTTACTAAAGCCAGGGTAGTTAAAAACGGCAGATAGGCCAGGCACGGTGGCACACGCCTTTAATCCCAGCACTGGGGAGGCAGAGGCAGGTGGAGTGCTGTGAGTTCAAGGCCAGCCTGCTCTACAAAGTGAGTCCAGGATGGCCAAGGCTACACAGAGAAACCCTGTCTCGAAAGACCAAAAAAAGAAAAAAAAAAAAAAAAAAGGAATGGCAGACAAACATGACTCAATTATGTTTAGCTTATTTAGATGAAAGGTGAGCTTTAAATAAAGCCTTTACTTCCAGAGCTACATTGTCCCTCTGCAATCTGAACTAGTTGCTCACAAACTTACAAAGATCAGAGCTATTTCTTGACATTATGTCACAAAATGTTTTAATATACTAGTAGCTTATGAAACGTAAATGTACTGTCATCTCATAGGTTTTTTTTTTGTAGACCAGGCTGCCCTCAAACTCACAGCAATCCGCCTGCCTCTGCCTCACAAGTGCTGGGATTAAAGGTGTGCGCTAAGACACCAAAAAACTTGAGTACATACTTAGTAAATGATGTTTTACTATTTGAATATATATACTTCTATTATATATGAAAATTTATATTTTATATTTATCTAATTTACTTTTGACAGGTCTTAACATTTTATTTGCTAACAAACTTAATTTAACCTAATTTGTTCGCGATTTTGTTTTGTTTTTTCGAGGCAGGGTTTTTTTTCTATGTAGTCGTAGCTGTCTTCGAACTCGCTCTGCAGACCAGGCTGGCCTCGAACTCACAGCGATCCGCCTGCCTCTGCCTCCAGAGTGCGGGGACTACAGGCGTGCGCCACCACTGCCCAGCATTCAAAGATTTTCTTAAGTTTAAAATTTAATCATAAGACAAAGCAACATAGTAATACATTTACCACTCTATAAACAAATTGCTAAATGCAAATAATATCTGTGACAAGTTAAAACCACTTGGATTTATGAATGAATTTTAATACTTAACTAAAATAAAAACTTTGTGTAGAAATAACTTGGCTTAAAAATAAAAATAAAACAAACAAACAAAACAAAAGCCCACGATGGTTTTAACCTCTTTCCCAGTCCCAAACAGGCTGAGTGACAGTCACTAACCAAATAACAAGTTAGCACAGAAGAAAGACGAGACGGGGAGCCAAAACTTCCAGCCGCTCCACACAAAACCCAACACACATATATCTCAAAGTACTAGTCAATACAGATAAGACGTGCTAACCACACCTCATTTTTATAAGTAAATATATCTGTGTGCGCAGACCTAGAAAGGTGACTCTATCAGGGGAAGAAAAATAAAAGCGTAAGTAAAAAAAAAAAAAAGCAAAAAACAACAACAACAATAACAAAAAAACAAACCCATCAATGACTGTCGCAGCCGGACACTACTAAAACAGCCACACACACATAGGAGTGCAGCACGCTGCAGGGCTGGCTCATCACTTCTCTAGGGAGCTGCACGGTAGAATTCAGGTTCCAGTCACAGTGTGCTCTCCAAGCCCTCCAGGCTCCCTGTGCCCTGCATGACTCACTCAGATTCCTGGGAGCAGCGCAGAGCATCAGTAAGCCAATCTTTTTTCAGATAGTTCACAGGGGACCCCAAATTCATTAGAGACTCCCCAAATTGGCTCCCAGGAATCCTCCAATTGCACGCGTGCACACACACACACACACACACACACACACACACACACACACACACACGGGGAGGGGAAGGGATCTGATGTGCGTACCACTGAAAAGACACCCAGGAAACAGACTTTGGGCTCCATAGTTTTTAAAACATTTATTCCTCCCACCCCACCCCATTTTATCACAAACTACAAAGAGCCATCCATGTTGGCACAGAAAGAAAGAAAACAATTCCCCAAACAGAACTAGATTCCAAAGCTGCTCAGGGCCAGCGAGTAAGTGACAACCCTGTAGTTGTGTTGTCCCTTAATGTTTGACAAATTCTGTCCCCTAAGTTTCTGCCCCAGCTTGGTCCAGTCATAGCTACATTGAGAGATATCAACGTAAGATATACCAAACAGAGGGATAAATAATGCTGCTTACAGTTTGGGTCAGAACTGGAGAGAGTTACTCTTAGCTTGCCTCTGCACCCTGCCCACAATCCCACCCCTGTTCTCTGAAGGAATGGCAGGAAGCCAGCAGGTTTGCATCAGTAGATCCATCTGTGGGTCCCAGAGGGCACTATCCTGGCCCTTTGGGTTCCTTTTGGTTTTTCCTAGCTTCAGGAACTGGGCATTAGGGAAGGGTGAGATTCTGTCTCTACTCCAAGTGTGTTGTTTCTCGTTGGAGCCGGAACTGAAAATGAAAAAACTTTAACACCTCTCAGTTTTGAGGGAACACTGCTGTACCGCCTAGTCCTGTGCTGGCCCTCAGCATGAGAAACACCCAGGGGTGCCTGGGCAGCCTGCCTGCGGGGACTTCTTGTTCAGTTCCACTGTCAACCCAGCGCAAGCTCCCGGCTTAAAGCGTCTGTTGGCATCACAAGCATCCCCATAATTTATTGGACCACCGCATCCTGTGCAACAGAAGTTCCCTGCCAAGCTTCTTTCTTCCCGGAGTGATCTGCGCCCCTAGGCTGCTGGCCCCAGCCTGCTGTTCTTTTCTGGGAGGGAAGGGGGGAGGTTCTTGGAAACCCAGGGCCCAGTGCATGTGCTCTGCCACTGAGAGGCATCCCCCGGTGGTTCTGCTCTCTCACGTCCTGTTACCAGCTGCCCCTCTCCCTATTCCGTCTTCCCTCCTTAGATCGCTTTGCAGTTCCTGAAGGACATGTCCTGAACTAGCCACCTGGATGCTGCCAGGAAGATTTTACTGTATTTCCTTTACATCAAACCAATGCCTCTTTTTTTTTAAACTAGTGACCGCTGGCCTCATGAATCAGAACAAAATTAACCCAAGTGATGGAGATGTGTTTGTACAGTTGCCGAAACACAATACCATGGGCTAGGTGGAGCGAACATCATGCATTTGTTTTCATACAGTCTGGAGGCTAGAAGTCAAGGATGCATTTTGCTGGTAGACGGCCATCTTCATGTCTCCATGGCATCCTCTGTGTCTGCACCCAAACTTCCTCTTCTCACAAGAACAAGCCATACCGTATCAGGGCCTATTCTACTGAATTCAATGTAACTCTACCTCCCTTCTGAGAAATTGATGATTGGTGCTTTGGCTTGTTAATATGGGTGGAGGGGGGTTACAACACACCCCGTAAGGAAAGATATCTACAGAAAGGCGTTACTATACCATGTACCCTCTGAAAACAATTAGGGTCAGTTTGCCTCTACGTCCCAGATCTGAGCCTGCTGACCAGGGTGTGATGAGGGGCAGGCTGAAGAACAAGAGGAAGGAGAGGTGAGATCTTCAAGCTTCTGCATAGTTTTAAGGATGATAGATATTCTTGGTATCACCTAGACATGGAACATTTACAGAAGCCTGGAGGATCAGAGAATGTGTGGATGTGAGGAGCCACTGGCCATGCTGGCGGGGACCTGCTAAGTGGCTGGCAGAGAAGCAGTGGGTGCCCCAGTGTGAAGTTTGAATGGGAACAGCCCCAGAGACTGTATTTTAGAATACCTGGGAAGGATGGGGAGGTGTGGCCTCACTGGGTTGGGAAGGATGGGG
>OU015742.1:204472706-204497068 GCA_907169655.1 Acomys percivali | reverse complement strand
ATGGGGAGGTGTGGCCTCACTGGGTTGGGAAGGATGGGGAGGTGTGGTCTAACTGGGTTGGGTTCTGAGGGTTTTAAAGCCACTGTTAGCGTGCCTCTCAGCCTCTCGCTTGAAGGTCAAGATGTGAGCTCTTAACGGCTCCTTCAGTCCACCAGCACGGACTCTAGCCCTCTGAAGCCATGTGGCCAATCAGATGCTTTCTTCAATAAGCTGCTTTGGTCATGGTATTTTATCATAGCAACAGAAAATAACTAAGACACATGGGACACGTTGAAACGAAGGATGTCAATGCATGCTGGGCAAATGGGTCACCGAAATTGCCGTATGCTCGCCCTGGGGCCTCTTAATTTTTTTCCACTTGTAACCCCTTTCACCTGAGAAGCCTTTTGTTTTTAACTTATTTATTCTTTGAGAGTTTCATACATGTATAGCATGGATTATAATGATATCCTTACATGTTCCTCCAGCTGCACCTGAATCCTGCCATGTTTCCCTCCCTGATTCATGCATGCACACACACATGCACACACATGTACACATAGACACACGTACATGCACACACATGCACACACACATAAACACATGGACACATGGACATACACACACATACACACATACACACATACACACACGTACATGCATACACTCATGCACACACACTCACAAGATCCACCATGGGAGAGAAAGGCTGTTAGGCAATTGTGGGACTCAGGAAATTTGAGGTCTCTGCAACAAACAATGGAGGTCTTGAGGAAGAGGCACCATAAAGCTGCCGTTGGTGCTGCTGTTCCCTCTGGAGCGGCCGCCACACAGTCACAACTTTCTGCGTGGACACACGTGAGTAAGACCGACACACAAGTGGAGAGTAAGGCTCTCCCAGCAGGGCCTGTAACTGTGCGTGCTGCGGGGAACCTGGCACAGAGGGCAACAGCCCGCCCTGAGGAAGAAGCTTCCTTTGCCTTATATATAAAAGGACAAGAGAAACAGACGGCTTGGCCTAGCTGTCCCAGTGTGTGGCTCGGGAACTCTCCGCTCGGCCTCTCCCTGGAACCTAGACATTGCCTGCTATTGGGGTAGGCTGGGGCTAGCACAGGAAGCTGTTTCAGGACGCGTGATGGAGCGGAGCTGGTTGGGTGCTGAGCGCTCGCTGGGGCCTTGGCTTGCTCCCCACAACTGTCTCCCTTCATCACTCTAGTTTCAAGACTGATTTCAGATTCCATCAGCTTAAAAAAAGGTTTCCCTCACAGCCATGTTACATGCGTGCACACGTGTGTGCAGGGGCCAGAGGTAGACACCGGGTATCTTTCTCAGTTGCTCTCCATCTTATTTCTGAGTCAGAGTGGAGCTGACTGACCAACTTAGCCAGACTGGCTGGCCACCTCCCTGGGCTGGAGCTCACGGCTGCACCCGGGTGTTCACACAGGCGCCGAGGATTGGAGCGCGGGTCCTCATGCCTGTGTGCCAAGCACTTTGCCCAATGAGCCATGTGCCCAGCTACAGAGTCACAATTCAAAAATGAGACTCAGCTTGAACCTTTCCTACTGCGCATGCTCTGACTACTGCGCATGCTCACTTCTCTGAAGGAGTTCCTGGTGCCACATACTTGCAAGCTGTTGAACATCGATGCGCTGATATCTAGAGAATTCTATAAGGAGACTAACAGTAACCTCCAGTTTCTATAATGTTACTCTTGCTTCACCGAAACTTCTATTAGACGGTGAGGGTAAATCTACTAAAAGAAGCTTGTCTCTAATGAAGACATGACCCAAGGACTTGCCTCCTACAAAGTGTTAGGGACAAGTACGGTTGCTCAGTAGTGCACCGCAGGAAGGGGCTGTGGCAAAGGGCAACATCTATGCTATTCATAAGTGTATTTTCATTGTCTATAAAAGTGTATGTTATTACTGCACTTTTCAAGGAGAGATCAGTATATCTGTCATGGCTGTTGTTTGGGGGTGTTAGGGAATCAAACCTCATGCTAGGCAAGCAATTTACAGCCGAGCCCCAGCCCCAGCCCCAGCCCCAGCAATCTTCTTTTAGCACTATTATTGTATTATGACAGAAGAAAACAAAGTGTCATATTTTGACAGGTTTGTTTCACAGTGTCTACTTATAAATGGTTAGCTCTGTCACTGAAGGGCTTTGATTAAAAAAAAAAAACTTTTTTGTTTGTTTGTTTTTTGAGAAAGGGTTTCTCTATATACCTCTGGCTGTCCTGGAACTGGCTCTGTAGACCATGTTGGCCTTAAACTCACAGAGATCTGCCTGTTTCTGTCTCCTGAGTGCTGAGAGTAAAGATGTGTACCACTATGCCTGGCTGGACTTTGCTGTTTTAACATTCGTATTTGTATTGGACATTTCTGTAACCATGATTGCTGAGTATATTAACTTTTTTTAAAAAAGAATCTTCTTTGATTCTAAACTCCTGTCACGTTCTCTTGTTCATTATTTTATGTAAGTGAAGCACTAGCCAGCAGCTTGCTTTCACATGAGAGTCACCATTGAATACAAATAATTTTTCATTAATAATGCATCAAGTGTTCCAAAGATGTTTTGTAAAGATTATGACATAACAATCCATGAGATGCATTAAGGCAATTTTGTTATGAAAAATTTATCAGTACAAATATTAACTTCTGTTAATTTATGTGCCATACTCATTAGGGCTTGCCCAAGGAATAGGCCAGTAAGAGAAAGAAACAAAGTAGCTGTAGACCCACAAGGCAGGGTTTATCATGAGATTGTCTTACTCAAGTGGAGGCCAAGAGGGCTCATGATACTGATACACTGTCATGGGAACCAGTGGTGTGATTTACCCTAAGGTCTGAGAAGCTGGCTGCTGGCTTAAGCCAGCTCCAGGAACTTGGTGCTCTGTCCTCTGAGTGAGGGAGGAAAGGTGGTTACCCCAGCTTCAGGGAGGGAGGGAGGGAGGGAGGGAGAGAGGGAGAGAGAGAGAGAGAGAGAGAGAGAGAGAGAGAGAGAGAGAGAGAGAGAGAGCGCACTAGTTTCCATTTCTGCTGTCTTCTACCTAGGCCAGGTACTTGATGACCGGAATGCTGTCTGGGCACACTGGTGAGGGTGGTGGGCGTGGCAAGTGTGAGGTGACACTGGTGAGGATGAAATGATGGAGGTGAGGGTGGAGGTAACTGTGGTGAGGGTGGTGAGCGTGTTGGTTACACTGGTGAGGATGAGGTGATGGAGGTGAGGGTGGAGGTGACTGTGGTGAGGGTGGCAATACTCAGCATGAGTGAGAACTTCAAGGAGGAAGGTTCATGTAGAGAGCACAATCCACCAAGGCAGGGGAGACATGGCAGTTGGAGGAGTTGGTCTGCGGCAGCACGCACTTAGCGAGCACAGGATGTAGGGACTGAGATCTGGGTGTCACCCTCAAGGCCACTGGCACTGGCCCACTTCTATCAGCTGGGCCACAGTCCCAAAGATTTCACAGTCCCCATCAGCTGTAGACCAGGCGTTTACTCTGACAAGCCTGGAGGGCACGTTGCAGATTGAAACCACACTCCCTGGGAAGTCACTGATCAGTCCAGTTAACCATCCTGGAAATCCACATAAAGTGACAGAGAGTCTAAGGTGAAGCACAAGGCAGCCAGTGTACTGTTTCCCCTAGCTGTCAGAACCTTTTTGTTGGTTTGTTTTTTATTTTTGAGACAGGGTCTCTCTACACGGTCCTGGCTGTCCCAGACCTCCCCATGTAGATCAGGTTAGCCTCATCAGAAATCCACCTCTCTCTCTCTGTCTCTGTCTCTGTCTGTCTCTCTGTCTCTCTCTGTCTCTCTCTCCTTCTCTTTTTCTTAAGCAATTAAAGGCGTGAGCCTCCATGCCTGGCTAGAAAATAGAAAGTGGAAGCCCATTAGGGAAATAAATTATTTGGCTGTTTGAACATATTTTTGGAAAAGATACAGGCATGTCAGAGGAAAATGAAGGACTGAAAGGCCCTGGCATGCTGGAGCGTGTCATCCACAGGCACCTCCACCTCTGCTGGTCATACTGAAGGACAGGTAGGAATGCACAAACAGAAGACACACCCGCAAAGCGACTGAACTCGGGCCTTCCATCCAGGTGACCATCAGCTGACTGCAGTGTCCTCAACAGAGACCTGCTGAGAACAGCTTCCCTCTGAAAACATCCAGCTCCCCAAAGACAGATGCAGAGGAGATACGGAGAGCCCTATAGGAGACACCAAGAGCCCTATAGGATACCTTGAGAGCTCTATAGGAAACAGACTGAGAGACCTATAGAAGACATCAAGAACCCTATAGGAGAAAGACTGAGAGACCTATAGAAGATACCAAGACCCCTATAGGAAACAGACTAAGAGTTTTATAGGAGATACTGAGAGCTCTATAGGAGATACTGAGAGCCCCATAGGAGACAGATGAGAGTCATGTGGGAGACACCAAGAGCCCTATAGCAGACACTAAGAGCTCTATAGAAGACAGAAAAGAGCCCTATGGCAGGCCCCAAAAGCCCTATAGGAGATACTGAGAGTCCTATAGGAGACACCAAATGCCCTATAGAAGACAGAAGAGACCCTGAATGTCCTATAGAAGACACCAAGAGCCCTATAGGAGACACTGAGAACCCTATAGGAGATACTGAGGGCCCTATAGGAGACACCAAAAGCCCTATGGGAGACCCTGAGACCCTGAGAGCCCTATAAGAGACACCAAGAGCCCTGTAGGAGACACAGAATCCCTGATTTAAGGCTCCCTCAATAACTCTAGCTTGTGTGAAGCTGACATAAATCTAGCCAGTACAGCTGATCCCTTGTCAATCTGACCCATGGACACATCACTTTTTATTTTAGAACTTTTCCTTTCTCATTTACCCCCAAGATGGTTCATCAATATTAATATCACAAATAACACAAATAACTTAAAAGTACCATAGTCCTTACAAATTTAAACACATTAAAAGTTTAGTCTCTTTAAGATAGCCAATCTCTTTAAAATCCAAAGTTTAAAGTCTTTCAGTTGTGGGTTCCTGTAAAGATCAAAATTATGTTAAATTCTTTAAGAGGGAAGAACCAGGCCTCAACTACAATCAGATCAAAGTGAAAACCCAACTCCAACAGTGTAACCATAACTCAATGTCCAGTTATCTGGGATTTACTCACGGTCTTCCGGGCTCCTCCGAGGGGCTTGGCTCACCACTCCAGCCTTGCCCGGCAGCACACACTGCTTCTCTCTCACACTCCAGTCTGTTTCGCTGCACTGCTTCTGTGGTTCATCATGGTCATCCTGTGGTACTGGCACCCCACAACTGCTGAGGTCCTTTGCTGCAACTGGGCTCTCTTCAGGGACTCCAGCCCTGCCAAGCTAGAGCTGCTCTGGATGGCCCCTTTGTGCCTTCAAACCCAGCACCGCCTGGGTGACTCATACTACCAAGTCTAGCTGCCAGCACAAGGCACACCCTTTGCCGTGTTTGGAATGTGGCTTCTGTGTGCTGACCCCTGGGAAATGTTCTCCGGAGGATTTTACCTCCACGATGCTGGCCCCCTCTTAATCACAGCTGAGTCTGCGGCTGCCGCCGACCAGCATCAAGTGTCCCGGCAAAGCGAAGGCTTCACTTTAGTAGTTATGGCATCTTGTTAACCGCAGCTGATTCTCCAGTCCCAGATAATAAGAGCTACACATTTTTCACACAAAAAGCCTGGCAGAGTCGTTGCTTCCCTCAGAACCTTCCCAAGCCAGGCCTCCATCTTATGCGCCATTCTCAGCATGCTTACCTTCCTACAGAAGGGCTCACTGAACTCTCAACACTCAGGGGTGTTTTTCCCCACCTCAAATTTCTAAAGTCCTTCCCATAATCTTCCCAAAACCAAAATGGTCAGAGCTGCCACAACACCCCACCATCCTGGTACTAACTTGTCTTAATCAGGGTTACTACTGCTTGACTTTGACCAAAAGCAAGCTGGGGAGGAAAGGGGTTAATTTCACTCAAAATTCCACATAACAGTTCATCATCAAAAGCAGTGAGGGTTGGAACTCAAAGCAGGGCAGGAACCTGGAGGCAGGAGCTGATGCAGAGGCCATGGAGGGGTGCTGCTTACTGGCTTGCTCCCTATGGCTTGTTCAGCCTGCTTTCTTTCTTTTTTTTTCTCCTTCATTCCTTCCTTATTCCTTCATTCATTTGTTCGTTCCTTCCTTCCTTCCTTTCTTCCTTCCTTTTCTTTTTTCTTTTCTTTTCTTTTCTTTTTTTTCTTTTTCTTTTTTTTTTTGAGAGACAGGGTTTCTTTGTGTGGTGGCTGTCCTGGAAACAGCTCTGTAAACCAGGCTGGCCTTGAACTCGCAGATCCACTTGCCTCTGCCTCCCAGGTGCTTGGAATAAAGGCATGCACCATCACTGCTTGGCTCAGTCTCCTTTCTTAAAGACCCGTGCACCACCACTCCAGAGATAGCGCCATCCACAATGGGCTGGCCCTCCTGCATTGTGTTTGTTTGTTTGTTTGTTTGTTTGTTTGTTTTTTGAGACAGGGTTTCTCTGTGTAGCCTTGGCTGTCCTGGATCCTCTGTGCAGACTAGGCAGCCTTGAACTCACAGATATCCGACTGCCTCTGCCTCCTGCATGATGAGATTACACGAGTGTGCCACCGAGCCCGGCTTGGCCCTCCTGCATTGATCACAGATTGGGAAAATGCCTTACAGCTAAATCTTATGGAGGAATTTTCTCAATTGAGGCTCCTTCCTCTCTGGTGACTCTAACTGTGTCAAGTTGAGGTATAACCAGCCAGTGCAGCCATGTAGGAGACAGAAGAGAATCAAGGACACTCACTCTCACTTCCCAACAAAGAGAAACCGACCTCACTAGATTCTTGTCATCGTACTGAACACCAGTTTACCTGCATTGTAATTCTTTAAAATTTTTTTAATTTTACTAATTTATTCATATTACAACACAATGGTTATCCCATCACTTGTATCCTCCTGTTCTTCCCTCCCTCCTGCTTTCACCCTATCCCCCTCCCCTAGGTCTATGACCGAGGGGGACCTCCTCCCCCACTATATAGTCATAGGCTATCAAGTCTCATCTTGGTATCCTGCTTATTCTTTCTCTGAGTGCCACCAGGCCTCCCCACCAAGGAGATGTGGCCAAATATGGGGCACCAGAGTTTACATCAGAGTCAGTCTCCACTCTCCACGCAATTGTGGAGAATGTCCTGTCCATTGGGTAGATCAGAGTAGATGTTCGATGTTTACTATTGTATTGTCCTTGGTTAGTTAATAGTTTGAGCAGACACCCCTGGGCCCTGATCCACCCATAGTGATGTTCTTCTTGTAGGTTTCTAGATGAACTAAAAACAACAAAACAAAACAAAAAAACCCATAATGATGGGTAAGAAATTACCAGAGTCATCATGGATTCTTGGTGAGTACAACAAACAAAACGATGATGTGAGCCATGGCAGGGACACACACTCAGTGAACAAATGTGTAACTGTCTGGATAGGTAGCTCAGGGTACTGTGCTCACCGGGCATGTGCAAGGCAAAGGATTGAGTTCACACACACACACACACACACACACACACACACACACACACACACAGTAAAACAAACAGTATAAGATGAATGATGCAGCGGCAAATCCAGTGTGTATAATTTTCCTCATGTGCACACGCACATGTGTGTGCACGCATGTGTGTGTACAGCTGTGCTTTCCTCAGCAGAGGCAGAGGTTGACATTGTGTGGCTCCCTCCCTCTGGCCATCTCTACCTTATGTTTTGAGACAGGGTCTCTCACAGAACTTTTTATGAGACACTGCAGAAGCTGGGTGAGCAGCAAGGCCCCTGGGTCTGCCCGTCTCCCCCCCCCCCACCCCAGTGCTGGGGTTACAAGCACATGGCACTGTCCGCGTCTGCACTTTCCCTTTTACATGGCTCTCAGGGATGTGAACTCGGGTCCTCATAATTGCAAAGCGGACACTACCCACTGAGCCATCTTCCCAGCTTCTCAATTCACCTAAGGAATCAAGAGTTAAGACATTCTCTAAGGAAAATCTATCTTGGTGACCTATCAAACATCTGCTACCAATGCTGAGCAAATCACAGATCCTATCTTATCCCAACTCCCACCATGAGGAAGAGCTCAGTGAGGGGAAGAAGCTGTGCAGCTGAGGCCCAGGACCAGCTCTAGCCAGGCCCCAAGCTAGACTTCAAAACCAGCCTCTCTCCATTAGATATGGCACTTCCGCTATTTAAGAAATCTAACTCTGAAAGAATATCACAGCCATCCCAGCTTTCTCAGTGACATCTATAATTGGACATTTTAAGATAAACCACTTCAGCTACATTTAAACATGGAATTACAGCTTACAAACACATTATGAGACGTGTTACTATTGTACAACTGATGTGTGGGGAGCAAAATCTTGCTTGTTACTTTCCTTTTCTTCTGAGACAAGGTCTCACCATGTATCCCTGGCTGCCCTGAACTCCATATGTAGCACACAATGCCAGGGAGATAGGCCTGCCTCTGCTTCCTGAGCGCTGGCATCAAAGGCATGCAGCACGGAACCCAAGCACAGAAGCTGAACCCTGTGAAGACTTTCTAAGTTCTAGTGTGAGGATCCAGGCATAGGTGTGCCCTGGGAAGCTGAGGCCGGAGGCTCAACAGCCTGAGCTGCTGTTCCTCATTCAGGTGAGGGCTTGGACCCAAGTCAGGTGGTCAGGGGTGTGTGGCAGGGCTCTCTTTCTGCTGTGCCATCTTTGGGCACTCGGCCTGAATGGATACTTATTGAGGTGATGTTTTGTGTGGGGTGTGTGTGTGTGTGTGTGTGTGTGTGTGTGTGTGTGTGTCCAGGTGCCTATAGGGGTCAGGTGGGGAACATCAGTCTCCTGGAGCTGAAATTGCTAATGCTGAGAGCTGACCAACATAGGTGCTGGGATCTGAACCCTGTTCCTCTGATAAACTGTGAGTTCTCTTAACTTCCAAACCAGCTATGCAGACACAAATGAAATATTTTAGGGCAAATTCCCTTATGTCTACGTAGCTTAGTGACAACAGTTTTTGTTTCTACACTGAGGATCTAAGCACTTCATAGAGAAAAACAAAATCTCTCCACAGGGCAGTTTCATGCTGCAACATTTCCAGTGGCCACAAGAGGGAGCCTCCACAAAAGAAAACAGAACTGCACAGATCACTGACTGCTTCTGGTATGCACACAAGCATGCTCACATGAATGCACACACTAATACCTGTACTCACACGTGAGTGCTCACCTACAGAAACATACTCATGCAATCCAGTTCACATAGTGCTCACACAGTCATGTATGCACACACACACATGTGCACCTAATGCATCTGTCTACACATGGTATGCTCACACAAAGGCACACAATACTTGTTTCTCACATATATGCATATTTGTGTGCACACACACAAACACTTGCACACATGCGTACAAAAGTAAGTTGGTTAGTCTTACTTAACCGTGCTCACATTAATGAGGTTAGAATGAAGTTGCAGGGGGAGCGAATGGCTGTCCTTATGCTGTCCCCTTGGGAGGGTTACTGAGCGGCAGGAGGTTTGCATGGAAGAGTCAGTGCTCAGCTTTATAACCCTAGCGCGGCACATCAAAGGAGAGCCAGAGACAGTGCTAATCGGTGGTCACTCTGCTCCCCAACACTCACGACAAGTAGCGAGCTCTGTTCTCCTGGTTAACAGAGAAAACCCAATCCACCGTTAATATTTCCAGCCCTTTGTAGCTAACCTAATGGTGTCAGCTGCTGAGCTGCAGCACCCTGAAAACCCTGAACACTCCGACAGGAGACTGAGCATGGAGTCGGTCCTCACTGGGTGGCGTTTCTCTTCCCACCCACAAAGCCTGTTTGAGTGAGGCTTAGGAAGCGCTTAGTGAGACTGCCCTGATGGCTGGGTCATGCTCGCCTGCACACTGGACTGTCCGGGCTGCAGGCGGCAGCTTGAAGACCCCGACGGGTGTGGCAGATGCTAGTGTCCACTTCCTGATTTGTCCAGCGTGAGCCAGGTGTGTGCCTCCATGTATCCCCGACTTCCCATAAATTGTTATGCAAACCAGGGGGGGAAAATGATCTGTAGAATAACAAGAACCACAAAATATCCCGACCCAATTCACGTCTGTAAGAAAAGTCGCTGCCCTTCGTGTGGTGGATTCTAAGGAGCCAGAGCTGGACGACGTGTCAGTCACGGCTGCTGCTGCTGCTCCCCCACAGCATGCGGCAACACAGGGAGCCAGAGCAGCCCTCCCGTCCAAAGCATCAGCCTCTCTATGTGCTTGGACAGGCCTTGACCTCTTAGTCTTCCAGTCTTTGCTTTTCCAGTGCTGAGGTTACAAGTGTGTTCACCACGAATACACAGGCTTTAACTTTTAACTTAAATTACACTATTTTTTTTTTAATATGGGGTTTCACATGTAGCCCTGGCTGGCCTGAAACTTTCTGTGTAAACCAGGTTGGCCTCAAACTCTACCTGGATCTATTTCCACAATGCTAAGATTAAAGGCGATAATAATCTTAGAATATTTGTGTGTGTGTGTGTGTGTGTGTGTGTTGTATGTATGAGTGTTTTGTATGTGTGTGAGTGTTTTGTGTGTATTGTGTATGTGTTGTGCATGTCTGTTTTATGTATGTGTTGTATGTTTTGTGTATGTGTGTATGTTTTGTGTACATGTGTGTTGTGTTTATGCTTAGTGTATGTGTTGTGTATATGAGTGTTTTGTGTGTATGTGTTGTGCATGTGTGTGTTATGTATGTATGTTTTGTTGTGTGTTGTAAGTGTTTTGTGTGTGTGTTGTATATGTATGTTTTGTGTGTGTTTGTGCATGTGTGTTGTATATGTGTGTGTTGTGTATGTGTGTGTTGTGTATGTGTGTGTTGTGGGTGGGTGAATATGCACCCACTGGTGCTGCTTCTCTTACACCAAGTGGGTCCCAGGGCACATACTCAGGTTGTCAAAGTTGGCAGCAAGCTCCCTTACCCACTGAGCCGCCCTACCTGCCCTCTGGCTTGGGTTTTGATGGAGGTCAGGTGACTTGTGGTTGATTTGGGACGAGTTGGCCAAATAACACAGGAAGTACTAACTGGACACAGGTGATGGCAGCAGCAGTGGGCCCTCCAGCACTTTCTGTATGACTGAAAGCCGTGCTGCTTTGGGGAGAAGGGGGCTCCGCTCAGGCATGCCCCACACTGCCTTCTAGGTGGAGGCTCAGCACACCCCGTGGTGGATGTGGGAACAGGAAGGGGGCAGCTAGAGGGAGGCTCATCTTCTCCTCCTTTTGTGTTCTTACACCTCACTGCCTCATTGTTAGCTGTATGGTTAAACACTTAGCTCTAAGCACCTTGGAGAACACAAACCCAAGATAGATTTGAGGTTGAGCTGATTTCACACAGTGCTAGCAGCTGCCTTAGACCCAGCTGCTGCCGGCGCACTGGGCTGTGTCTCTGTGATTTAAACACAGTTGTATATCCATCCGATGGCTAACATCAGAGGGCGGCTGGGCCCTGCAAAGTGGACATGCCTGTGGGTACCTCACCTCTGGTATTTCTCCTGTTCAGTACTGGTTCTGTTTATCACACTTAGGCCAAGTTGGAGTTAATTAGCTCAATGTCACATCACCAAACAAAACTGAATTGTAATCATAAAATATGACCCCTTGGATCAAACAGTAGTTGCTCTGAAATAGATACTTTTTGTTACCACTTTCAAGGACACATAGTAATAATAAAAACCGTTAGCAAAGGCTGATTCAATAGTCAGTTAAGACACAGTATTGATAAAGGAATGTGTGTGTGTACTTAACACAAGTCAGTTCTTTGAATTTTAGAAGCCACTTACAAAGAGTCCAAATGGTAGGTATTGGATACTATTGAAAGCCCAAGTTAAAAAAAAAAAAAGTTAGACTCTTCTTTGAATTAAAAGATCAAACGGGAATGGAGTCACCCGTGGCAGTCAACACTGAGTGACAGACTCGCCTTGGCTCGATGCTCCTTTGTCACACACACACCATCTGTGGCCACTAATGAGGAGAATTGTTACCAACAATTTCAGAAGTTTCCAGAAACTGTGAACCTCATCTCATTCTGTGGGGACTGATAGCTCCAAGGTAGTCTGTTCTTCTGTCTGCTGTGACTCACACCGAGCTTGTGTGATGAACTGGGAACATGTCTTAAGGGAAGGGTTTGGCGATTTCCTTCACACCATCTTTTCTAGCTGGAAACGCTTTATCTTTCAGTGCAGAGGGAGCAGATATAAGAAACATGGGCCCAGAGAGAAGCCGGCTCTCTAGGTGTTAAGCAACACCACCTAGGGGTTAGGGAGCTGGTAGTTGTCACCTGAGGCAGACACCCACCCACAGATGGCCAGTGTTCACACATGGGTCCCGATAGACACAGACCTGCTCTTGGCACAATCACAGCCGACCTTCCCACAACTCTAAGTCCATCCACCACCCACGCCGAGCCTGCCCAGGTGCAACCTGTGGCAGCTAGCAGCTGTGAGAACTGCAACACTGTTTCAGAGACAACCCTCAGTAACACCTGCTCCGGGACACACATCCCATGACCCCAATGATTTGGCACAAAGTACATTGCTCTTCAGTGTTCTTCCCCTGAATGGAGCTGCTGCTGGGGGTGGGGGGAGTGGCAATCCCTGAGGATAAGCAGGTGGAATTTTTCACCTGAGGCCAGCAGGGGCATCTTTCAGAATGAGCTGAGGCTGAGGGCAGGTGAGGCTGGTGGGGTGGAGAGAGGCAACAGGTGTCTGAGCACAGCACATCTGTAAACATCTGTAAACACGAAGCAGTAACAGCAGGAGGATCTGCCCCGTGCTATTTGGGGAACTGAGTCGGGGGAGAGGGACATCAGCTTTTTGTTGCTGTTCTTGAAACAGGGTCTCTCTATGTAGCCCTGACTGTCCTGGAACCTACTATGCAGACCTGGCTGGCCTCAAACCTCACAGAGATTTGCCTGCCTCCGCCTCCCCAGGGCTAGGATTAAAGGCAGGTGCCACACTTGGCTGAAGTCAGCTTTAACCCACTCGCTGATTGAACTGGGCTTTCTGAAGACGGTGTGCGAGAGTGGAGCTTTTGAGTCCACACTCACCCCTCTGTGGGGCCTTGAACTTGCAATCCTCCTGCTTCAGCCTTGAACAGCTGACGTTAAGATGTTTGATATCAAATCTGGCTACTGGTCTGTCTTTGCCAACCTTTTTGTCGAAAGAAAAGCCTCCAACCAAGGGTGGCCACACCAGCCATTGTCAGACATGTCCATGGGTAGTCCTCGGCCAGTGATGCCCTCTTGGATGGTGCGGAGTCTTCAGGAAAACCCCTGTTCCCTGTCTCTGTCAGTGGGTAGTCCTCGGCCAGTGATGCCCTCTTGGATGGTGCGGAGTCTTCAGGAAACCCCTGTTCCCTGTCTCTGTCAGTGCTATTGACAGCTGACTCAGAGCCACTGGCTGACTAGGGTAGGTTAGAATTAGGAAGTCAAGGGCTGGGGTGTAGCTCAGCTTGTACACTGCCTGCCAAGTGTGCACAAGGCTCTGTGTCTGACTTCAGTTCCACGTAAAGCTTGGTGTGGTGCTACACGCCTGCCATCACAGCACTAGGGGGGAAGAAATAAGAAGAGGTGCAGTTCAATGCTAGCCTGGGACACATGAGATGCTGCCTTTAAGACGATTTTTGGAGCTGGAAGTGGTCTGACCAGAATTTCTATCAGCCTTGGGTAGCATATACCATCTGTAGGGGTGGGAGTGTTGATAGGAGCGCCATACTGGCTTACCTGCTGTGGACTGGCTTTGTCACCCCAAGGCACTGGACGCCATCCCCACACTGGTCTCTGTGGTCCAGATCAGATGAGACTGCCCAGGGGCGAACCTGAGCATCCGATGGCTGATGTCTTTAGTTGCACAGAGGTAAAGGAAGAGGAAGAGGTGGGGACAGGGGGAGGAGGGAGAGAGGCTGCGTGGAGACAGAAAAAAGCTATGTGGACACAGAGGAAGCCATATGGAGACACAGAGGAAGCCAGGAAGACAGAGGATGAGGAAGTGTGTGGAGACGGAAGAAGAGGGGGCTGCTCGGGGACAGACAGAGGAGTGGGAGAGGCTGTGTGGAGAAAGAAGTGGAGGCCTGTCAGAGACCAGGAAGGCCACAGGGAGACAGAAGCAGAGCAGCGTGGTCCCTCTACCAGAGGAAGACCCTTTGCTCTCTGATAATACCAGGAGCCGGAAGAGATGTGGGAGGCCTCTCCTCAGAGCCTTCTTTGTGTTAGAGGAAGTGAGGCTACCTTGACTTCAGGCATAAGGTTCCCAGAGCTGTATGTAGGATTGTCTTACGTCACACACTTTGTCATGATGTCTCAAGAACCAGGCAGTATCACCCCCAGGCCATGCTGGTCACTGTCCAAGGGCCTCCATGTGTCTCTGCGAGTCCTGATGACCTTATGCCACCTGCCATTGACTGGGTGACGTGAGGGACAGACAGACAAGCTGGGGCTGGGGTGGAGTCGTCCTCTCGATCGGTCATCTGCTACAAGTAGGAGCTGTTTCCCAGGAAGAGTGGATTCTCACTGAAATATGTTGCCCATGTCCAGTACTTCCCTGAGAACCATCTCTCTCTCTCTCTAGTATTTAACCTTAGCCCGTACTCCAAAGAAAACACCAGGTGGAAGAGGAAAGCCTGTAGAGACAGAGACCTGGGGGCTCCATGGTCAGTGGAGCATGTGGCTGACTGTGCTGTGTGGTCATACCCCCACATCCTCGATGGCTGCACTGCCCTGTCACCATTCCTTTTGGGCTAGGTTGTCATTTATCAGTGTTAGTGTGACAACAGGAGGCGCTTCAGGCCCTGTGAACCCGTGCACCAGGCTCTGAGTTAGTGTCTTCGGGAGTGGCTGTGTGGATTCTCCAGCATTGCTTTCCTCACTCAGTGTCCAAGGAAATTGGACACAGGAAGGATTTACAGGGCAGCTGCTGTGAAGAGAGAAATCAGGGGCACACTGAACCTTCCCAGCCTGCAGGGGTCCTCCAGGCAGTGTGTGTCCCTGCTGTGGACTGTTGAGTTAAAGGGGCAGCCTCTGTCCAGAGAGAACAGCTGTCCCCAGCCAAGGAGCTGCCTGGCTCTAAACAGGAGCTGGTGGCACTTGATCTTGGGCAGTCCATCCCAGTGGGCATCAGCATTGACTCTGTTCTTGACCAGCAGGCCACTGCAAGAAGGAAGGAAGCAGAGGGCAGTATTTATCCTCAGCTGAAAAGATGCTCTTGTTCCCTTGACGGTTACTTTTGGGTTTGTTTTGTTGAGGGAAGTGTCATGTAGGCCTGACCCTCCTGCCTCTGCCTGCGGGATTGCAGGCGTGCACTGCCACTCCAATTTACAAATTGCTGGGAATCAAACCTAGGGCTTTGTGCATGCTGGGCAGAACACTAGGCACAGAGCTCCAGTTCTAGCCCCTTGAGAGTTTATTTTAATGTGTACTTGCTTTTCTCCATCCTTGAGTAGGAAAGATACAAGATGGGAAAGGTAAGGTAGCATTCTTGCCCTGAGGGAACCACCCCTCCAATCTGCTTCTCCTGGGAGGTGTGCTGTGTGTGTGTGGTGTGGTTTGTGTGGTGTGCTGTGTGTGTGTGTGTGTGTGTGTGGTATATGTGTGTGTGGTGTGTGTGTGTGCTGTGTGTGTGTGGTGTGTGTGTGCTGTGTGTGCTATGTATGTGGTATGTGGTGTGTGCGGTGTGTGAGTGTGTGCGGTGTGTGTGTGTGTGGTATGTGTGTGGCATGTGTGTGTGGTATGTGTGTGTATGTGTGTGGTGTGTGTGTGTGTGGTGTGCTGTGTGTGTGTGGTGTGTGTGTGTGTGTGCTGTGTGTGGTATGTATGTGGTATGTGGGGTGTGTGTGTGTGTGTGTGTGTGTGTGTGTGTGTGTGTGTGTGTGTGTAGTGTGTAAGGCAGAGCTATCCCAGGCATGCTTCCTGGCGCCTCACTCTTTGGCCATGCACTCACAAGCTTGTCCCTGTCTGTGTGCTGTGTCCTGACCTTCAAGGTCCCCAGTGATACTGCGGTGTGACATCCACTAGACACATCTTTGGTGACTGCTTCCAGACAAGGCTGCCAAACCGTGTCCCTGGGAGAGCGGGTGCTGAGCATCTTCCTGGTCCCTCTTTTCATTTTTACGAGTCACGTCTCACTATGGACTCCAGGAACTCATGGCCAGTCTCCTGCTTCAGCTGCAGCACCGCTGGGGTGAGGGGTATGTGCCACCACGCTGGCTTTGGTGGTCTTGGTTAACAAGTGTTGAACTGGAAGATCTTCTTTCTTGGTGTCACTGTAGCATCTTATTTTGTTTAACTAATTTCTTTTTGTTTATTTTTTTCTTTTTGAGACAGGGTCTTACTATGTAGCTCTGGTCGTCCTGGAATTCACTATATAGAGCAGGTTGGCCTTGAACTCACACATATCACCCTGTCTCTGCCTCCTAACTGCTGGGATTAAAGTTGCACACCACCACACCCAGCTTAACTAATATTTCTTGAGGCAGAATCTCCCGATGCCCCTGTATGTGGGTCCCAAGTGTTCGGATTACAGGTGCATACCATGCACAAAGCTCTAGGACTACATGAAGCCAGGCCTGGTGCATCCTAAGCCTGTGTGTGTGTGTGCTGTGTGTGGTATGTATGTGGTATGTGGTGTGTGTGTGTGTGTGTGTGTGTGTGTGTGTGTGTGTGTGTAAGGCAGAGCTATCCCAGGCCACCCTCAGCTACATAGTGAATTCAAGGCCAGATTGGGCTGCATAAGACCCTGTCTAAAACCGAAACAGAATACAGACTGCCCCCAACACAGCCGCCTATGTGCTTTTGTGGATCCCCATACCTGTGTATGTAGCACCTGTGTGCGAGTAGGAGATTGCTCCCCATTACCCTGTGTCCCCCAGGACAAAGCTTTGTCCGACCTGTCTGCCTCTGTAAATTTTTATTTAGTTTTACTTTAAAAAAAAAATTTTTTATTTATTATGTATACAGTGTTCTGTCTGCATGTACACCTGCAGGCCAGAAGAGGGCACCAGATCTCATTACAGATGGTTGTGAGCCACCATATGGCTCACTGACCGCATTGAACTCAGAACCTTTGGAAGGGCTGACAGTACTCTTCACCTCTGAGTCATCTCTCCAGGCCTAGTTTTACTTTTTAAATGTAAATCAGCTTACCTAGTGTCCTGTCTTTGGATTGGGATTACTCAAGACTATCTCTGGGACCACGTCCCCCATGTCCACCCTGCCTTGTCTCCTCTTTGCTGCACTTTTTCTCATTCCATCTACTTGTTGGGATTATAAAGCCGGCATGTCTGCGCTGTGATTCTTGGTTCTGCATTGGTCCCTTCCTGCCAAACAAAACAAAACGAAGCAAAAACCAAAAAGCCCTGTGCCAGCTTCACCTGCATGCAGTGGCCTGATTTGGAAGGTCTCTGAGAAGCCGTGAGGCTGATGGTATGAGGTGAAGCCACAGATGATGGGCGAGTCACGGTCTGCAGACGGCTGCCAGGGTCGCACCTTCCTCCTGTGTGTTCAGAATGCAGGAGGAAAAAGAGGGCAACAGCTGGCTGACTCGGCAGTAGCACACCCTTCCCGGCATGTTACACATGCAACGGGCACCTCCTGTGCGTGGTGTGTGCACCTGCTAACAAGGACACTGCTCCATGCTTGTAATCCAGAGGGAACACTGGAACATGGGGTGTGTGTGGAGGGGAGGGAACTGTTCTTGTGTCTTTGGGGGCAGGGATCACCTGTCAGTACTCCTCCTGGTGCTCTGCGGCACAGGCATAGTGGAGTCCCATCCTATTGCTCCCCCGATGAACGTGTAGTTAACAGAAGAACCAGATTCTGTTTACAGTTGGATGTCTGGTAAGTCGGGGTAGCACCTGACTTCACTCTCTTCAAGGGCTGCCGTCCTGGTCTCTACTGCCTCCAGGAAGTGGCTATGCCACCCTGTCCAGAGTCTTCCCTGGGGCCAGGAGGCTGATTGTCTTGGAGCATGAATGATTGGGAGTCTAACCCTTTGTAAGGTAGGTGGGCAGATCCAAACTCCCTCTCCTGGGACCAGCCTGGAGGACAGGAGTTTGAAATCTAACCCCATCACTGGGAAAGGGCTTTGTGGCTCCACGCTTTGGTGTCCGAACACACAACTAACGTCTGGGACTTCCCGGGGGCTCTTAGTGCACACTCACTCCTTTAGCACACATCTCCCTGTTTCAGACAGGCCCAGAGGCACTGCTGACCGCCTGGAAAGATGGGGTTTGCCTGCAGCTGACTTGTGGATGGGGTAGCAGATAGCAGACATGGTGTGGGTGGCAGCGTGGATGCGAGGAAGTCCCAGGGAAGGCTGGGTACCAGGAAGAGGACTCCCTAAACGGATGTAAGTGAATTGGGGCTCTGGACAGGGAGGGCTCACGACCAGCCTGTACCTCGATCCAGTGGCTCTTGGGAAACCAGTGGCTTGGGAGGAGGCTGAGGTTGACATCCCTGTGCTCCCTACCTGAGATAGTGTGGGTACCAGCTGCTCCGTGTGTGCCCTAGGCTGGACAGGTGCTCATTGATGCCCACCCAAGACTGGATGGGTGCTTGATGCTTCTTTTATATTGTTAGTTATTATATGTGACCCCTCGCCTTTCTGAGCCTTGCTGTGAGGCATGCCCATGGGGTGTCCTGTGATCTTTACAATGCCCTACGCAGCAGACAGAATACAGCTTCCATATCTCAGACAATGCCTGGCCCTCCCTATGGCCTTTGGTCAGTAGCTGTCAGGGCAGAGGCTGCTACCTTCCCTGCCTGCTCCTGGCTCCTTAGATGGAGCCCCAGCTCGCTTGGCTCTGAGGGCTTGTGGGTGGGGGCGGAGGGCAATTCTTTGGAAAAATAAACACTTAGAGGCAGGGGCAGTTACCTCTAATTCCCTGTCTCCTGTCTCCCCTCAATCCACTCTGCTGTGTCCTGAGGTGCCAGGAGAGAAGCAGGCTGAAAGACCGTGATGTCATTTGTCCTTTAATCAAAACCATCACAATTTGTGGCTGAGCCCTGATTGCTTCTGCTCACAAGCTCCCTGATTCTATGCCTTGTCCTTGAGTTTTTGGATTTAAAAATTTCCCCTCTGCTTTCTGATTTCTGGGTTATAGACTTAGAAACACCCTTGTTCCTAGGAGCCAGCTGGGCTCCAGGGATATGGGTGGTGTGTGGGGGTCACTTTTCATGGGGAGAAGGAACAAAGATCTGTGTTTAAGAGGCTCCAGGTCCCTCTGGTTGGCCTCCCCTTCCCTTGGTTCCCAGCCCCAGGGGAGAGTATAAGGCCCAGGGCCTTTCTTCATGACCTCTCTTGAACCATACCCCCTGCAGAGCCAAGAGTCAAAGGTCATTTTCTCAGCTTCCCTGGCAGGGGAAAACTAAAGGCTGCATTCCCCCTTTGTGCACCCTGAAAGCTCCCTGTGGGAAGGTCACTGACCCACTTCACTGTGTGCTTAGAGCTGACTGGCTGCGTGACTTGGGTGGAGACAGTCTCTAGATTCACAGTGCCTCCTGTCTTTCAGGAGAGACTGACCCGGTCACCTGCCCAGAGATGAGGGGCTTATCCCCGTTCAGTGTCAGCTTTGAATTGGGAGGACAAGAAAGGAGAGAGAAAAGAGGCGACAGGAAGGGGGCACAATACAGAAGTGCTTTGGGTGTTGGTCCCTTCTTGTGGGGAGAGGATGTCACATCACTTCCCTTAGCTCCGTGTCCTTTTTTTTTGAAAGAGGTGGCCCTGGAGTTCCTGCCAGGCCCTGCTTGTGTTCCTCTTCCTGAATTCAAACCCTGGAACCCTCATGGCATCAGGAGAGAACTGACTCCCCAAAGTTGTTCTCTGGCCTCCACATATGTGCTATGGCATGCGTGACCCCCTCCCACACGAAATAATAGCAAATAAATGTAATATAACAGCGCGTACTGGGCATGAATGTGAGATGCTGCGTCGCGGAGAGCTGGAGGAGGAATGTGCCGGGAGGGTTAGGTCACACACGCGGGACGGGCTGCCACGGTTGTGGTGCGGTGTTCCGGAGACACACAGGGATCCGCAGCATGCAGCAGGACAGTGACCTGGGAGGACTTCCCTCTGGATGTTGCATCACAGAACTTGGTACCACTCTTCTGCAGCCCGTGAGGGGCGTGGCAGTGAGCATTCTAACTAGGAAGGAGGAGAGGCAGCGAGACCAGGGCGTCACACTGAATTGTTTCCCGCTTGATGCACAGTGAATTCAGTGCTTCCTGTTCCCCCGCTTAATCAAAACCGATACTGGTGCTCACCAAGAAAAAGTTCCAAGCGTAGTAGAAGAAACTAACCCAGCAATTTAAGGCATCTTACTTTGGAAAGCTCAAGGATCTACTTCTTTTCTCAGGTGCATAGACCTGCTGTTTCTAGAAGGAGCTATCTGTTTAGTTTTCCAAAGTTTACACTTGGGCTGGGGGTAGTGGCACATGTTCTTACTCCCAAGACTGGGCAGAGGCAGGTGGATCTCTGTTAAATTTGTCAAATCCAGCCTTTTCTATATGGCTAGTTCCAGGTGAGCTAGGGCCATATAGTGAGATCTTCCATCTGAGGAGGGGGTGGGTAGGAGAAGGAAGGGGAAAGGGAGGAGGAAGGGGAGGAGGAGGAAGGGGAGGAGGAGGGGGGAGGAGGACGGAGAGAAGGATGGGGAGGAAGGGAGGAGAGGGGGAGGAGGAAGAAGGGGAGGAAGAAGAAGGGGAGGAGGAGGGGGAGGAGGAAGAAGGAGAGGAAGAAGGGGAGGAGGAGGGGGAGGAGGAAGAGGAAGGAGAGGAGGAGGAGGGGAAGAGGAGGAAGAAGGGGAGGAAGAAGAAGGGGAGGAAGAAGAAGGGGAGGAGGAGGGGGAGGAGGAAGAGCCACCTCTACTTCCTATTGAGTGTGAATAAAACTCACTTCCTGGGCTGAAGAGTAACAGGCTTTCAGCTGTCCCATACCCCAGGCTGTCCTGCACACCTGCCCTTCTGGGACAATGGTTCTCCATTCACTGGCATTTTCTCTTTTCTTGTAGTCATCTCCATGGTTTGGAGCCATCACCAAGGAAGGAAAACATGGAGCTTGTGGGTGGTTGGCGGAGCCTGGAGAGTCACCCCGACTGCACCCACAGAGCTGGTGAGCTGTTTTGTTGCAAGGAGCCCATGGTTTGAATGAGGATATGAAATAGATCTGCAGGTTCCAGAAGACATGCATAAAGGTCAACAACCACAGAGACAGGCAGAGGCAGTTAGATGTTGCTAAGGCTAAAACAGCCTGTGGGAAAAGCACCATGAAAACTAGGTCACATGGCAAAAATAAGGGGGCAGTTTTTAACAAAGAGAAGCAACTCAAACACAGGCACACAGACACACAAACACACACAGAGACATACACACACACACAGACACACACAGACATACACATAGACACACACACACAGACATACACTCACACATACACACACAGACACAGACTCATGTAGACATACACACAGACACACA
Organism: Acomys percivali; assembly: GCA_907169655.1. Taxonomy (NCBI): domain Eukaryota; kingdom Metazoa; phylum Chordata; class Mammalia; order Rodentia; family Muridae; genus Acomys; species Acomys percivali. Next base: position 204,475,552 of record OU015742.1, on the reverse strand, counting down.
CACAGACATACACACAGACACAGACATACATATAGACATACACACACAGACACATACACACACACAGACACACACAGACAAACAGACACAGACACAGACACACACACACACAGTATCTGAGAGGCACTCACGAGGCTGGAGTTGGGCAGGAAACTCATGGAAATGGATGGAGATGTCTCTCTTCCCCAGTACGCACTGTTGCTGCATGCTTCCTGCAGGCAGCCTTTACCCAAGAAACACAGCCCACATAAGGACTCTCTAGCTTTGTGTCACTAGGCTGCACCAACACAGCCAATGAGCAAGTTCCACAGGGACAGTTTTTATAACTGCATGTGCTACCGTGTGTGTTGGGAGTGGATGAGATGACAACCTCCGTGAGTTGCTGTTCTCCCTCCACTGTGGGATCCGGGGGCTGACCTTGCATCTCCAGGCTTACAGAGCAGATGCCGAGAATCACCTTGCTGGACCATGAGCAGCTCGGGCACCCCGTGTTCCCGGCTGTCTTTGGATGGTTACAGTATCTGTTTCTCCTCATAAACGAGGTCTGCCAAGGTGAAATTAACTAGTGGCTGGGGGCTGTGCTTCTGCTTGCTTTGTGGTTGTGACCTTAGGGAAACACACACCGTGGCGTAGAGAAATAGGCATCACTTTAGAAACAGCGGATCTGTTTTGACTCCTATAGACTTTTATCAAACCAGGCAGACAGCAGGCACTGCCTGGGTCTGTGGTGCTAGTGGCTCCTGAGCAACCGGGAGCTGGTTCTTGGGTGGTTTCAGAGGAGCTGTCAACCAAGGAGGCATTCCAAGTGTGACCACCTGGCCACTCTTCAAGGCAGAGTCACCACAACGACTGAGGAGTCACTGGGTCATTTTAATGCAAGGTCACAGATCAGTCTCTTCTAACTTTGCCTTTGTTCTTGATTACACACAACCATCAGCAGCTACAGGGGTCAGTAGTGTTTGCGCCGGTGCCTGTGCATCGAGCCTGGGGAGCTTCTAAGGGACCACATGAATTCTGCAGAATATGAGTGGCTCTAAAATCGACCTGTTTCTGATGGTGGCTTTCTACTTGACCTTAGGGAAGAAAATGCCACTAGATCTTTAGATGAGACAGTTTTGAGGATGTTGAGGGGAGGGAAGGGATCGCACTTACACTGGCTGGTTTGAGGCTGACTGGGAGCATTGTGCTGGCCAGAGCAGCTCTAGGTCTTTAGTGGGTACAGGGTGAGGAGGATTGCAGGGCATTAGAGTTTCCTATTTGTCTCAGGCGCTTTCCAAGGTCCTGATAAACAGCTCTGAGCTGTTCTCAGCTGCCTGGAGGCCACAGTTGTGCTGTGGATAGTCATGCTTTCTAGAGAATCGTGTGGGTGCCTAGATGCTGGACATCTACCCATGGGTCCCATCGAGAGGAAGTTGGGGACCACGTGGCTCTGTGGAAAGGACCATTTAGTGAAGCTTTCTGCACTTGGGGAGGCAGAGGCAGGTGGAGTTCGAGGCCAGGCTGGTCTACAAAGTAAGTCCAGAACAGCCAAGGGTACACAGAGACACCCTGCCTCCAAAAACAAACAAACAAACCAGCCAAACAAACACAAAACTTTTAGAAGCAAGGCTTGGGAGCCGGAGAGAGCTTAGCTGTTAAGAGCACTGGCTGTTCTTTCAGAGGATCTGAGTTTGAGGCCAGACATCCACGGGGCAAGCCTCGCATTCCTCACTGACCAAGCCCTGGCAGCTTTGAGGGTTTCTGTAGCCCTGGAAGCGTCCTCCACATGGCTTCTTAGGTTTCGGTGGCTCTGATGGTGCTCATGTAGGAATTCAGTGGCATTTGCCACATTGCTTTGCAAGCTTCCAGTGTCAACTGTGTCAAATATAGGAGAAAAACATTCTCTTCTTAAGGCTACAGACTCCAAGACCAAGTGCTCAGAGCGAGGGGGACTTGGCATTTGGTAGTGAGGGTGGAGCATCAGGCACATCTAGAGCATGTCTCCACTCTCATACCAGGTGGTGACACCAACGAACCAAGCAAGGGCTGCCGATTCCGTGGCGCTCCCTCCGGTGTCCACGGACTCTCACACCAGCAATCTGCGCTCCTCAGTTATGCAGTCCTTGTAACAACCGACAATCAGATAGCCGTCTAGTGACTACGTCTGTAGACCAACTGACTTGATGGGCGCCAGGCAGTGTGGCAGCTGTCAGGGTTCTTTGTGGACACTGCTGGCCTCTCACCTTGGCTACAGTTTATCCAGCTCAAGTTAGCATGCTTTCCTTTGCATCCCCCAACCCAGTCCTCACCCATTCTCCCTCCTATTCCATCACCCCAGTTTCCCCAACCCCTCCTCCATCTCAGCCCCCTCTTTCTTTAAGACCCCTATGAACTTTGCCAGCCCTTATGGGCATCCAGGAGCCACACACCTCACCCCTCCCCACCCCTCCCCCTGGTGGGCGGAGCAGCCCTGCTCCAGCTCCTGTTGCTATGACTCTGTTGCTAGGATCAGGCTGTCTCCATCCCTGCAGGAAACATGTAATGAATTATGGATGGCTGATTCTCTCGGAGGCCTGATCTGTAATGCAGATGAGCTCAAAGCACACCCCCCCCCCTTTTCTTCTGGTTTCTTAAGGAGAAAAAAAAAAATTGGTTTTAAATCTGAAACAGCACTGTCCAAGCCCCAGTTGCCCCTGACAGTGGCTTCTGTTGAGGCTGGTGCTGATTCTTATGCAGAGGGCCCAGCCAGGTTTGTGCTGAGGGCCTTGCAGGATTTTCTCTGGGCCTGTAACCCTGTGGGGGCATTCTCTCTTTTCTCTCTCTCTCTCTCTCTCTCTCTCTCTCTCTCTCTCTCTCTCTCTCTCTCT
>OU015742.1:204444097-204458756 GCA_907169655.1 Acomys percivali | reverse complement strand
CTTCTTCTTCTTCTTCTTCTTCTTCTTCTTCTTCTTCTTCTTCTTCTCCTCCTCCTCCTCCTCCTCCTCCTCCTCCTCCTCTTCTTCTTCAAGTTGCTAATCTTGAATCAATTAGTTTCTCCTTTGTTAAGCATTCATCCACCATCAACCCATTTCATCCTTGAGGAACGGTGGGTGACAGGTGAACTGACAGTGTCGTCCGACTGCTTCACTTACCTGAGCCCAGATGACTCAAAGGCAGCTGCACCAAGGAGGGGCCCACCATGGCTCGGCTCAAAAAAGCCCCGTGATTGGAGTCCCCTGAGAAACTTTCAGGCAGCTGGACAGTGGGAAGAGCCACCTCTTCTCAGCAGCCATCACTGCTTATGTGACCTTTGGGAAGGGGCTTGTGACTCTTACACACTTCAGGGACTTCCTGAGATTTGTGAGTTGCCCGTTCTGCGTTTTGTCAGTTTTATTTACCTGCTGAGATTTAAGCAGCTTCCATCCTGGGATGTTTTAATTAGGAGGATATTGCTATTAACATCTCCTTGTTAGGTTTGTCCTTAGGTATTTTGTTTAGCGGTTTTTGAGGTTTTGTGACTGTAATGGTTTTCTTTGTCAATGAGTTTGTTATTGGTGCATAGAAAAGCTACTGATTTTTTAAAAACTGATTTTGTGCCCTGCTATTTTGCTATGTGTTTCTCAGATCTACAAGTTTTATTTATTTATTTATTTTTATGGAGTCTTCAGGGCATTTTAAGTACAAGATCACTTTTTGTGACCTGTGTTAGTAGTGAGGTAGTGAGGGCAGCTTCCTTTCTTTCTTACTTGTGTGTCTCCTTAAAAAAAGTATGTGTGTGGTATGAGTATTTGCCTGCATGTATTTATGTATAGTGTGTGCATACCTGGGGCCTGTGGAGGCTGGAAGATGTTGGATTCCATGTAACTGGAGCTACAGCTGTGGGCCACCCACATTGGTGCTGGAAACACGGACTGGGTCCTCTGAGGAGCAGCCAGGGCCCTTAACCACTGAGCCTTCTCCCCAGCCCTCTATTTCTGTCTCTCACTCTCTCTCTTATTTTAACTTACATCTTACTGCTTCAGTTAAGAATTCAAGTGGTGCCTTGAGTAAGAGTGCACAGAGCTGACACCCTTGCCTCATGTCTGATCTGGTCAGGTTTTCTCCACTGGGCGTCATGTTTGCTCTGGGTTTCTTGTGCACAGCCTTTGTTATGCTATGGTACGATCCTTCCCGTCCTAAGTCTCCTCAGGGATGCTTATGATGGAATGTTGCTGGATTTAGTCGGAGGCCTTTTCTGTATCTATGGAGACGGTTGTGGGAGCTATCCTTGGTGCTGTTCACATGCTCTGTCTGTCACATGTATTGAGTGTGGAGACGTTGAACCATCCTTGCATCCTTAGGGCAGAAGGGGGCACAGTACATAACCAAACACGGATCTTATCTACCAGAGAGTCTTGCCCTGAGTGCATCTGGTGCAGGTGAGAAGGTCTGTGTCTGGTCTTGGTCTGGAACAGGCTTGGCACGGGACGATGATCCAGGTGGAGATGCCAGCAACCTTGACAGCAGTTGGCACTGTCAGGACCACAACCACCACCTCCTCCTCCTCTTCCTCTTCCTCCTCCTCCTCTTCCTCCTCCTCTCCCTCTTCCTCCTTTTTCCCCTTCCTCCTCCTCCTCTTCCTCTTCATACTTCTCCTTCTTCCTCTTCCTCCTCTTCCTCTTCCTTCTCCTCCTCTTCCTCTTCCTCCTCCTCCTTCAACTTCCTGGTGTACACTTGGTCCTGAGCTGGGATGAATGAGCGGGCACTGGGGTCGAGACTGCATGGGTGTCTTGAACTCTACAATGGGCTGCAGTCTGGACCTGTTGAAGGGACTGGAGCTACTTTAAAGAAAGACTGATTAGTAGTTTCCTCAGTGATAGGGTCTCTTAAGTGTGCAAGCACTAGATGTGCAAGCAATAGGTGTGCAACCAATAGGTGGCCTTCCAACCATGATCTCACAGGGAATGAACCCTGTAAGGGGCAGTAGATCTTGTCAAAATAAGGGCTAAGGGTAAAAGGTTGGGGCATTTTCAAGAGTTTCCAAAGTTAATTATGTGAGGGTGGACTTAATAACCTGGGTCACATGGTCAGTCAGAGCTCTGAGGTGGGTAGGCTCAGTGGAGCCTCCCGGTTACATTTAAGGCCTTATTAACAATTTGACCTATGGAGTAAGTGAGGGCAGGGCCATTATCTGATCCAATTGATGTGCAGCCTGCACCTGGGAGTAATCATGTGAGGCTTGCCTGCTGCCAGAGCACCCTCCGTCTCCATCCTGAGAAGGTGTCCTCAGACACTAACGGTGCTCAGAACCAGCATGAGGAGACTTTACGGGTGAGGACTTCTTGTGTCTCTTGTCTTGGGTCGACCTGTGTGTAGCCTGGGTGGGTATCTCTTAGAGATACAAGTTCTGACACATGGAAGATTGTAATTCAGTCAGTCTAGCAGTGCCCAGACGGGTGCTCACATCTGAGGGCTACAGGAGGATCTTTCTCGAATCTTGCCCTATTCACTGTCCAGTTAGATCTTCCTTTGCATGCTGGGAGGGTCTTTTCATCTCCATGGGAATAGGTGGGTTGCAGAGGGAGCTGAGGGTCAGGAAGAGTGATGGCCAAGATGGGCATCTGTGCTGCTCGCCCAGAACTGCCGGAAATGCCTTCCGATGCCGCTCAGGATGGATAACAGGCACCTCTCTGGGAAGCCAGACCTCTTTGAGGGGAGCAATTTCCTTTGTTTTTAACAGCCCCCTGCCACAGCTTTAGCAGTCATTAGGCCTCTGACTCAAGCAGGGGAGTGTCCTCCCCGGCTGGTGGTTGGCCTGAGATAGATCCAGCAAGTCCTCACAGGCATGGAGGGGGACTCCAGGGTTGTCATCAGGCACCACTGTTGCACGGTTGAGACTCCACAGCAGTAAAAGTGAGATGGGGTTGATCAAACCATAGACTGATATTGAGTGATACCATTATTTGTCCATTAAGAGGTAGTTATGTCCAGTTTAGCTGGCTCACTGGACACTGGATTTGCCTATTCAAAGGCAAATATGGGCTGGCTAACAGCACCGGGGAATAGTGAAGAAAGCATCCTTTTTTTTTCTTTTTTTCCCCCCCGAGATAGGTTTTTTTCTGTGTAGCCTTGGCTGTCCTGGACTCACTTTGTAGACCAGGCTGGCCTCAAACTTGCAGATATACACCTGCCTCTGCCTCCAGAGTGCTGGGATTAAAGGTGTGTGCTACCACTGCCCGGCTTAAAGAAAGCATCCTTAAGTTCCAGGATTGTGCAGACCTGGTGGTCTGGTGGGAGGAGACTGAACACAGTGTGCAGATTTAGAATGTGGAAAGGTGCATTCCAAGCTGATGGGCATGGGTGGGGATGTTGGTGTCCAACAGTCTAGCCTTTGGGATATTGCAGGTGTGATTAGAGCCAACAGACTTATCAGAGCTGGTGGGCGGTGCACTGCCAAGCCTGGATGGATTGTCTCAGTCTACATCTTAGGAAACCATTGTTGTAAGTCCTGGGGCCAGATCCCTGGAGCAGGATTTGTTTCCATTGTGGAGAGCTAGAAGGTATTCTTCAGACAGAGGGACTGTAAAGGTTGTTTTTATTTCCTCAGATGCAGGGAGAGAGGAGAGCCATGCCAGAGCTCTGCTAATACATGGCTTGGGCTAGACATTTCTATCTAACTATCCCTAGGCTGGAAACTTCTAGCCTCGATACAATCTAATCTGCTGCAAGCCCAGTTCTTGAAAGCTTCAACCTCTAGCCTCTGTCAGCTAACGTAGGCCTAGAATGTTTTCAGCCTCAGAGACTTACTACTGAATAAGCTCGCCCTTTCTAGTTCTTTCTGAACTCTCGCTGGCTGGTTCGATTCAGCTGTTCTGGCTTAAACTATGCTTCAGGTTGACTGATTAAAACTTGCTTCTCCTGGTTTCTAGTTGCTCTGCCTGGCTTCAAACTAATTTTGGCAATGTGTTTAATCTTTTGGCTCCTTCTCATTCTTTGACTCGGTCTGTCTTCACCTGTGTCTTGCTTGTTCTCTCTGCATCCTGTCTCTGTAAAACTGTCCTGGCAATCAACTCTTGGTAAACAAACAAACAAACAAACTCCCACCCCACCCCCCAAAAAAACCTCTCCCCTTCGGTCCTGCACTGTTCTTAAACAGCCTCTCCTTCCTTCCTGTTCTTGTGAGAGTTGGGCACATCCTACCTCTGATTCCTTCTGTCAAATATTTCTCTGATTCATCACTTTGTCTGCCCCTCAATTAGATGTGATTGTTTGGGATTAAAGGTGTGTACTAAATTCAAGACAGCGGGATTAAGGGTGTGTACAAAGGGTGTGCCTGTCTGTATTGCAGCTGGATCACACAGATCTTTGGATGTGGTTCCTTGACAGAGTAGCCATGTTGCTGGAAACAATTCCTCCTCTTCCTCCTGCTCCTACTACGATGACTACAACCACTGCTGAGTTGGAAGGCAGGTGCAAAGGAGATTTTAGTTTCTTGTAAAGTAAAGGTGATGGTGGTGTCTAATTTTCTAAGAAGGTCTCTGCCCAGAAAGGGGAGGGGGCCACACGGAACCACCTAGAAGGATCAAGTCACCTGCTGTGTGTCCCAGGGCTGGCTGTTCTTTTGGTAGAGGTGATGGTCCTTAATGGTGCCGTGGCTCCCTGAGATGGCATCTTTTAATTGGTAACTGGACTCGTTTTGTTTGTTTTTGAGGATCTCTCCCTTGGATGTAAGTAGGAAGAGCAGTAGGGAGCTCAGAGTTGAGTGGGAGTCACCCAGCGTGACCTCTGCCTGTCATGGCAGCTGGCCTCTGCCCTTCAGTATCTTGGTTATTATAAACTTTTTGGGCCACCATGATGAACTGAGAGGTATTTATTGCTGCAAAAACCTCTAGCTTTCGGATTCTTTGGGGGATGGGATTGCAGGTGATATTTGGAGCTGACTGAGTGACAAAACCAAGTTTAATGCCCTAATATTTTCTGGAACCAGTGGATCAAAAGGGTACCAATTCCAAAAACTTTTTTTTTGTAATAGCTTGAGAAATGTCCCCCACGAGGAGACTTTTCTGATCCCTGAAGAACTTCAGTAGTTTCAGACAAATTACTGACTTTTCAAGCAGCACCCTGAATTCCAGTTATAAGGTACCGGTGAAAAGTGTTCAGGGTGGGAGAACCTGCGAACCTACTGTGTTTGTAGAACACAGTCAGGGGGTTTGGAGAAAACCCGTCTCAAGGTGACTAGCTTTTCAGCATCCTTACCAGTGGCTGAGGCCAAAAGCCTTCCTTGTCTCTGCCTAGTACACCCCTTCCCCTGGTGTGGGAACCGGTGATGACAGATGCCAGGAGGGCAGTTATGGCTTGGGCTTTGTCAGAAAAGGGGGAGGCAGGGCTCTGCATCATCCTGTCATACAGATATGAAGAAAAATAAAAGGAGCAGAGATCAGGAAAGGGAAACATCCTTCCTCTAAATCATTGCTCTCTGCTCCAGGATGGAGCCGTGTCTCCTGTGACTGGACACCTGAGTTGAGTATGGGGCCTGGTGGGTCCTCAAGTAGGAAGCTAAAGGTGCCTTCTAAGGTGGCTGGACAGTGGGGAAAGTAGACCAACTCCAGGAGTCTGCACTTGGGAGAGCAGAGCAGCCTGCTGAGGCCCAGGCCAGGTAAAGAACTGAGAGCAGCTGCCTCCCCCTCCCCCCTTCCCCCTCCCCCACCCTCCCCCCTCCCCCTCCCTCCTCCTTCCCACTCCATCTCTCCATGGCAAGCACAGCCTGCCCAGTTCCCAGGGACCTATCCATGTGAAGCCAGGCCCAGGCTAGGGCCCCCACCAAGGAACAAGGCCCACTGTGGAGCTCCCACTGTGGGGCAGGGTTGGTGGGGGTGGATAATTAGACCAACAGCTAACAACACCATGCACGTAGTCGGGTGCTGCCTCCTGCAAAATCCAAAACAAAAAACAAAAACAGCAGAATTCTAATTAGTCAGTCAGTCAACTCTTTTTTTGGTGGGGACTAGACAAACAGAAACACCAGCAACAAAATCAAGAAATCAAATAAACAGCTCCCTGGGCCAAACTGGCCTGTCACACATATGATCATTTACATACTCAGTCTGGCCGTTCACTCAAACAAAGCCAAAACCACATCCCTCATAGGAGCAGAGCCAGGATGCAGGGTCCTGGCTACTGATGTCACAACTTCGTGTGGAGGATGGGGGGGGGGGGGGGGGGGGAGGGAAGAGTTTCTTGTCAGAATTTTTTTTTCTGACGCAGGAAGAATGCTTTCAGTATCTCTCTTTTTTTTTTTCTTCAAGACAGGGTTTCTCTGTGTTAGCATTGACTGTACTGGACTCACCTTGTAGAGCAGGCTGGCCTCGAACTCACAGCCATCCACCTGCCTCTGCCTCCCGAGTGCTGGGATTAAAGGCGTGCGCCACAGTTTGGGCCTATCTGTCTTCCAGAACTGAATTCGGGATACTGACTTCCCTCCTCCTAGGAGCCTCAGAAGCACTCTGTCCATTTTCACGTGTGGGAAGCCTGTCTCCAGACCTCTCTGGACTCAGTGACGAGAGCACGAACCACGAGACAGAGTTACTGACGACCACAGTGAAGGCAATTAAAAGTTCTGAGTTCTTTAAGGCTCCTGCCTCTGGAAAGTCTCTTAGTGCCCAAGCTCTGGGATACAGCGTTTTAAATGACACAGCCATAGTTACTTCAGTGCTGGTGTGTGTGTGTGTGTGTGTGTGTGTGTGTGTGTGTGTGTGTGTGTGTTTGTGAAGGCTCTGTGGTATCTTCTGGGTACTACATACTACTTGGTCCATGGTCAAGGTCATGGACTGTCCCAGAGGTGTCCCCAAGGTGAATGTGGCTGTCAGGGGTAGAAAACTGAGATGTGACCAGGCAGGCACAAAATAACCTCGGGCCAGCGTGCCACTGCTTCAGGCATATCACTTAGATACTTTAAAATGTGCTTCAAACATTTTTTATGCGCTTGAGTGCTTTGCTTACATGTCTGTGTGTGTATCACACAGGTGAACACCAGCAGTGGCTTACATCACTTAGAGCTGAGGACGGCTGTCAGGCACTTACGGGTGCTGGGAACCAACCTTGGTCTCTCTGGGAGAGAAGTTAGTGTTCTTAGCCAGTGAGCCATTTTTCCTGTGATGGTTGCTTAAAAAACAAACAATAAAAAACAAAACAAACCAAAAAACAAAAAACCCCAAAACTAATGTATTTAACTCTCTGATAGATTGAAAACACTTACTCTATAACATTTATTGCAAACCCCATCCTCGACTCCATGGTTCTTATTTTAACTGGTTTTAACATTTGTTTCCTGTGGTGAAGTATTTTTTGTTTTTTGTTTTCCCCCAAACAGGGTTTCTCTGTGTAGTCCTGGCTGTCCTGGAGCTCAAGGTTGGCCTTGAACTCAGAAATCCTTCTGCCTCTCCTGGGGTTAAAGGTCACCATCACCCAGCTAAGATTTTACACTTTTATGAAGCAAAGTTTCCTGGTATTTTTCTTGGAATCTGTGTCCATGGCCTCCATATGTGTGAGTCCTCAGTAAAGAGAGAAGGCAGATATTCACATATATTTAAATTAAATTTAAAATCTGAATTGCCTTAAATTTGGAAATGGTGTGAAGTAAGGATCTACATTTTATTAGTGATTTGTTGATTGACAGTTTTACTCTTATCCCAATTTGGCCATAGTTTACAAGAATTCTCCTGCCTCAGCCTTCTAAGTGTGAGGTGTATACCCATATTCAGTTGAGGGTCTAAATTCACTTATTTTTCAAGTAATAAAACTATTCTCTCCCCTCTCTCTCTCTCTCTCTCTCTCTCTCTCTCTCTCTCTCTCTCTCTCTGTTTCTATCTCTCTCTCTCTCTGTTTCTGTCTCTGTCTCTCTGTCTCTCTCTGTCTCTGTCTCTCTCTGTTTCTGTCTCTCTCTGTCTCTGTCTGTCTCTCTCTCCCTTGATTTTAAGATAAGGTCTTTCTGGGTAGCACTGTTATTCTGGAACTTGCTATGTAGACCAGACTAAGTTGGTGTTGAACCTACAGAGGTCCTCCTGCCTCTGCCTCCTGGGTGCTGGGATTACAGGCATGAGCTCTTATAAGAGCCGCTCTTTTTTTTTTTTTTTTTCTGAGGCAGGGTTTCTCTGTGTAGGCCTGGTTGTCCTGGACTCACCTTGTAGACCTGGCTGGCCTCGAACTCACAGAGATCCGCCTGCCTCTACCTCCTGAGTGCTGGGATTACAGGTGTGCACAACTGCACCAGGCACAAGAGGCACTCTTAATGATTGACATTCTTGTAAGAATTAAGTTTATAGAAATAGATAAAGAATGAGAGTTTAGATGCATTCAACACCAAGAACAGGCTTTATTAACCAGAAGGTGGAGTCTCAAGGTCTGGCTACACTGTGAGGTCGCAGGACTGAGCACTACAGGAAGCACGATGTGAGAGAACAGACTTCAAGCTCTAAGCTGGGGTTTCTGTAGCTAAGGACAGGGAAGGAGAGGGGTCTCATTGGAGGCAGAATGGGGAAGTTAGCTATTTTCCCTAGATAAGCTGTTTGCGAAACTGCAGGCTATGCTGTCTCTTTTTGCAACCAATGTGTACATCTGGGTCTGGGTCTGGGTCTGGGCCTGGGCCTGAGCCTGGGCCTGTGTCTGTATCTTGGTCTGTTTTGGGGCCTGGGTCTGGGTCTGGGTCTGGGTCTGGGTCTCTGTCTTGATCTGATTCTGTGTCTGTGTCTGGGTCTGGGTCTCTGTCTTGATCTGATTCTGGGTCTGGGCCTGGGTCTGTGTCTGTGTCTGGGTCTGTGTCTGTGTCTGTGTCTGTGTCTGTGTCTGTGTCTGTGTCTGTGCCTGTGCCTGTGCCTGTGCCTGTGCCTGTGCCTGTGTCTGTGTCTGTGTCTGTGTCTGTGTCTGGGCCTGGGCCTGGGCCTGGGCCTGGAATATCCAGTTTCCTTATGTAATCTACAAACAGCTGGCATCCTGGGACTTTAAGCTTAATTTAGGGTCTTGGCTTTTTTGAGGGGGTGAGGACTCCTTCAATTCTTTCCTCCTGCCTTTGTTGAACAGCTCCCTGCTCTTATTTCACTGAGGTTCTCCATCCTCTCTTTCCATCTTCTTAGCATTTTTCTCCCCCTGAGGCTGTGTCTAAGCTGTCCAGTTTTCTACCCCGGTGCTCACCCCACCTGGTACCTAAGTGAACACGGAGCGGCCTGGTGCAGTCTTGCCTTCCAATCCTACTACAACTCTGCCTGTGTCTGCGCACATCAGGTGTGTGTCTTTGCGAACATCCCCATGCTTACACACACGCGCGCACGTGTGTCCATGTTTCTAATACCTACCTGAGTGCTTGCAGGCCTCTGGGTCAGTGCCCCAGATCTCCTGGAAGATGCAGTGGCATTATTCACTCTGGAGACACCATGGTGACCATGGGCCCCAGTCCCTGGGCATGAGGGTGACACTGTGAGTCATCCTTCAGGACAACCTGGCAACGACCACATTCATCTCCTAGTCCGTGTTCCAGTTTAGCCTTTTCCAGGGCCTGTGCTGGTGCTGTGCCTGAGCTGTCATGAGGGAAGTGACATTGTTGGTGCCTGTCCCCGGCAGCCCGTGCCTATGGCCACTTCATGTCTGCTGTTCCAGAAGCCTTGTGCTCCGGGCTTGTCTGTCCAGGTCTTGCCCAGCAGGATCTTCCTGACGGCTTCCTGTCACTGGCTGTCTCTGAGGAAGAAGTGGCTTCCCAGTTTGACTTGGGGCCCTCAGCAGCATTGGGGCTCCTCCCTCCGCAGCTTCTACACAGCACACTTATGCCAAAGAAGGATTCTTCTGGCCCTGACCATGGGGTTCCCCCACAGGGTCTCCCCTTCCTGCCTTGCTTCCCCTGACTGGTGGTTTGCCTCTTTCCCTTCCTCTTACCCTTCCGGGGCACCCACCATGAGACTGGGAAATAGGATATCTGTTGTGTCCCCAGAAACCCCCAGATCCAGAACATTAACCACCAGGTAGAGTCCTGTCAGGGAGAAAGTGTATGTGTGTTGGGGGGAGGGGGAAGGCGGGATGGGGGGCTGCAGCTTCTCACTCTGCCTGCTCTCACCTGGAGGCTACATTATTCCTCATTGCAGTATGCACCCCCCCCCCCAACCACTGCCTCAGCTGATGCTCACACCCCTGCACTGTGTCCATACCCTCCCTCGCCTTTCAGCTCCCTGCTTACTCTGAAGCCAAGGACAAAAGGCCCTCTGCTCTCAGAGCCTCCAAGGAGCCTTGAGGAATTGCATTGTTTCATGAATGCTGAGCAGGCCCAGGGCAGGCCCCAGCGGTTCTCAGCTGTGGCCATGTGAGATCTGGACCTTCAAGCTTCCAGTCGGTGGTCTCAGTGAAAGGATGGATTCCTGTCAGGCTGCCAATTAGGAGGTGAGTGTTACAGCATGCTGGGCGGTGTGTATGTGTGTGTGTGTGTGTGTGTGTGTGTGTGTGTGTGTGTGTGTGTGTGTGCGCGCGCGCGCGCGCGCGCGCGCGTGTGCACAGCAGGCCAGCTGTCTTCTGTGGAGGCTGTCCAGGGGTATACCCTGAGTCTGAGCAGCTGGGAGGGTGAGTCTGTGACAACAGTGCTTGTGGCAGTGTCTGCTGACAGACAGAACTTTATTCCAGGGAAGCCATGCATCCTCGCTGCTGCTAACTATGCATAGCACAGCCACTGGGAAGCGCAGGGAGAGGCGCCCAAACCCAGGCCTGAGAGAGCCCAGGGAGGGTTCCAAGCCAACTGATACCTCTCAGGCACATGGACTGGAGGGGAGGTGTGCGGACAGGATGCATGTCGCCCCACAAGACCAGCATCCATATTGTTTGCTTTTCTGGTTGGGACAAAATACTTGACAGAGCAGCTTGAGGAGGAAAACGCTTGTCTTGGCCCGTTGTTTGAGGGCACCATGCACCGTGGCAGGGAGAAGGCATGGTGACAGAAGTGTGAGCCGGCTGGCTGGTCACATGGCATCCACAGCAGGAACTGCAGAAAGGAGTGCAGATGTGCAGCTTGCTTTCTCCTTTTTATTCAGTCTGGGAGCCTTTCAGGGTAGGTCTTCCTACCCCAAACCCAGTGTAGGACCCTCCCTCCAAGACATGCCCAAAGGTGTCTCTTCTAGACCATCCTGTCAGGCAGATAACCAAATCAACCGTCACAGCTTCCGAAGGCGACACACACGCCATGGCCACAGCACAGTCTGCTTCCCTTCCAGCCAGGAAAGCCTACCTGTTGCCCAGGAGGATGCCCCACCATCCCATAAGGCATCTTTCCATAATAACCTTGGAATTGTCAGTGGCCCACATGGCCCCAGCCTTGGGCAGAGCTGGAGAGGGGGGGGGAGGAGCGGGGTAGGGAGGACTCAGAGGGTCCCCTCAGCCTGCATCTCAAGGGTGGGCACGCTTCCACAGTGCAGTAAGGCACCCATCCCAGGAACAGCCTGATTCGGGGGGAGTAGAAGAGGGATATGAGGCCACACCAATGTCTCTTAGCAATGTTTCTGTTGCCATCTTTCCCCCCTTTTAGTGTGTGCATGTGCACGTCTGTGGGTGTATATGTTCTTATGTATGAAGGGGCACATATGTGTGTTCATTTGGAGGCAGAAAAATAGCCCTGGCTGTCACCCTGAGGAATCTGCCCACCGTCTCTGAGACAGTGTCTCTCTCTAATTAGACTAAACTGCCAGGCCAGGGAGTCCTAGGAATCCTCCTGCCTCTGGCATGGACTCTGAGTCAATCTCGGGTCCTTGCATTTGCAAGGCAGGAGCTTTGCTAACTGAGTTGTCTCTCCTAGGCATCCCCTCACTGTTGTATGATACACAGCATAGTTGTAGGAAGGGCAGGGTAGCGATGTCTGTTCCACACGGCTGCGTACCAGCAGAACATGCTGAGCTGAGAAGCCTCTGGGACTTGACCACATCACCACAGTTTTCCTAACACCCACTTTCCCACTCTTCGCCCCTACCCTAGACTGTTGGCAGGCCAGGGCCTCAGCCTCGATCCTGAGCTGCCCTCCCCTGGCATGTGAAAGCTCTTGGAGACAGAGGGAGGGTCTTGGAAGCTCTCAGAAGCTGTCTGGGACGGGCGCAGCACACTTCCCTCACATCATCAGACTATTGGCTGAAGGGTGCTGCAGGGGCAGTGTCGGTGCCAGGCCGCCTCCGTCTACTTCTCTGTGTGTCTGCCTCTCTCCTCCCCTATGTTGATTTCTCTATCTTTAACGTCTCTGCTTTTCCGTCTGCCTTCCTCCCTTTCCTTATCTGCTTTTATCTTTTGCCATCTCTTCCTCTATGTCCTTTTCTCTCAGTCTCTCTGTCTCTCTTTCCTCCCTCTCTTTACTTCTGGGAACGTCTCTCCCTGGCTATGTCTCTGCAGAACATCTGCAGGGAAGCCTCCTTACTTTAAACACATCTCCAGGCATTTGTTAGTAGACGAGCTTTCTAACTCTTTTACCAGAGGACTTAAAAATAGGATTTAGCTCAGTGTTCAAAATGTGGCTCCTGTTGTCCCTACTATGAACGGATGGAAGCTGAGACATCTGGGTCCTGGTTCAAGTTGGACTGTACCCGTGGACGAACAGGTTGTCTGGCCCTAGAGTCAGCCTGGAGGCTCTGGGATGCCTCAAGTAAGAGAAATGACCCTGTGGGGAGGAGCTGAGTCCTTCTTTAAGTATCCACGGAGTGTCTGAGGGTCACCAGGCACAGATGACAGAGCGGCAGGCTGGCAGCTGGAAGGTATGGGGCAGGATTGGGGCTTATCACACTGATACATAGGTCGTCCTGGGAGGGAGGCCCTTGTACTTTGTCCTCCATCCTTGGCCACCTTGCTGATGTCTCCGTCCTGCCTCTTAGGAGTGTCAGTCACCAACCTGGGCCCAGTGGGAAGAGGCCAAGGAAGCACTACAAGTTCCCAGGGCACTCAAGAGCCCAGTGCTACCCACCCTCCAGCCGTAAAGTGCTCTGCTGTCACAGGGGGCCTCTGTTTCTCTTCTGGAAAGAGTTTCCAGCAAGATGGTTGGGTTGTTCACTGCTGCACCATCCCAAGTTGCAGCTGAGCTGGCCATAAATTCTATTTGGCTGGCCCTGTCCCTTTCTGGTGTGTTGCCTGAACCCTGTTTGGTACTCAGAGCTAGCAGGATGAAGGAGACAGAGCATGCTGGGGGCGGGCGGGGCCAGACAACCTGTCAATCAGAAGCTGAAGACTTTCAGATTCCTAATGTCCTCACCTACCACAGCAGGACAGCTGCCATCAAAGAAAATGGCCCTGGTGAGTCTTGCAGCGCCTGTCTGGTGCAGGTGTAGAGCTGTGGTAATCTGGGAGCCACACACAGGCCAAGAAGCCTGCAGGGGCAGCAGAAATATGGGGGCAAAATTATGGGCGTTTTTGTTTGCGTGTCTGGTCCCTCAGTTGGTGTTTTTGTTTTTTTAATTTTTATTTTATGCGTGCATGTGTATGTCTATGTGTGGGCACACATGCTGTGTGCGCATGTATATGAATGTATGCATGTGGGCACACACATGCTATGTGTGTATGTGATGTACATGTGTGTGCCCGTACATGCTACAGGACACATGCGGGGGTAGCGGACAACTAATTCTAGTTGCTTTTCTGTTTCCACCATGTGAGTCCTAGGGATAAAAAACAGGTTTTCAGGTTTCATGACAAGTGCCCCTGTCCACTGAGCCATCTTGCCTGCATGTATTTGTTTCTTTGTTTTTGTTGTTGTTGTCGACTTTGACACGGGGTCTTGTGCAGCCCAGGCTACCCTTGAACTTGCTGTCCTCCTGCCTAGGCCTTCTGAGTGTTGGGAGCACAAGCCTTTGTCACCGTGCCCAACTTCATTTGCTTTATAATTCACCAAGATCTCTGACCATCGACTCCTGAAAACTGCTGCTGCTGCTGCTGCTGCCGCAGGAGGCCCTGGGTCAGAGCCCCCGGGGCAGAGGCTTGGTCAAAACGGGCTCTCTCAGGCAGCTGCAGCCTCTACTGTGTGGCTTTGTTTCTTGACAGGGTGTGAAGTAACACGGAGGTGTGTGGTCCCCCAGCCTTCTTCCACGTGATGACTAGGTTGGGAAATACAGCACACGGTCACTGGTGACAGTGGCAGTACTCCACCAGCTGCGCGACCAAGGCTCGTAGCACTGTGCTCTCCTGGAAACGTCAGGAGTGAGCTTTGTCCTCATTTCCGTCTTTGAGGTGATTATGTCACTTCTGAGTCGCTCTGAAACAGAGAGGAAACTCTGTGCCTTGGAGCAGGTGTGGTGAGTGGCAGGGTCTTCTGGGGAAGGAACAACTGTCCACACATGGTTTGTTTGGTGGTGTGTGAGCATATGTGTGTGTGTGTGTGTGTGTGTGTTTGTGTGAGTGTGTGTGTTTGTGTGAGCATATGTGTGTGCTTGTTTGAGCTTGTGTGGGTATGGGTGCTTGTGTGAACAGTGTGCATTTGTGTGAGGCGTGTGTTTGTGTATGTGTGTATTTGTGTGAGTGTGTAGGTGTCTGTATGAGCATGTTTGTGTGAATATATGTGTGTGTGTTTGTGTGAGCATGTGTGTGTTTGTGTGAGCATGTGTGTGTGTTTGTGTGAGCATGTGT
>OU015742.1:204422919-204444087 GCA_907169655.1 Acomys percivali | reverse complement strand
TGTGTATGTGAGCGTCTGTGTTTGTGTGAGGAGTGTATGTGTGAGCATGTGTGTATGTGTTTGTGTGAGCAGAGTATATTTTTGTGTGAGGAGTGTGTGTTTGTGTGAGCATGTGTGCATGAGATTTTTTTCCAGATAAACTTCTATTCTTCTACATTAAAATAATAGCCTAATTAATTTTCATATTCGCCTGACTGTGCATCTAAGCCTGTGTCGCAGGAGGAAATTACTAACAGGGTACGTGCCAATTTTCAGGGTGCACACTGCAGCCTCACAGGAGGGTCGGAGCTTTGTGTGCCTGACAATGGAGGGAGTCAGCCGAGGCGCTGATTACCCAGGGAGCCTCCAGACAGATTCACCAGCCCATTGAAATTCCAATCATTTCCACGTAATATTCCCATCTAGATAATTGTCAACTGGCCCTTATCATTATTTATTATGCAAAATTGAATTTTTTTGAAGCGTGAAGAGTGAAGTAATTCCATATGCAAACAGCTCAGACTCTCCTGTGTATTCTGATTACGTACATGTTGATAAATTCACTTATGATGAGTGACAGCGTGAGGTTTTGGGGTCGGATCGGTCAATCCATGGAAGATGCTGATGAAAATGACTAACTAAATGCCAGCAGAGTCCCCTGCGCACCCCAGGATGAGCATGCAGAATGCCGTGGTCGGGCCTGCGTCTATTAATAACTAAGTATTGCATGTAACGAGCAGACAGCATCCTGGTGATTGAAGTGCGACAGTTTTGATCTTCCAGATGCCACCGCTTAGGAATTCACGTTGCTCTTTTACAGATAGATGAGGATGGCCTTCTCCGACCTCCTGCTGTTGGAACCCATTGTTTCCAGACCCCCAGTGCAGCTGGGGCGCACATCTCCTCTTCCTCCGGCCTTAGCTGGTGCGTTGTCCTTTGTCTCCAGGAAGAGGCCACGTGGGCTGATGGTGATGTTGGGGTGATGTGTGTCCTCCTGATGAGTCACACTCGGCTCTTCACCTGGGTGGCCTGGCACCATCAGGAGGGGCAGGCTCACAGTTGCCCTCAGCACCTGACTCAGTGTCACCTTGCCTTGGGAGAGGAAGGTGGAAGAGTGCATCCTAGAGCTACCCTAAGGAGCATTTAGGCTCATGGTGCTCAAGGATGGAGGTCAGAGTCCAGAGCAGCACTTGCCTCGAGTCCCAGAGGAACCATCCTCTGGATGTGTGGCTGTGACTAGACTCTGAGGTCCCTCAGCATCCGTGGTGGGCATGGAGTCATTAGGAAAGGGTCCTGTCCTGTGCTGGGGAACACGAAGATGTGTCTGTCGGGTGCCGTCCCATAGAAATGCGAGGGGCAAATGTAGGGCACAGGGGGGAGGCATGGCTCCCCATGAGAACAGTGGTCTTCAGTGGCTGACTTAGACGGGCCCTGTTCGTGCTAACTCAACCCGTCCAGTGATGTGGAGGACAGCTCTGTGCATTCTGAACAGCCAGCCCAACGGTGTGCGTGCGTGCGTGCGTGCGTGCGTGCGTGCGTGCGTGCGTGCGTGCGTGTGTGTGTGTGTGTGTGTGTGTACCAAGATTTTAAAAGATGTATGCAGAGCACTCAGTGTTTATGCAACCAAATCATTGGGGCAAACATGTAGACCCAAAGTTGCACATCCGTTGATGAACACAGCAAAGAAGACAGGGCTATTCCTAAGTATGTGATCCCTCCTGATACTGTTGTGGATGTAATAGCTTTGTCTTTGGTGTGCTCTCAAGAGTGCAGAGACATTGGTGTATATGTGTGTGTGTGTGCGGATCTCATCCTATGTCCTCTTGCTGGCCTCCTGCACAAGCTCACAGCTGATCCCGCACATCTTCTGTGTATGAGTTTTTACCATCCTCAGATTGACATGGTTTGTGTTTCCCTTTCCATTTCTTGCTTAATTGCCAGGTAGAACCTCTATTGAATTGACAGGTGACATAGGTCGCCTGGTCTTATTTCAGGAGGAAGGGACATGCCCAGCTTTCATCATTAATAACTTAGAGGAGGTGGAGGGTGTTTCTCCTGCTAGTTTTTTTGCTTTTTGTTTGTTTGTTGAGATAGGGTTTCACTATGCCACCCATAGACATGCTAAATAGACCTGGCTGGCCTCGAGCTTGCAGCAATCCTCCCATCCCAGCCTTCTGAGTGCTGGGACCACAGGTGGGTACCAGCACAACGGTCTGTTGTCCCACATTCTCATCAAGAAAAAGATGTTGAGATGTTGCCTCCTGTACTGAAATGATTGTGTGAGTTCTGTTTACTCTATCAACTTGACGTGTTCACCTGACCTCGTAACCCTGACCACATTCTTGCTATCACGCTGGGTTCAGTCTGCTGGTGTGGGCTTGAGGAGCTCTGCCTTCATGCTCATGGGAGGGCTGGCTAGGCAGCCTTCTCTCCTCGGGGATGCCTTTGCCTGCTTTGATCCTCAGTGGTACTGAACTTCCAAAACGCTGTGTTTTCTCAACCAAACCAAACCATCTACCCCCAAACTGGAGCCCACTCTGTGAGTCAATGACCTGCTTTGGAACTCCACTAAGGGTCAATGTGCGATGACCTCATCTCTCCATCCAGAGGACCAGGGGCAGCAGAGAAGTGGGAACCCGGTGGCCAGGGGGCTCACAGTGGGGGCTCACAAATGTCAGCACTGACACCTTGCTTTGTCCCAACCCTTGAGGTGAGGCGCTGTTCTTGTCCAGTGCTGAAATCCATGTGTGAGCTCCTTCCCCCTACTGAGGTTTCTAGATGTTTCCACACCCTCTTTAGGGGTGCCAAGCATCCCCAAGAAAAAAAAGGAAAAAATCCCCATGGCCCTGGAGCCTCAGACTCGCTGGTGATGGAAGAGAGAAGGAAGATTAGAGGGAGAAGCCGACAAGGACACAAGCCTGTGGGTGACGCTCCTCACGCCAGCATCTCACCTCAGCTACAGAGGCCACCTCAGTCCCTGCCAGTGGCCTTCCTTGCCACCAGCTTCCCCATCCTGCTCTCTCTGGGCCTTGGCTCCAGCGACTGCTCTGCTGTGTGTATGACCACAGAGAGAGGCTCTCAGCAGCGTTCCCTCCACCATGCTCACGGCAGGTGCAACCTGTCGCTCATAACGGTTAGCATAGAAGCGCTCACTGGGTGAACGGAGTGATGGTGCCTGGGAGCAGGAACGCCCCCAGAGGCCCACTCGGAGCCCTCTTATCCCTACACTCTGTACTTGTGGGTTTTCTTTAAAAAAAATTAGAACCTCTTCCTCTGAGTGTCACCAGGCCTCCCCACCAAGAGGAAGTGGTCAATCAGGGGGCACCAGAGTTCACGTCAGAGGCAGTCCCTGCTCTCTACACAATTGTGGAGAACGTGGTGTCCATCAGCTAGATCTGGATAGAGGTTCTAGGTTTACTGCATGCATTGACCTTGGTTGGTACAGTAATTTGAGCTGACCCGCCTGGGTCTAGATCCGCCAGCCTTAATGGTCTTCTTGTAGGTTTTCTAGGCCCCTCTGGATCCTTCTGTTTCCCCATTCTTCCTTACCTCTCTCACCTAGCGTCCCAATAAGAAGTCCCAGTATCTATCCCAATCTCTATCCCAATCTCTGGCTAGTGTCCAATTATAAGTGAGTATATTCCATGTCTGGGTCTGGGTTAACTCACTCAGGATGATCATTTCTAGTTCCATCCATTTGCCTGCTAATTTCAGGATTTCCTTTGTTTTTAATAGCTGAGTAGTATTCCATAGTGTAAATGTACCACAGTTTCTTTATCCATTCTTCGACTGAGGGACACCAGGAAGAGACCTTATAAGCTGTGATCTTGTAGTGGGAGACAAGGTCCCCTTCTGTCACAGACCTAGGGGAGGGCAATAGGATGAAAGGGGGGAGGGGAACGGGAAGATACAAGTGAGGGGATAACAAACGAGATGTAATCTAAATAAATTACTTAAATAAACAAAAAAAAGAAACCTAAAAATTTTTTTTAAACCTCAGAGGCGGCAAGGACCATTTCAGGTATTCCTTTCTTCTGCTGACAAGGGTGGGTCGCAGAGAGGGGACGTGACTTGCCGAGGGTCTCAGGGCTCCTCCCGAGGGTAGAAATCATCTCAGCCACTGCCTAGTGCTCTGGCTTTTCTTTAAAAGCTCCAGGAAGTAGAGATGGGGTTGGAATGCCCGCTTTGAAAAGTCGTTGCTGGGATAGCCACAGCCCGGTTGACAGGATGGCATAATCTGAAGGCTCAGCAGCTCTTCTTCCAAGAGTGGGTGGGAATTTCTTGGGCACCGGCCTTCTCTGGTGGCATGCCCAGCCGGTTCTGGCTTAGGTCTGACTTTGCTGTAATCAGGATTGGTGTCCTGAGCATGGCGAGGAGGCCCTGGGCTGTGGAGACTCTGAGTTTTCTGTCCCTGCACTTAGAGCAGAATGGATATTTGTGGGTGGGAAAAAAAATGAATTCATAATTTTAAGCCTCTGGCTCTTCTAGCTAATGCAAGAGTCCCGGGAAGTGAATCTGTGAAGCTTTGATCAAAGCTGTTTCAGATCCTGCACCACAAGGAAGAATATAAATAATAGTACAGAAGACGAGAGATGCCCACGCTGGCAAGGAAAGGGGGCGCTGCTCCTCATGTTCTGCCGCATACTCATCAACCCCGAGTTTTAAGACCAAGAAGACATGGGGAGACACAACCATGTAGCACTCTAACACCCCGTGGCAGAGTGGCAGCGAGACTGGAAATGGCAGTGCTGTCAGAGATTGGCACAGTGACCGTGGTGCCTGTAACACGCTCACCAGGAGGCAGAGGCTGCCCAACACCCGAGTCCCTGGGATTAGAGAGAACTCAGCTGTCATCAGAATATGTCCTGGGGAGTTGGGGTCCGAGGCTCCCAGAGGAGCTGGCGGGTGAGTCAATTAGAAGCTGTTTGTTTGGCCAAGTTGAGAAGGCCCTTGCTCTTCTGTCCCAGTAGTTAAAGCTGCAGGTGGGTGGAAGTGACATCAGACCAGCCTGGTCTGGAAGAACTGGTGGTGTTGGTGTATTTTTATAATCTGTGTCTAACGTAACATCTTTCCTTGCAACTACCTGGTTAAATCATTTGGGGATTTTGTGGTGAGAATGGCCCCATAGGCTCCTATGGAATTGTTTGGGAAGGATGAATTGTTTGGGTGTGGTCTTGGTGGAGGAGGAATGTCATGGAGGGTGATCTTTGGGGTTTAAAAAGCCTGCCCGATTTCCAGTTACACACCCCTTGCACCCCTGCCCCTGCCCCACCTTCTGCCTCTTGGTTGTGCCCTGACCTGTGAGCTGTAAGATACTGGCGCATCGCCAGGCCATTCTCCCTGTCACGATGGTCACGGACTCACTCTCCAAAACGGTAAGCAAGCCTCTAATTGAACGCTTCTTTTATAAGCTGCCCTGGTCATGGTGCTTTGTCACAGTGATAGAAAAGTAACTGGGATGCAAGTACTGTCATAACAACACTCCCACCCACCTAAAGGCAGTCAGATAGCACCCAAGGCTGCTGCAAGGACCCCAGGTTTCACTATAAGCTATGTGCTCGTGTTTCTATTAATGTATCTGGAAAGCACCTCCTACAGTCCTGTTCTGTTGCCATAGAAACTTAATGAAATGGTTACTTCACTGGGATACAGTACTCTGGGCAACTTGGGCCATGGTCACTCATATTTGGCTTTAGATATGTATTCATCCCACTGTTCATTTAGCCAATGGTGCTGTCCAGGCCACGTGCATCCTGCTGGCTTAAACCTCTCCTGTGTACACAGTGCTGGGTTCAAACCCAGGGACTGTGGATGCACTTTGACATGGACGTAATATCCCAGGCCCTGACTTGAACGTTTTGAGGGACTTAAACATTTTGATGAGACATACTAGGGAGGTTCTAGCCGATAAGACAGACGGCCCCAGGATGACCAGGCAACTGTGCTTGCAGAGTACTCTCTTACCGAGGGCATGAAAGGACCGACCTAGGCGTTTCTCTATGAGCATCAGTTACTGTAGGATAAAAACTGGTCCATCCTCTGAGCCCTGAGATGACAAGGATGGAAGCCTGTGTTCTAGTTATAGCTATTGTCAACTTGACACAAGCTAGAATCACCTGGCTTGGCCGTCCTTTCCCCGTTGTCTCTTCCATCTTCTGCTGGAGGAGTGACAGATCCCAGCTGCCTTAACCTACACTACGTGGACGGAGCCACATTGGAGACTTCCAAGGCCTCAGCTAATGTGAAATTTTTGTTTCCTTCTGGAGTGCTCTGTGACACAGGCTGGTTATATGTGGCAGATAAAAATGCCAGGTATAGAGCAGACATGGGGAGGAGGAGTGGGGAGGGGGAATGGAGAAAGCCAGGGGAAAGTGAGCTCTCCCATTAGTGTACATCTGTTTTGTCGAAGCTGTCACAGGTTTAACAAATAACCCTGGGCTCTTGGGTTATTTGTATATTTTTCTTTTCTTTCTCATACCTACTTTAAAAAAAAAAAAAGGCGATTTTTTTTTTCTGTCCTCCTTGACACAAATCTGGAAGTTTTCTTATCTGTAAAATTGTGAAACAGCAAATTAGCATTCAGCTTCTATTTCGTTCTCAGGCAGGGAGTGGTGTAAGCCTGTGCTCCCAGCACTTTAGGCACTGAGCACAGTGAGCTCCAGCTCAGCCTGGGCTATGTAGCAGCATCCTGTCTCAAAAAGCCAAAGAGGGAAAAAGGGAAAAAAGAAGTGTGTATGGGGTACAGGTGAGACGCTCCTTTTGTGAAGTACTTGCCTGGACCCAGGTAAAAAGCTGGACCTGGTGCACATCTGTAACTGCAGGGCGAGGGAGGCAGACGGGGCACTCTGCTGCATCTCATCAGCCAACTGGTGACACCCAACACCGACCGCTCCTAAAAGTCTCCAGGCTGGGGGACTAACAGCACATTGTCGGAACTAATGGTAAACACTCAGGCTAGTCCGGTGAAAGAGTCGCCTCTTAGGATTTTCCTTCCACAGAGGTTAGAACTCCGTCCGACTGTTCTGCTTGGTGTTACTCCCTTGGCTCCACACACTTTTGTTGGCTGCAGGTGGCACCCTCCCCGAGTGGCACCCCCTCGAACTTTCTCAGCAGGTTTGCTGTAACTCACAGGCTGTGAGTGATCACCCTGATCTTCTTTGCCACGTGAGCGACCTTAGCGATTGGCCTTTTATGTAAAATCTGAGGTTTTCACAACAGCTGCCACCGCGGCAGTGAAGAATGGCTTTTGCACCCAGGTGCCCTGGTAGGCCTGGTTGTGAACAGGGAGCACTTAGTGGCCTGGCTCAGATGCTCTGTTACGACCTAGGCTTTTATGTGCTCAGGTACGCATCGGCCCGCAGATGGACGGCTGCTGACCGTCCTTTGCTATTAGGGCTATACAGGCTGCTGTGTGTGGGAGACACCACGAATCCTGATGGGATGTGGTGGTTTATTTTGGCTCATCCCTGAAGTGTGAAATTTATAGAGGGCGGGGTCATAACATTTGGACCCATTTGGATCCTCAGCATCAGACGGCCACTGGGGCATGCCCGACCTTACATTTCTCCTCCCGTTTTCTCTCTCAGCCCATTCCTGTCAGCCACCAGCTGTGATCTGCATCTTCCCACAGCGAGCTGTGTCTCCCTGGGGTGATGTGTGTCTCCTCATGGTGACCTTCAATTTCCACATCTCTGAGTTGATCTGTGCATCCCTGTGGTGGCCCTGAGGTGACCGGTACCTCCCTGAACCATCTGCTGCCTCCCTGATTGTCCCTAGGGTGGGAAGGAGGTAGGGATCAGGAGACAGGAGTGTGGCAGGTGGTGAAATGGTTGTTTCCAACCACAGGTAAGGGGTTTGCCAGTTGGCCTCACATCCAGACCGGAGGCGGTGTCTTTGACTTTCTAGTTTTTGCTAGATACACATATAATAGTTTGACCTTTTAAGCACACAGGGTTCTTCTTGTGTCGAATTCAAAGTGTATCCAATTGTGCTAAGGATGCCTTGGCCATATCGGGCCTTCGTCCAGGGCCACATGAGCCATCTGTTGCCATCAAGAAAATGTCACTGCCCTTCACTTTGTGTGATGGCCCTCTGGACATAGCAGCAACCACTGTACATAGCAGCAACCACTGTTCATCTCACTGTGCCTGGCAGGGAGAGTGAGCTACAGGTGATTTGGGGGGCATCCTTCAGGCACCATTCTCAACAGCTGCTCTTGTTTCGGGGACCTGTGTGGTTTCACAGGACGCTGGTGCTCGAAGATCTCTCCTTCCGTCCTAGCTCTAGCTGTGTCACCGAGTCTGCAGGAGGGGGCCTTCGCTGTGCCCATTACTCAGCGATGCCCCTGCCTCAGAATACAGGCTAGCTGGTGAACGGCCTGGCCACTGGCTAGCCTGCCCAGCTAGTGGAAGGGAGCTGTCTCCAGCGTCACCCATCGATGCAGGTGTAACTCTAGCCAGATTACTGGTGAATGTGGCAGTATTTAGAAGGATGGAGAACATCCGACCTGCTATAAAACAAGTGTGCCACCCCGGGCAGCTCAACTATCCAAAAGGTGCCCAGGTCAAAGTTTACGCTGTGAACATTTGTTTCCTCACAGAGTGAGTTCTGCAAGTGCAAGGTCAAGGTGCCAGCAGATGTCTGTTGCACTCGTGACAAGGGTTTTGTCTTTTTGCTGTGTTCTCAGTCTTTCTCCTGCAATGTGTTTGTTGAAAGTTTTGGAGCAGAATGGCTCCCCAAGTGCCTGGTTCTCAGCGCTTCCTATAGGGAGTGTTCCTCCTCCCCCCAGGTGCCTCCTCCTCTATAAAGACTCAACTTCCAGCCTCACTTGTCTCCTGCCCAAGTAGCCTGTTGCACTTAGCAGCAATCTCTAGTTACCTCTTCCATCAATGGGGGGGGGGCAGCCGTGGGGTGGGGAGGGCAGAACAGCACAGAAATCAGCAGTGCGTTCACTCCATCCTGTGGCCAGGCTTGGCTGGAGCCCATGCAGAGCAGCAGTCTCCAGGCTTCTCAGCTCCCACTGTACAGACTGGAGGCGGCCCCGGCCTGGGGAGTCCCAGACAGACATGGAGAACCCACCACCAGCCAGCAGACAACTGGCTCAGAGGCCAGGCAGAGACTGCACAATGAGACTTTCTCATGTTTCCAGAGATAGACGAATGGATGGGCGACTTCCAGCCCTGACTTGGTGGGAGTTAAAAAAAAAAAAAAAAAGAATTCCAACCACTGTGTGATTAGATTTATTTAAAAGGCAGTTTGGTGCAAATAGGTTTTGGCAGAAACGGCGTCTTTATAGGGAAAAGCTACTTCCAGTCTCTTGATAAATTAGACATTTATTACTAAATAGCAGTCAAAACTATCTCAGGAAATAAGCCAAGGATGGGAGCCCATCCAGGAAGACGAGGGTTTGAATTAGAAATGGCGCTGTAGTTCCTTTCCTGCAGGGTGTCCTTGTGTGGAGCCTGGCCTCCTAGCACAGAGCTCTGGGAGCTGGATACCTGCACAGCCATGGAGGACACTCTGCTTACCACACGGTGGCTGGCTCTGGCTGCCTCTCCCTCCCTCCCTCCCTCTTTCCCTCTTCCCTTTCTCCCTCCCCCCATTGCTCTCTTCTGTTGTTTTTTTTTAGACAGGCTCTAACAGTATAGTCCTGGATGTCCTAGAACTCTCTCTGTAGATCATGCTGGGCTCAAATCTTTGGAGATGAACCTGCTTTGCCTCCTGAAACCTAGAAGCAAGAATGCCTCTTTCAGGCTGCTTTTTTAGATCTATTTTATGTCCATGAGTGTTTTGTATGCATGTGCAAATGTGTTCTGTGTGCATAACTGGCTGGTGTCTGCAGAGGTCATGTCCCAAGAGGGGTACAGATCCCCTGGAGCTGGAGTTAGAGTTGTGAGCCACGGTGTGGGGGCTGGGGCCAAACCCATGTTCTCTGCAAGAGCAACAAAAGCTCTTAACCACTGAGCCATCTCCCACGTGTGTGTGCTCGCACGTGCATGCATGTGTGTACCATGGTGTATAGAAACTCAGTAGGTAATTCATGGAAATTTGTTCTCTTCTTCCAGGGTTTAGAGATAGGGGCTGAAAAGAAAGAAGAGGGGATGTAGAAATATATAGGGATGATAAGGACAAAAAGTAGATTATTGCATCGACTCCTCAACTTAAGGCCTTAACTGTGCTCACAAGGTTATTTTTAATTCATTGGTATAGAAATCTGTGTATTGATGCAAAATAAGTTTAATGTTGATACATTGATATGGAATTCAAATTTAAGATTATTCTACACACACACACACACACACACACACACACACACACACACACACACTCCAATATGAGGTATTGTACCCATACCACTCAAGTAGAAGAATACAAGGTTTACCTCTAATATCTTGAAAGTGCCATTGCAGACTATTTAGGATAAGTCAGACAAGCTAATTGTTAGTTGATCAAATCATGGTCATGTCAATTACTAGCCTATTTATATCACAAGAATATACATCCTAGGTGTAACAGTTAGATATGATTCTATAGAGAGATAAGGTAAAAGATAAAGTCTTCAAAAACATCAGAGTCCTGCAGAATATGTCGTTTAAGGATTTTTTTTTTATTGTTTTAAGGATTCTTTGACAACACCTATCCTACTTCAAAGAAGATGATGAGCATCAAAGAACTTCTTTATGGAGATGGCTTCAAATGTGGCAAACAAGCCACTGGGAAAAATGTCCTCATTTCAACCACTGACAGAATTCTGCCTTAAAATGGGCAAGCTTGGATGCAGGCAGAGTTGATGGCCAAACTCTCCTAGGACAGGGTAAGCAAGTCCTCAATAGTTCCTGCCTCACAAATATGTTTGTCAGATATACTGGGCCAAAAGGCTGAAGATGATTCTCCAACATTATAAAGAGTTTTGGGTGACTATTCAGACAGCAAATTGTCGCTGTCATTTTTTTTTCAAATTGGAAGCTGCTAACCTGCATTTCCTGTTTACTCTGGCAATTAATTTTATACCTTCTCAAGTCTCTGATGGGGTTGAAGACCAGATAGTTTAGTTTTACAATGAAGCTTAGTTGTTTAGGGGTTAAGATGCGTTTAGGTCTAGATAGATGTTTTAAGTTGATAATGATGACATATGACAAATGTTGATTTACATTCAGAATTGTAGACTCACCAAGAAAGGAAAGATGCTTTCTTCAAGTTGCCAAATGCAAATAGCTAAAACACTATGAATGTAACATTTATATAATTCCTGACTGTTTCGTGTTTCTTCTTGCTCTATGTAGTTTATTTTATATATGTATAATAATATAAATGTATATATAAAAAAATTTAAAACATCAATAAAAAAAACTATAAGAGAAAACCAAATCAAACCAAACCAAACAAACAAACAAACAAAACACCACACCAAACCAAACTAAACAAGCAAAAAACCCTCAAGTCGTCAGGCTGCATAGCCACCATTTTAACCCATAGAGCCCAAGAAGCTTTAGACCCTCATAGTTTCTAAGTCCAGACACATGACTTAGAGGTGTACAGTGCACAGAAGAGCATCCGCTTTAGTTAGTATACGTGTGTGTGTGTGCACATGTACACACCTGTGTGTTTGCATTCTCAGGGTGATACGGATAGACACATGCATGTTCACGTGAGCATTTGTGCATGTATCCCCATGGACCCCTATGAGCGTGTGTGGCTCTACGTGAGGTCTGAAGGCTTCGATTAGGTACAAGCTAGGAGGTCAGCTGGGAAGCCCAGGTCAGAGAGCACTGAGGGGACGCAGGGTCACCTCCCTATAGGATCTGGGCTTATGGGGGCTTGCTTTCCCTAGGGGCCACATTGTTTTCCAGGAAGCCACAATTCTGCTGGCGCGGGCTCTAGCAGCCGGTAGTTCTGCTATGGCTTCCTGATCACCAGTCAAACCCAGAGGTCCGGTAGCATAGCCTTTGGGGGTGGGGTGGGGATGGGGGTGAGGGAGCCTTCTTTCCCCAGAATAAATAACGAGTCTCAGATGGTCTTTGATGAAAGGGATGGTGCTGGCCTGTTTATTTCATGTGAAACAGGGACTTATAAACCTCGGGCAGTGGGAGGGGCTTTGAGGATGAGTGCACACCATTGGCTGGGACAAGGATGCTGGCAGTGCTGTGTTTGCATGATGAAAGATGACAGGAGACAAACTCATGCCACTGACTGCCTGTAGCCTTGAGTGAGCACCTGTAACCTCGAGGGGAGCACCTGTGGCCTTGAGTGGAGCACCTGTAACCTTGAGTGGAGCACCTGTAACCTCGAGGGGAGCACCTATAACCTTGAGGGGAGCACCTGTAGCCTTGGGGCTGCATCACATGTTCCTGATGCAGGCGCAGAAAACATGGAGAGAACTTTGAAACTATATCTTCTGTTTCCTGGATGTGATTTTAAATCTCGTTTGAGATTTCTGGGGTTTGAACATGCTCTAATCTCACTGTAGCCCCTGTGTCGTTTCCCCTGGAGGCATGGTCCACGAGCCCCACACAGGCTGCTAGGGCGTGGCGCGAACGTGTTGGCTCATTCAAGGCCCCTCTCCAAGCCCTGGTGCCATGGCCTCGCAGGGAGCAGAGTTGATAGGACCAGCTACAGCCACTCCCAACACCATCCTTGCTAACACTCCTTTTCCCTGACTCATGAGTGGGGGGGAGGGGTCAGGTGCCCAGGACCATGGTTAACTAAGCCAAGAGCAAGAGGACCAATAGCAAATGCTACAGAGAAGACACAACCCAGCCTGTTTCTAAATTTGTCTTCATACAACCTTTCCTGGTGACATCAGCCTAGCCTGAAATAAACAGACGCAAATTCCAGTGCCCAGTGTCCGCCTCATCCACAGCCTCTGCCTCAGCCCCAGCTATGGCTCTAATTTCCCTTTTCAGGGTCAGGGCCAACATATCCTTGGAGCCAGACTGAAGAGACACACACAGGAACAGCACATGGAACACTCAGGCCCAAGTCTAGCTACCCTTTTGGGGGGCGAACTTTGTGGCCCAGGAACCCTCTAGAAGGTATGTGTGTCTCTGTCTCTGCTGAGGTGAGAACCGAAGAGTGGCTGTTTTCTTGAGGCTGAGATGTGCCTGGGACTGTTATCCATGAAACACGTGGCTGACAGTTGTGCAGGATCAGAGGTGATGGGTACCACTTGCCTGGGCCAGGCAGATGTTTTTCATGGAGTTGTGATATCTCCCTCCTTTGCCATCATGGAAAAGGGTCATGAGCGGAGGTAGGATAAAAAGACGGTCTGCTCGAAGTCTCCTGTCAGCCGAGAATCAAGGATTCTGGCAGAAACAGTGATTGTTCTCAGATCTGTCTCATGGAGTAAGTATTCTCTTAGTACAGAGAATGGTAAAGTAGCAATGGAGAGGGTCTAAAGCCTGCGTGTGTGCACACACTAAAGTGCGTATAGCATTTCACCTTCCTGGCTGAAGCCTATAATTTTCTAGGAATCATACAAGAAGCCCCATGACAAAGGACTTGTCTTGGGCCCCCTGTGCAACCTTTGTGGCTCTGGTTCCATCTCATCAGAGTGTAACCCCATCCGAGAGATCTCCGAACCCCACTAAAGTTTTTATTAAAACAAAACAACTCCCTGTACCAACCCTTTGAGATGTAACTCGAGAGCCATCAACACCAGGGGCTCCTCTCTCTGAAGAAGCTCATCCTCACACTCACAGGACTGCCTTATCTGTCCTATGAAGCCCACACAATCTCCTTCTGGGCAGCTTCGGCTCTACTCCATGCCGGCTCACCCTGAAATTCTGTTCTGCAGTCAAGTCTAGAATCCCAGCTTCACCTGAGTGGAGTCTCCAAAGAGAACACAGCTGCTGCAGGTAGCTCTGTGGAGCTGTGTGTGTGGCCTGGGTTGCAGAGCCTGTGGCAAAGCCAGTGTGCTGTGTGAGAGCCGAGGGCTGAGGAGGGAAAGAGGGAGGGAGACAGAGGAATGCCACCCCAACCCCCCCGACCCGCCACACCGCCACACCGCCACAGGTTGTCAGGATGGGATGCTGTGGCGTGGAGGCTCAGAGCCGAAGTGGCGAGTGCTATGAGGGTTGGGGAGACATGGCAAATCACTGGGGGGGAGGGGCAAAGAGAGGTGGGGGCCACTCTCAGAGTTTTCCTCCATGTCCCACCTTTCATGAGGCCTCCAGAGCCCTGGGAGGTGCTGGTAACAGTTCCAGGTGCGCCACAGATCACAGGCACACGTCCTCTTTTCCCTTGGATTAAATTCCCCCCGCTGCCCTCCACGGTCAAGTCACTGGAGAAATGGACAAGCTGGGGACGTGCACTCAGACCAGTGGTGGGAGCGGTTGATGCAGACTGTGATGGAAGGAGTCAGGCTATGGTGCTGTCTCGCTGGCCCACAGGAAGCTCACCAATGACATCCCCATCAAGTGGCCTGCAGGAGGACAGTGGGGAGGACTGTACCCCCTGTCTACCCATCGTGGGGTTTGGGCTGCCCCCAAGGGTGTCACTTTGAGTCAGAGGTACTACCATGCCTGACGACCAGTGCCTCAACCACAGTGGGATCTTTGTAAGCCAATGCAGGAATTGCTGTTATGAGAACACCTGACTTTATCAAGGAACCTCAGCCCTGGGGCCAACAGATGGTTGGGTAGGCTTTCAAACATCCTCAACCAAAATATTCTTTTTTTTTTTTTTTTTTTTTTTAGACAGGGTCTCATGAAGTCCAGGTTTGCTTTGAAGCCCTAATCATACCTCTACATTCCCAAGTACTGGGATTGCAGGTATGGATTTTCATGGATCGCCATGCCTGTAAAACTCAACAGCAAACCAGACATTGCTGTGCAGATAGCTTCCTTCAATGTCAGGAGGCAGGGAGGCACTGGCATCTTCTTGGAGGGGGAAGTGGGAGATGGCTAATGGTGGTGGAGAGAAATGGGAGACTGCAGGGTTGAAAGAGGCAGAAGAGCCAGAGACGTAGCATGGCCGGGCTGTGAGAGTCTGTCATGTTTCCGGCCTTGTTTCCTTGGGTTCTGAGACCCAGCACTAGCTGGCCTCTGCTGGGCTCTCCTGTGGCCCAGCCTTTCCTCAGCAGCAGCAGAGCGCCAGGCCTGTCCTCGGAGGCTCCCTCTTCCTCTCATATTCTGGTGCTTGCGAGACGGCTACACCCTGGGAGCATCTCTCCTGTGAGTCTTTCGAGACTGGCTGTCAGCCATCACTTTCCTAAACCAACAGCTGCCCCCAGCAGTGACAGCACCAGGAGCGGTTGGCTCCGCACCCAGGCCCCAGCACAGCGGAGAGTGGAGGAAGATGCCTAAAGTCATCCCCTCAGCCTGGCCCTTAACTCCGGGAAACGTGTCCCTACATGGACTTGAAAGCTGCACATGCCTGGCGCCTTGGTGGCCCGGCTGTGACAGGTCAACTCAGGAAGACCGCAGAGGCCACAATGTGGGGAAACTGCCACGCGTCCAGAGAAACCTCTGTAATGGTTTTTTTTTTTATCAGCTGCATTCAACTGAAAAACAAATTACACCAACCACCTGGTTTGTTTAATAAGGTGGAGCCACACAAACAGCCCAGACCAACCTCCAAACACGCACCAAGGTAGATGGAGGCCACTCATTGTGTGGGAGCAAAGGTGTCATCGAATTCTAATTTTCTATTCCAATAAACATCTTTGAATTAGTGCCCATTCTACTAATTATGAAGCAGTTTTTTTCAGTGTCGTACTTGATTAACACAGCACAAAACACAGACCACCTACAATATTACTCTCAGCCCCCATGAGGAGTCCCCGGTGGCTTCTATGTGTGTTTAAACGCTAAACCAGAAAAGCCAGGAGACTAAGAAGACACTGGAGGGGAGGGGAGCACAAGTCAGTTTTTTAAGAATTTGAAAGAGCAAGGAGACGTCCACGGGAGGCATTGGTGGGTGGAAGGAAGGTGAAAAGCAAAATGATGTAATTGTATTATAATGTCAAAAAACAAAATAATAAAAGGACAAAAACAGAACATTAAATTTGTAAGAGGAAGGGAAGCCTCCCGGCACAGTGCCTCCATTCATTTGTGCTGTCTGGAGAAAACATGCCTCAAGCTTCAGGAGGGAACCTCCTAACCTGTCAAACTTATATCCTAAAAATCTTGGAAAACCTGGAACAGATGAATTCCTAGACATATATGACCCACCAACCAGACTCAAGAGGACAGGGGCAGCCTAATAATAAGGAACAGCCCATAATAAGCAGCGCCAGGGAGCAGTAGTAAACAGCCCTCCTCAGAGGAAGGCCCCGAAGACACACCCTCACAGCGTTTGACTGCATTCCAAGCCATCAAAGAACTAATGCCAATGTTCCTCAAATTGTCCCACAGAATAGAAAGACAGAGAAGGTGGACACAGCCACTCAAGGGAGCCAGAATCACCCTGATAGTAAAGCTGGACAAGGACTCCCCAAAATTAAACACAATTCAAGAGACTAGATGAACGTACACACAAAAATTCTCAGGAAAGCACTTGCACATTGAACTCAATAATGCATTAAGATGGTCGCACACTATCAGCAAGGTGACTTTTTCCAGGAATGCAAGGATGGTCCACGCATTACACGTCAATTATTTTAATAGAAGACATAGATTTAAGAATAGATATTCAATTTATTACTACAATAAAAAGCCTCCAAGGGACTAAGAATAAAAGATATTTTATCTATTTATCTATCTATCAATCATCTACTTATAGATCTATCTATCTATCATCTATCTATTATTTTTCAACTTGACAGACTCTAGTAGAATCATCTGAGAGGTGGGTTTCTGGGCATGCCTGTAGAAGATTAGCTTTATTGCATTAATAACGTGGAAATACCTGTCCACTGTGGGTGATATTCTCTACTGCATAAAATAGGCAAAGGGCAAAACTGGGCAGCAGCATGAGTTCACCCCTTTCTTGTTTCTGACTGTGGCTGTACTGTGATGAGCACCTCATCTCCTCTTTCTTGTTTCTGACTGTTGCTGTACTGTGATGAGCACCTCATCCCTTTCTTGTAAAGAAAACTAAAATGACACGTAGAGCCAACATTATATGAAGTAGGAAAGGCTCAAAGCATCTGTTTTAAAGCCAGAAGTGCACTAAGAAGGTCTCCTCTGCTCTTGCTCAGCACAGTGCTTGAAGTCTTAGCTAAAGGAATAAGACAAGAAGAAAGGAAAGGGGCACAAATAGGAAATAAAAATTATAATCACATCTACCTGCAGATGTCATGCTCCTACAGTTACAGGACCCGGAACACCCCACCACAAAAAAAATCTCAGATATGGCAAACTCCTTCAGCAAAGCAGCAGATTTCAAAATTAATCTACAAATCCTAGCAACTTTCCTATATAGTAATAATAAATTTGCCAAGAAAGAAATCAGAAAAAATTCAAATTTCATATCTCTCTCTAAAAAAAAAAAAAGACCCAAAATATCCCTAGGAATAAACCTAAGGACATGAAACACTTGTATAATGAAACTTCAAAAGAGTTAAGAAAAAATGAAAACATGGGAAGATGAAAAGCTATGCCTTGCTCGTGGACAAGCAGAGAACAGTGATAATGGCTAAATTATTAAAGCACCTTTAGATGCAACGTGAGCCTCACAAAAGTACAGCATTCTTCACAGAAACTAGAAAAACAGCCCAAACATTCATATGAAAGCACAAAACACCCACAATAGCCAAAGCAACCCCAAGCAGGACAAACTGACAGAGGCATCTCAACGCCTGACTTGAAGTGATACAGGCCTGGAGAGACACCTCAGCACTTAGGGATGCTTGCTGCTCCTTCCAGAGAACCAGAGCTCATTGCTCAGCACCTAGGTGAAGTGACTCACAAATGCCTTTGACTCCATGGGATGCAGCACGCGCGCACACATACATCCCCCCCACGCATGCATACACATGCACACACATGTCCATGCACACATGTACACATACATGTGTGCAAGTGTGTACATGCACACACATGTACACATATGTGCATGCACACACATGTGTGAACACACATGCACTCATGTGCATGTGTGCGAATGCTCACACACATACACACACACACACACACACATACACACACACACAGAGTCTTTGAAAACAATACTATACTGCAGAGCTATAGCTCAAAATCACCATGGCATTGACACCAAAACAGACATGTAGACCAATGGAACAGAACAGGGGAGCCAGAGATAAACATACTGCAGACACCTAATTCTTGACAGAAGTGTCATATGGAAACCCAGTCTTCAAAAATTGCCACTGGGAAACTGGATTCTACAGGGAGGCTGGAACTAGATCCATAGCTTGTACCCTGCAGGAAATCAATTCAGATCGGACCAAAGACCTCAATACAAGCTTTAAACTTTGAAAACTTTGCATAAGCAGAGGCTTTCTGAATGAAACTCCAGTGGCACGGGAGCTAATACTAACAACTTGAAAAATGAGTTTGTGTAAATCTAAAACATTTCTGTACAGCAACAGAAACTGTTAGCAGAAAGAAAGAAGATCTTTACCAACCACATCTCTGACAGGGGATTAATATCTAGAACCTATAATGACCCCCAAATTAAATACCTATAAACCCAAATTACCTAACAAATGGGAAAGTGTACTGAGACATCTCAAAAAATTCAAGTGGTCCATGAGCATTTGAAAGACATTCAAAATCCTTAGCTGTCAGGGAAAGCCTCTTAAAATGGCCCCTGAGTCAGGATGGCTCATTAAAAAGGGGGTCTGCAGAGATGGTTCAGGGGTTATAAGAGCCTGCTGCTCTTGCAGAGGACCAGGTTTCTGTTCCTAGCACCCACGCAGAGGCTTGCAACTGCCTGTAACTTCAGTTCCGGGGATCTGCTGCCTCTTCAGGCCTCCATGGGTACTACATACACACGGGACACATAAACTCATGTAGGCGAACACACTCATAAAATAACATGTCTTTTCAAAAGGAAAACAAATGCTGACAAAGATGCAGGGAAAGGACCCCTGATATACTGGTGGTGGGAGAATAAATGTGTGTAGCCACCATGGGAAGCTGTATCGTTTCCTCCAAATACTAAAAATAGAACCCACTTAATACCCAGCTACCCCTTCCTGGGCACTCCCCTGAAGGACTTTAAGTCAGCGTGTGGCAGAAAGGCCCATGTTTATTGTTGCATTTTGTTCTACGACAGCTGGAATATGGCCCAGCCTAGATGATCAGCAACTGACAAGGGATGTGTGACACGTACACTGTGGCACTTCACTCTGCCTTAACAAAATCATTCAACTTTCAGGGAAATGAAAGGAACGAGAGGTCACGACAGCAAAGAATCAGAGTCAGAAAGACAAAAACACGCTTTATCTCATACAAGGGATCTAGATTGATATGTGTACGTGTGCGCATGAAGTTGCCCATGATGGAATCCAGTATTTCACTATTATGTACATTAACTAGAGAGTTAATTAAGAAAATGATTTAGTATCCTTAGGGAGACAGGAAGGCAGGAAATCTCAATCCTGTCTGTCCCCATCACTGGAGCTTGAGCTGTGCTAGTTTGCTTTCCCGCGGAGTGATAGGCTGGCCTAGCTAACAAGGACAGGAACAGAAGGACCAGTCTCAGAGAGGCGGGGCTTGGTAAGAGCTGGGGATGGCTCCCAGCAGAGCAGAGCAGAGCACACCATCTTGTCCAGGTCTACAGGCCTCAGCGACTGCTCAGCAGTTTTTAAAGAGTGAAATCCCGGTGACACAGAACCCCAGGTCTGTGTCTAGTACAGGAGGCAAGGAAGCGGTGCCCCTCAGACTCTGCAGAAGGGGCCATGCTTGGAGTCACACCTTGAGGAAACAAAATTGTGCCCACGGGACAAAACCACTCTCATATTCCCAAATAAAGACCATCAAATATGAAATCATAAGGTTTAATATGACACAATTAAATATATCTGTATATCACACTGAGGATTTCCTTTAAACATAAGAAGTTACAATTAGGTGTATATGCTTCCTATATTCAGATAAATTCATTTCTATTAATTATTATTTAAGTTCCAGATAGGGAGAGTGACTTGGAAGAGAAATGTCAGTGGTGTGAATCAGGTACACAGCACAGCTAAAGACATGACACACAGTGGCAGCTACCTCCTTGACGCACTGCAACTTGAAACGCTGAGGCTGAGGGGAAGGTGCAGGTGGGGACACAGGAAATGGGCCTTTCATACTCAGCCCTACACACAACCCGGGGGCTTACAGCAGCGCCCTGTCCTCCACCTCTCTGGGTGCTAGTGCCTTGCACTTTCTGAAGCAAGCCTCCCTCTGTGTGGGGAAGTGCGAAGTGCAACGCCCAAATGTTTTGGCAAATTGGATCATTCATTGAGCACATGTTCTACTAAGTTGTCTGGGAGGAGGCAGGAGGCAGAGCTAAAGGGGCTTTCCAGCCTTCTTTCCAAGAGTAGGAGCCTCAGAGACGTTTTTTATGATGCCTGTACCACTGAGGTACTTTCTGGGTGATGATGGATAGGGAGTACGTATTCTTAGGGACCCCCCAGAACTTGCTAATAGCATAATTCTGGGTTTGTAACTTCAGTGAAAGCATACCGTGGATGCCTGTTCTCACAATATTAAAGATGCATTGCAGGCTGAGCTCCTTTGTAATTTGCAAAGGCAAATCACCTGGGTCCTTGCTTCTGGGGCAGATAGAACACACACCCTTCCCCGGAGGATTAAAGGTGTCCTGCCCTTGGGAAGCCCTTTTCTCTTGCCTTGGAATCTACATGTGGAGGAAATGGTCAACCACTGTGCTGGGGGCACGTCAGGAGGAATGGACAGAGCCCCATGATGCCCCAGGGATGCAGGAAACTCATCTCCCCCACTCCCCACGCCCAGAGGTGTCTCCTGATGGCAAGATTGTCTTGCTGGAGGTTCTGGCCCATCCATCCCATCTCCAGCAACTTAGAGACATGGGGGCTCCCAAGGAGGCCACAGTGGGTCTCTAATCACTGTGTCGTTGATGCGACAATGGCAACATGTGCTCTAGGGAAGAGGAGGCTTTGTCAAGACCATGATACAAATGAGCCCAGTCTTTCCTTCCCTCTTAACTGGCTGTTTCGCACACCTGCTATTTGGTTAAGCGGAAGTACACAGGCCCAGCCGCCTGCGCTGACTACGGAGTCTGAGGGACCCCCTCACTACACAGAAGACAGGAAAC
>OU015742.1:204404772-204422909 GCA_907169655.1 Acomys percivali | reverse complement strand
GAGAGAGAGAGAGAGAGAGAGAGAGAGAGAGAGAGAGAGTCTCCTTTCAAGGTCAGATGGTCAAGATCACAGTGCCATCTTCCCCTTTCTCAGCCTCCACACCAGCCCCTGCAGATTTAATTTGTGCATGCTGTTCCCTAGGTAACAGTCATAGATTGTGAACACCCCTGTATATGCTTACAAACTCACTGCAGTGCCAGCACTGGTGAGCAACTGGCACCACCACACCTCACCATGGTACCACATTTGGACCCTTAGTGGCCTGAGGCCATGTCTGATGCCAGCCCCTCCCTGCCCTACCACAGCATCACCATACATGGACCCTCAGCTCCCTAATGGCAAGCAGCCCAGCTGACCTGATCTTGACTCTTGCCGCCCGACCCTCACTGCTGTGTATCCGCCACCCTTGGCTGTGCCCCCCTTTGGAGTAGCATTATCTGATCCCAAGTACATTTGCAACAGAAGTTTATGTGCAACAAAAACAGTTTTTAAAATGGGTGAAAGCTGCAGCTACAGAACAAAACCCGATGGGTGACTAGAGCTGCCAGACGGGAAAGACCAAGTGTCCCCTGGTGCTCACTGGCGTGTGGCAGCAGGACCTGAGAAAGAGCACTGAGCTGTTCTGAGCCACGTAGTAGTTTCTAAAGCAGCTAAAGCTCTGTCTGTAGAGAGAAGATCCCGTAGGTTTTCCCAGCTTGGCCCTACACTGGAGAAACTCTGGCGAGGGCAGGTGCTGTTGTGCTTGGTTGCCATGCATATCCTTGCTGGGCAGGCAGAAAAGCTAAATACCTCTCATCAGGCCGGCCTGTGACATGGAAGGACACTTGTGTGGGCCAGGTGAGCTGGTTAGGCAGGAGTCGGCCATCATAGAGCAGCCACACCCTCGGATACCACGTGACCTGGGCTGTGGTCAGGCTGATGGCTGTTTGGTTGCACCTATGCTTGCATCTGAGTCCTTCAGCTTGAGTGGTTGCTATGACAACTGTCATCCCTTATTCTAATGAGAGCTTCAGTGAAGTGTGATATCAGTACCTACAACCCTGATACCTTAACACCCGCACAGGAGAGGCCTCCCCAGGAGGCTCTAAAAAGGGACCTAAGACCCAGTGTCTTTCTGTGTCACGGCTGCCCCTCTTCATAATGACAGACCAGCCCCTAGTTCTAGTGAGAGAGCCAGGAGAAGTGGGGATGGCCATTCTGTGGATGAAAAGGTCTGGTGGGGACTGAGACAGACAGGCAGACAGACAGGCAGGCAGACAGACAGGCAGGCAGACAGACAGATGGACAGGCAGGCAGACAGACAGGCAGACAGACAGACAGGCAGACAGACAGGCAGACAGGCAGACAGGCAGACAGGCAGGCAGACAGACAGACAGGCAGGCAGGCAGACAGATGGACGGACAGGCAAACGGGCAGGCAGACAGGCAGACAGAAAGACAGACAAGCAGGCAGGCAGACAGAAAGACAGACAAGCAGGCAGGCAGAAAGACAGACAGGCAGACAGACAGGCAGGCAGGCAGGCAGGCAGAGAAACAAGAGGGGGGTAGACAGACAGGCATGGGACTGACTGACTTCTATAATTGGGGTGTGAGAGAGCGGGTTGCATCACTTTTGGGCATGACGCAGACACACTGAATCATTGTCTCCCTGGAAAGGCAGGGCACGTCGGAGGCCAGAGCCTCCTCTCTAGGGACGCAAGACCCTCGTGTTATGGTATCTGATGAGGTGAGCAGAGCGTTAGGAGGATGGACGTGGGGAGAAGAAGCCAAGTGGAAGGGTGCTAAAATGCAGGAGTGAGGTGTTAAGAGTGAGTGGGCATTGAACACCGTGTACTCACACACATTCACACATATTCATACACCCGCACATATACATACCCACATGTGTGTACGTGTACCTGCTTACACTCACACTCTTAAATATACACTAACACCACACTCACACATTCACACTCACTCTCCCCATTCACATTCACACCTATATCTTCATACACGCACCCATGCATCCACATCCCCTCGCTCACACCCACAGACTCACTCACCCCTACTCTCATTCATGTATGCCCCTACGTATTCACACACATTTGCACACACATCCACTCACGTATCTATGTGTATCCACATGCAACCTCATTCTCATACACATACGAAATGGGCAGTTCATTATGCGCTGCTCACTTGCACACTTTCGAGCGTACCCTCAGGTGTGCTCATCTTGGTGAGCACAGCACGCTTACTTCTGGGTTGTAGGATAGGCTGATCACTGTTTTTTCCTAGAACTGATATATGTAAAAGAGGGAGGGGGGAAAGAACGGAGAATAACGAGGAGAGGGCTGAGGTTGTGGAAGGAATCGGGAAAAAGTAGGGTGAGCAGGAGGGATGCGCTTTAGTGTACAGCAACACCTCAAGGAAACCTTTTCCTCCACACAGTTAACCTACACTGAAAACAAGAACCAAAATAAAGCGGCGCCCACAGGAGGGAAAGTGTTAAAGCCTTTGGTTACTATGGCAACCCTCCCAGGCCCTGGGGAGGGGAGGCTGTGTCCACAGCAGACACAGCTGAGTTAAGGACTAGCCTGAGCCCCTCCTGGATGAAGCACTGTTTGCAGCTCTTCCTGACACCCTGTCCCCTTCTTCAAGGTCACCCCCTTTTACGCCTGGCAGGACCAGGAGCGGCTGCCCTAGGTGTGAACTGTAAAAGGTGCTTTACTGGGGCTCTTGTCTTAATCCTGGCTGAACCCTCAGAGGCAGGCAAGCCTTTGCGTTGGCTGCCGTCTCTTCTCTGTCCGCGCTGCTTGGGTGGGCATTTGTTAGGTGATTGCTGTGTGTATGACTGGCCTATGTTCCAGGGAGAAAAGCTGTCACCCCGTGACTCGCTTTAACAGAGAGAATGTTCTGTCAGGAGTCTCCAGCCCATCCAGGCTCATGGTCAGTGAACGAATGGTCCTTACCTTTCCTCAGGTTCAAACGGTGGGCTCTCATCAAATGCCCTCACATGAACTGAGCTCCGAAGGCCTGACTTCAGCTTGTGTCAGGAGTGTCAAACAACATGGCAGGCACCGTTTGGCCCCAGTTAGTTTTCTGGTTTTTGTTTTTTTTTTAAACTGAAGTTCAGAGAGAAGCTCCGTGTCATGAGGTGAATGTGGAAGGATGGTGACTTTTGTGTTGCCATGGACACAGGAGCAGGTGTCCACCTCTAAATCCAGCCTGAGGGAGGGGCCGGAGAGTAGGCCACATGGGTGGACTTGGCCCTTGAGCCTCCTGTTGCCCTATGAGCTGGCTGTAGGGCTGCTTAATAGTTACACGCTCTAGACACTGGTGAAAATGAACACGCAGCACAGGAGTAACCAGTATAATTATTAATACTGCAATCACCATTGGCCCAAAGCACCGAGGCTTGGGCTGGTGATGGGACCTGACTTCAGTAATCAGGCTGCCGGGGCTGGTTTTGGAAACAAGATGCTGGTATCTGGGCACTGAGCGACTCCTTTCCTGTGCCGTGCTTTTCTCCTACTTATGGCACATGCTCTCATTGGGATCAGTGCAGATCCTTATAAAGCCGGCGACTGGGAACTGCCTGGTGGGGAAGAGGCCGATGATGTTCACAGATGGAAGGGACTGGCTTGTATTTCTGCTGGAGCCCCTGAAACAGGATGTGGCTCCAGAGGCAGGACTCACTTTGCACTCCTGGCTCAAAGCACCCCTGACTTTGCTAGCATTTCCAAGCTCTCTCTGGCCTGCTCTGAGCTGAGTGCTGCAGGGTGGTGCCCAACATGACCTCACAGCTGGGTGGCCCTCCCTGCCAAGGGCACAGAGACCGTGGATCACTTGTCACTAATAGCCACTGTCCTGTGACCCTCCTGTCTTGGTAGCTTCACATCTCCAGGTGCTCCAAGTGTACAGTGTTATGCATACGGCCCCAGGACACTGAGGTCTCTCCCATAGGACTCACCCACCAGTGGGGAGACCTGCAGACACACGTCAGCAGTGGTAGACGGCTGGGGCTGTGTGCTCTAGGGAAGAAATCTACCTCCTGACTGTCCTGCGTGACACACTCAGCTGTACAAATCATCAAGGGGCAACAGCTAGCTATGGGTCACTGGCCCTATCATGGGATGCTCCATGCCTGGACATTCCAGACTGGCTGCCCTTACGAGAGGTCACGGTGGGCACAGGTGTGGCTGTAGTCTGCTCAGTCTTGTGGCCTAGCGGTAATTTCTGTGGTTACGCAAGAT
This sequence comes from Acomys percivali, assembly GCA_907169655.1. Taxonomy (NCBI): domain Eukaryota; kingdom Metazoa; phylum Chordata; class Mammalia; order Rodentia; family Muridae; genus Acomys; species Acomys percivali. The sequence goes on along the minus strand of OU015742.1, from coordinate 204,418,675 downwards.
GTTAACACCAGCAGGAGTGGAGTGGGGAGTCTGGAGGTTATCTGTAGTAATTTCTGTAATTGTTTTAACAACTACTTACTTCATGAATTTGTGTGTGTTTGTGTCTGCGTGAACACATATGCATCCATATGTGTGGGTGCCCACAAAAGCCAGAAAAGGGAGTTATATAGCCCCTTGAGTTATGGGCTGTGGTGCGCTCTTGACCTGGGTTTTGGGAATCAAACCCTGGTCCTTTGGAAGAGCAGCAAGTGCTCTTAACCATCGAGCTGTCTCTCCCATCACACTGTTTTCACAAGTGTGAAATGAGTTCACACTTTTAAATAAAAACCGAGGAAAAGACAAAGCGTATTCTATAACGTCCATTCGCGATAATGTCCCATATCACAGGGGAAGGAGTAACCAGGCAGCAGAGAGGCTGCCCGGTACAGGCCGTATCCAGGAAGGAAGTCTGCCATTGAGGCTTCCACTAGGAAGCTCCAGCTTCCTTAAAGACCATCCTCTCTTACTGCTCACAACAGCTTTGTGACCTCATAAGAGAGAGCTGAGTTGCTCTCGGCTCAGTGTTCTGGTTGACACTGACAATGAGACCTATTCAGACAGCTCAGGAAGGGGTTTTAAGCAATAAAATCCCATCAAAACCTACTCTGTCCAACTTCATCATGCCTGACACTTCTCCTGCAGACACTATGGTATCCATAGTAACATCAGAGCAGACATTTGGGGCTTGGGAATTGCCATGTGTTGTAGAGGGGATTAAGTGGGCCTGGGTCCATGAGCTAGGGACCCCAGAGTGTGCTGGCCAGCCTGACCTCACAGAGTACCCATAGGCAGGAAAAAATCTTTCCTCCACTGCTAAGGATGGAGCCCCAGGACAGCTCTAGTAGGCAAGCACTGGGCCCTGGAGCCTTGCTCCCCCAGCCCCACTAAGAGTTTTGATGATTTTGTTTTTGTTTTATGTACATTAATGGCTTATTTACATGCATGTCTGTGTGAGAGTGTTGGATTCCCTAGAACTGGAGTTAACAGACACTTTTGAGCTGTCGTGTGTGCTGGGAATTGAACCAGGGTCCCCTGGAAGAGCAGCCCGTGCTCTTACCTCTGAGCCATCATCTCTCCAGCCCACACCCCCCAAAGTAGGAGCTTTTATAACTTGAGATTCTCCTGAGTTACGGATGTAATTTCATAAGGGCAATGTCACATGCATATGGATGCCAGTGGATGAGGCTTCGCATGTACATGGTGGCCTCTGGGGTCAGGACCACACCAATAATGAGGAGCACCTGCATTCTGTGGGATGTATCCATCTCTGGGACAGATGGTGAGGGCTTTGCCATTGGAGGCAGACATTTCTGGAATGCCTAGGGAACAGGAGGGGGGCAACCACCACACGTCTGGTTCTGCAAGCCTAAAAACAGAGCTTTTGTTTTCACCGCTACTGTGACAAAATCTGAGTTAATTTTTTCAGGGACTCAAAGACCCTGTGTACCCAGGTGCTTTGGTGGCCTCTGTCCTGGTGGTTACCACACAGCACAATGGCAGCTGAGAGTGTTAGGGATGAAGGCAGGCGTTTGGGGGTGCTCCTGTGGACGGTTTTTCGGTTTGTCACTTAGCTGGAGGCACAGCTCAGGGGTAAGATGCTTGTCTAGCACATGAGTGGACCCTGGAGTTCTACCCTCAGTCCATATGCTCTGTCATGCCATCAGATGTTCTTCCCCTCTGCTAAACCTGGAGAGTAGTGGACTGGGTCCCAACCAGTTGGGTCTAACTGAATCTTTGATGTTGAAAACATCCAGGAACAGCAAGGAACCTCTTGGGGGACAGCCCCTCCCCCCCGCCCTCTGCCTCTGCCTACTGGGGACTGGCTTGGATGATGCCCACCCAGACCAGAGCCGTTGTTGTGTATGGCTTCATCCCCTTCTCTGCTCTCAGGAAAATCTCACAGAAAGGCACCTTTAATGCACTTAAAGTCCCGGTGGATTGATTGACAGTACCTTTGTCTGGACCATGCCTGGTCTCTGGTCCCTCAAGTGCTCCAGGGTCGCTGCGATATCAATCTCTTTAGCACCTGCAACAAATCACAAATTGGGCTGAGCTCAGTGCACAAGATAATCCACACCGCATCTGCCAATCTCGCGCTATCGGGCTCCCTTTGGGCAAAGAGGCCAATTGAAAATTATTACACTCATCCTTCAGCAGCTTGGCAGGCAGCTGCAATTCCAGTGTTCATATAGAAAAATAAGGCCAGGGCAGCTTTCATTAGCATTAATTCAAGAATGCTGGGCTGAAAAATTGTCATAAGATGCCTGCATAGATGCTCACCAGCAGACAGACAGGGCCATTAGGAAGCACGGCTTTATTGGGTTTCTTCTCCCCCCCCCTTTTTTTGTACCTTAAAGGATACAGTAAATCAGAGGAAGGACGCACACATACTTCAGTCGTGATTGCCTAGGATTACTTTCTGTTTAAAATATGAAAGCCTAGGCTGATCTTTTATGGCTTAACATTGGCTTTTAAATGTACAGTCCCTTCCATCCTAAAACCAAGAGCCTTAGATCTGCAGAACAAAACCAAAACACCCATGATGTGTTTATGGTGGGTGGCTCCAAGGAGAGCTGCATCCTCTGTAGATGGTACCCACTCCAAGGAGAGCTGCATCCTCCGTAGATGGTACCCACTCCAAGGAGAACTGCATCCTCTGTAGATGGTACCCACTCCAACGAGAACTGTACCCTCTGTAGATGGTACCCACTCCATGGAGTACTGCATCCTCCATAGATGGTACCCATCCAGGTGATGATGGCTGCCACGAGCAGGCTGTGAGGTGTGAATCTCAACCATAGTAATTTAATGCATGCTCTCGTCTTTCTACCTTGCTAGGTCATTTAGTGCCAAGCTTCTTCTCTTTTTAAAAACAGATTTATTTCATGTGTATAAGTGCTTTGCCTGTATATATGTGTGTACACTTGTGTATGCCTGGTGCTTGTGGAGGCCAGGAGAGCTGCTAGGTCTCTTTGAACTAGATTATAGATGGTTGAGCGTCGATGTCGGTGCTGGGAAATGAGTGCTCTTGGCTGCTGAGTCAGCTTCTTAAACTGTGGGCCCTGTATTGTAGCTGACTGTGGCTTGGGAAACATTTGGTTGAGGATGAAAGGTTCCAGAACATGCCACAACCAAAAATTAATTCAAAGTTTAAATGCATAAAGAATTGGAGGCATTTCCGACTGTGCCTGCCCATGCTGCACTGTGTATGTCCCTTGACTCTGAACAAACAACATGTGTATGCACTACACATGCCACCATGTCATGCCATGCAGCTGAGAACACTGCCTGAAACTGCAGACAGCTATGTGTCATGAACTGCATTGTTTTTGTTCTAAGCAAAAATTTCTGCTCTTACTTAGTAGTGGGCTAATTATGAAAAACAGGGATTTTTGAAATATTTCCCTCCTGTCATTCCTAGCATGGAGGCATCAATCTTTGGGTTGAATTATGCTGGAATGTTTAAATTTTTAAAACTTGCTGTTTTGAGTTGCTGGCTCAACTTTCAAATGAAATTGTTAAAGGAGTTTTGGCTTGGAATTAGGGTAGCATTTTCAACAATTCCCAATGAGAATCTAAACATACTTCTGTTCTTTTCTACTGTGTATTTATGAGAAGCGATGTTCTTGGCCTAGACAATTATAAAATCAAAATATCGACCAACTCTGAAAACAATGAAGAAGCTCCATGCCCTATGGTATCAAGTTTTCAGCCAAGAGTTACTTACTCATTCATGTAAAAATAAGCACCAGCATGCAAATTTACTTTAGTTTTTAACAAATGGTATATTATACATTTACTGAAGAATTATTTTAAAATACACATGTCTTTATGATTTACTTTGAGCAAGTACTTAATTTGTATACCTTTCTCACATGTCTGTATGTCTATATGCAGGCTTAAAAGGTCATGCACAGAAACATTTCAGAAGCCTGCTGTGGCAGACGGCTGCCGAGCCAGGAAGCAGCCGACCTGAGAGCTTGTTGCAGTTTAGTTGGGTGGAAAGAAACATCTTCTGGCATGAGTAACCCTGGATCTCGTGGGAGTCAGAGCAGGGACAGCCTCAAAGTAGGCCAGCAAAGCCCACACAGATCTGGCCCGCAGGGGATCACAGTGTTATCAGAACACGGCAAAGTGGGTCGAGAGTGTTTCTCCTCCCGTGGAAGGGCAGTGGAGACTCACCAAGACCCAGCAGGTTGTTCAAGGCCACAGCGGTTGGCCACATCATGGGACTGGACCCTGCTCAGGGCAGGCTGTGGAGGACTCTGGAGAGCCACAATGGTCACTGGAATGCCCGTGTGCCTCAACCACCAAGTTGGAAGTGAGACTTAGAAATATCCAAGGCTGACTGGTTCTGCTCTGCACTTTTGTGGCTGTCCTGGGCACCTGAGCTGCCATGGCTTTCTTGTGTTTAGCAGGCCATTACCTAGGCTGTCAAGGGGGCAGGTCACAAGTTCTAGTGAACGCAGTCTCATCAGAATGGCCCTGAGAACTAAAATATATCTTTTGAGGCACTTTTCTGAAGCAAAGGAGGACCATGGAACCACTGGCATTGGTCTGTCATGACCAAGGTGTGTGGGCTTCGATTCAAGGACACTGACCTTGTCTCCTGCTTCTGGGATGGGGGTGAGCATGGGGCTGTGGGACAGCCCTCCTGACAGAGACTGTGAGTACCTTAGAGGACATAGCCGATGCTGGCTGCTACTTCACAACGAAATGTGTACAAGAGCCAAATCTGGCAACGTGTACTCTCCATGGCTCCAGGTGAAGGATGACCATTTAGCTCCCAGTGACCCCTCAGTCTCATGAAGCTTCATGTTAAGAGACTTGGGCTCAGCACAAGCTGCCTCTTGGTCCCCTTGCTGTGATGAAGGACTTGCCTAGGGTATGAGCTTAAAAATGACCTCCCTTGAAACTGGCCTTTTAAATAAGCAGAATGCAGCAACCCCTCCTAGCAGACACGGTACTCTGGGTTGTCATATGATAAACCAGGATAGAGAACTTCAATATTGCCCAAAGCTCTAGAAACAGCTTCTTCTAGAAGTCTGGCTGGGAGGTAGGGACCTCCCAGAGCCAGGCTAGGTGTCATTGAGAGAAGAGGCTGTCCTTCACTATACGGCCACCATCCTTGGTGAGATGCTTTGGCTGAGATCATGTGTTATGCTATGATGTCATTTTGGACTACAAGTTCCAAGTAAAGTGATGGAAAGGTGCAGGAGTGTACCCCTAGACAAAGCATTTAAAGTACCGGGTAACACCCAGATGTCTCTGAAGTCTCCTCAGCTTTATGCCAAAACGGAACAGTGCAGGAGATTAAACTAGCTCTGGAAAAGTGCAGAGCACTAATATTAGTAAGCCATGGATGTCAAGTGGTATCAATGGTTCAATGTGGATGGCTAATGTCTTTTTGAATGCTAGAATTCAGAGTAATTAGTTACTTGAAGTGAGTAGACACACTTTAGTAGGATGCTGTGCAGAATCTTCTGTAAGGGATGCGCCAGAAAAGGCTAAGAGCAGGCCAAGTTTCCTCTGCAAGGCCTCCTGAGCATCTGTGGGACCCTATGGTGACAGGAACATCCATATCTAGCCACAGCTGCTGGGTGGGAAGGTGGACGGTGCCATGCTGTGCCCTGGGCTCTCCAGCACCTCTTAACCTTGCTGAATACAAAGGAGTTACTTAAACCTCTGCCACTAGGAAGCTCTCCCTATGGTGTGCTTATAACAGAACCGTCTCCTAAAAAACAAAAATGAAATAACAGGACCCTCTCGGTGACATTTGGAAAGGTGTAGCTGACTGATTATGTTGTGGATTTGCAGACCTGTCGGCTGCGGTGCTCAAGTTCAAAGGCACATGAATAATTGGGGAATTCTAAAGTACGCCAATAAAGCGCAAATGGAAAGGCAGACACGTGGGCTCCAGCAATGGACAGGCGACATAGTGGGGTCTTCAGGGAAGACCTACAATCTTTAGCCCCAGATAGGGAATGGAGTGGGGTCCCCAGGGACTTTTTGTACAAGAGCATGTGGCTGTGTGACACCAGGTATAGACTGAAACTGATAGAGTTTATTGGCACTATTGATTTTAGGGATGTATCAGAGAATTAGAGGCTGGCTGGGCTCTGGGCTCTGGGCTCTGGGCTGGCTTTTGTCCTGAGCCACACGTGGAGATAGATGGGTTTCCTTCTTGGATTTGTTTTGACTCTACCCTGAAGAGTCCACCATTGTCCCTGGTAGATCAGAAATCATGACTATCATAGGCTGAGCCTGGTGGGCTGGTCCCTCGACAGCCACTGGGGCGCTCCTGAGGTGTTATCCATGAACATCAACCACCAATTTACTTCTACGTTCACAGAGGGGCCATTGGCTGAAAAGTTTACATATGAGCTAAGTACATTTTTAAGATAACATAGGGTTTTTTTTTTAGCTTTATATAAAAAAAATCACTCATTAGAAATAAGCATTAAAAGAGCATTAGAGTATTAGAACTACTTTTTTTTTTTTTTTTACAATGAAAGAATCAATTTGAAGTTAAAGCAAACAGAGCAAAAATGCCCCTGGTGTGTCTTTATAAGATTTGCTTTGATTTTCTTGGAGTTTGGTTATTGGAGGCCAGGGCCATGTGGTTCATCCAATGTCCTTACCTCATCCCCTCCCAAGAGACCAGGAGTGAGGTGGGACCCTGCTGCCATTCCTCGGCATGCCCCAGAGGGTAACTCAGTAAGTTTGGATGGGCTTGGTTGTAGACATTTTTACCCACAAGGCTTTGCTCATAGTTAAGATGCAATATATTATTTTCCCCTTAAGACTGAAAATACAAAACAAAACAAAACAAACAAAAAACCCTGCCATGTATCCAGTGTCCAGGACAGAAAGCTTTCTTTTTACAGGAGTAAAATATTTCCACTAGGGCTGGAAAAAATCGCTCAGAGGTTAAAAACACTGGCTGCAAGCATTAGGTGGAGCTCAGGAGTCCTGAGAAAGAGTGGGAGGGAAGGACAGGAGGACCCTGAGGGGATAAGAACAGTGCAAAAAGACCAACAGAGCCAACTAACCTAGGCCATGGAGGCTTAGAGAGACGGAAGCACCAACCAAGGACCACGCATGGATTGGACCCAGGCCCCCTGCACATATGTAGCTGATGGGCAGTTTGATCTTCTTGTGGGTCCCTTAGTACGTTGCGTGAGTGCTGTCTACGACACGGACTCTGCTGCCTGCTTCACCCTAACCGGACTGCCTTGCCTGGCCTCAGTTGATAAGGAGGAGCTCAGTCCTGATGTGACTTGATGCTCCGGGGAGGGTTGGTGGGGAGGGGCTCCCCTTTTCTGAGGACAAGGGAAGGAGGCAGAAGGAATAGGGTGGGGGAGGAGAAGAGGGAGGGGCCTATGATCAGGATATAAAGTAAATATATAAATTAAAGAAAAAAGAGTGCTGGCTGCTCTTCCAGAGGGCTCAGGTTCGATTCCCAGAACCAAAATGACCTCTAACTACTGCCTGTAACTTCAGACCCTAGGGGACCTGACACGGGCAGGCTTTCTGGCCTCTGCTGACACTTGTATGCCTGGGTCAGCATATGCAGGCAAAACACCCACACACATAAAGTAAAAATAAAATAAATCCTTTAAAAATGTGATACTGATCTTAGAAGGAACTGAGACAACGGTCTTTCCTAAGTGAACTCATTCGATATTTTTGTAACATAGTTACAATATTTCTCCCTTCCCTCTCCTCCCCCCAAACCCTCCCATATACCCCTCCTTGCTCTCTTTCAACTCCTTTAATTACATGCATATACATATATGTAAATACATATATATTCCTAAATATAACCTGCTTAGTATAGTGTTAAATACATTATAACTGAACAAAGTAATCACCGTGACTCTAAAAGGCACAAAGAAGAACAGTGTCTACATTCCACGGTCAACCAGGATATATTCTCTCAGCGCTAAGCTTTCAGTTGGAGGGGCTGAATCTGCCCACTGTCAGACCTACCATGGAGCTAGTGGCTGCAGGGCACAACCTGAACCTTCACTCGCAGCCATACTGGGCTGGGCCATGGATGCAGTGGATGCCGTGGATGCTGTGGATGCCATGGATGCTATGGATGCTATGGATGCTATGGATGCTGTGGATGCTATGGATGCAGTGAATGTTGTGGATGCCATGGATACAGTGGATACAGTGGATGCCATGGATACAGTGGATACAGTAGATGCCATGGATACAGTGGATGCAGTGGATGCCATGGATACAGTGATGCAGTGAATGCCATGGATACAATGGATGCCACGGATGCCATGGATGCAATGGATGCTGTGGATGCCGTGGATGCTGTGGATACAGTGGATGCCATGGATGTCACGGATGCCATGGATGCCGTGGATACAGGGGATGCTGTAAGAGCATCTGCTGACCCTACAGCTGGATTGCCATGCTTCCCATTGATGCCAACTCCGTACGACATGCATGTATGCATGCCACTTGCATAGCCACCATGCTTCAACATTATATGTATGCCCCCTGCATGCATGCATGTATGCATGTTCCTCCGTACCTCCGCATCACCCTCTTCATGTCTTATTTCTTCCTACATGCATGTGTGCCCATGTGCATGGTCATTCCACACCGCATCCCCACACTGCACTACTCCCCTCTATCCTGGCCCCAGTGCTGGAAAGTTTTCACTTTGTACATTTTTTAATGGCTGATACTAACTGAAGACTTACCAAATAATACAAGCCAAAACCTTTCTTTTTCTTTCTGACCTACATAACTTATAATTTTCATTTTGCAAAATTTCTGGGGCTCAAAGGAGACAAATGCGCTCTATGTTCGTTTGAAAACCAAAAATATCAGGACAGAATAAACAGGCATTCCGCTTTTTTCCTTCTGAACAGATTCTAAAGCATTGGTCTGGAGAAACTGAGATATTTCTAGATCTTAACAATAAAGTACAATAACACCTAGAAATCTGAGAGGAACCGTTGGCATCTTAAACCTGCACTGCTCCAGGACAGCGGATCGTACAAAATACCTATCAGTGTTCTATCTGCTTCTGGAGCCCCCGACCATACTGCACAGATACTGTCTGCTTTGGATTCTCACACATGACTCTGTGGTGCGGAGAGAATTCAGGGAAAGACCACAAAGTGAACCCAATGGCAGCCCTAGTGACAGAGCTCCCTGAGTCCCTAGAACCACCCTTCCCTGACAATGGCCCTAAGTCCTGGTCAGCACAGCAAGTCAGCGGCCACTGCATGGTGACTGAGGTACACCATCACAGGGACACTGTCACCAAGCATGGAGGGGCTAGCGCTGTTCCCTACAGAGACATCACCCTGGCTGGCGGGAGAGGACATTTGTGTGAGGTGTGGGTACTTGGGAGCTGGGAGAACTGTCACCCCCAGCTCTGAACAGGAATCTGCATCATGGAGGGACGAGGCCAGGCAGGTGGTGGCAGTGCTGTCGTGTGGTAGGGCAGATGTGAAAGATGGTAGGCAAGTCTAATATAGGGTGCCCATCCTTTGGCAGGATGCTAATGTTATGTGTTTATGTCGTAAGCATTGGCTGCTCTCTACCTGTGAGCCCAGGTGGTCTCCTGAGGGTGCCACCCTCTCTCAGACTCTGTCCCCAATATGAAGTGCTAGGGGAGGCCGCAGAGAGGAGGACTAGGGCTCTGCCAAAAGCACCTGAGAATCCACACAGTCAGGGGCCAGAGAACAAAGCCCATGGGGCTCAGAAGACAGAGGCTGCTGGAGTCAGAGGGTGGAAAGGGAAAAGCCCAAATTTGGGCTAAATAACAGACCAACCTAAGGTTTGAGGTGAGAAGCAGCTGAGAGAGAATTGCCCTGCCTAGAGTCTAGGGTTGGACTGCTGGTACAGTCTGGGCGGGGCTTGTGTGGGCGGGGCTAATGCAGTGTGAGCCTTTCTCTGAGGAGGGCAGAGGCACAGCCAGGGATTCCTGCCGCTGGGTCAGTGCACTAGCCCACAAGAATGTAGCCACGAGTGTGGACCCTTGTGCAGGACACCAGGCTGCAGTGTCAGCCTGGATGCAGTCATCTCAGCCCCTGCCTGTGTATACGCATCTTCTTTATCTTAAGGGCTGTGCGGGGGGCGGTGGAGGGGTGGGGGGAAGGGGGAAGTGAGGCGGCAACCATGCACCAGAACTCCATGCCTGCTGTCTGTCCTGGAACATGTCTGGCTCTCAGCCTCTAAGGTATGTGTTCTGGGCAGCAGTGATGTCACCACCTCTGACACACTAGGATCCCAGAGGAAGCGTGCAGAGAGCACATGGGTCCAACCCACACAGCACATGGCCGACTGTTCCAGAGAAGAGGTGGGCTCCTTCTACCTTGCTCATCTATTCTTCTGGCTTTTTAAACCTGAAATCTTTTGAGCTGTGGGACAGGCTGTCACCATTTTGAGGACAGGCTGTGGCCACCTGTCTTTCTCTTCCTGCTGGTGCTTGAAGCCTTCCTGTTTCCCTGCAACCTGCCCCATCTGTCTGTCCAAACCAGATCCATCCACATATGAACCCACCATGGCACAGCCTTTCCTTTGTGCCAACCCTATGGTGCTATGCAAGCTTGACCTGCCTCTACCCCAGCTCTTCTGCCCTCCAGCACTCTTATCCCCACGGCCAGCAGCCTTGTGATCACACACACACTTGCTGTCTCCTCTGCTGTGATTCCAGGCTGCCGGAGTGTGGAACAGACTCGTCACCGTCCACTCCTGTCCTAAGTCCTCCTTCCTCCAGGTGGTTCATTGCCATCCAGGGCATTCCTCAGTGACCTTCCCCTCTACCCTTGCAGCATATCAAAGGCCACACTTCTATACCCCTTCCCTGGTGGGCTCCGGCCTCCTTTTAGGAAGAGCAGGTCTCCGCAGCTGACCTTGGCCAGTTGGAAGCCTTTGGGCAAGTCATCGAAGTCCTCAAGACCCACTCTGTGAGCTTACAAAGAAGTAGTCACATCCCCTCCAGGCCTGTGGAAAATGGTCTGTGGGTCTTCCTTGAACTGCATGTCAGTGTCCTTCATCGCCTGACAGCTGCAAGCTGTAGCCAGCCTGGGAATCGGCTAGCATCATGTGGTCCTAGATGTTGCATTGGTCATACGTGCTCAGTGGACAGGCTTACATGGTGACACTACGTGTTCCCTCTGGACCCACTGGCATGACACCTCCATGTTTTAGCCTTGTGTTCTCTGAAAGCATGAATGGCACTGTGACTATGACCATGTGAAAGCGACAGTGAGCTCCGTGAAGTGATGGGGGTGGGGAGGTCACAGCTAGGCCCACAGGACACATGAAAAGGTCCCTCGTGGGGCTGGAGGCACAGTTCTGTAGTTACGAGCACTTGCTTTTGCGAAGGGCCTGGGTTGGATTTCCAGCACACATGTGGTGGTTCACAAGCACCTGTGACTCCCGTTCCAGGGGATCTGACACCCTCTTCTGGCCTTTATGTATAGCAAGCTTATGTGGGACTGTAATGGCCCAAGACTGAGGAGGAAAGTGGAGGAGAGGCAGGCATTGGTTCCCTCTCCTCTCCAAACCTGCCACCACAAAGTCAGCTGCTCCACTACCAGCCCCGTTAAGAAGGTAAGAATCTACTACCCTGACCGTTATCAGGCCTCACTCCTGGTTTGACCTATAAGCCCCACCCCCTCCCTTGTAGCCCCTGAGTATGCAGATGAGGTACTTCCCAACACTCCTGTTGTGGCCACACCAACCTTACCCCAGATACCCTGCCCACCTCCCCAGGGGCATAAAGTCACAGCCCGCCCCATGACACACACACAGTAAACTGAACCGGTTCTCTAAAGCTGTCGCAGGGTGTGTGCACTCTTTGCCTGCACACTCACTGGAGACCAAGGCCCTGCACTTCACCGACAAGACCCAGCTAAGCTTCTCTCCCTCCAGCCCAGTGCAGTGCACAATGGGCTGGCTAGCCGCCCCCCCCCCCCTTTGAATGGAGCGCCACACTTACATACATGCAGGCAAAATACTCATATACACAAAAGCAAAAGCAAGTCTTAAAGAGGCACAGTCTTGTGTTCTGTGGCAGCGAAGGAGCCAGGGGGGGTTGCAGAGGCCGCAGAGGCAGTGATGGTGTCTGGAGGAGCCTCCCGGGCAAGGCGGGCACCCAGTGTCTTTTGTCTGATGCCACACTAACACTGTGGAGGAAGATCTGAAGAGATGATTTGGGGCAGGGGGTGCCGCGGGGGCTGGGCCTGTCTAGAGTGGGGGCGGGGGGGGGGGGGGGGGGGGGGGTTCCCGGGGGGGGGGGGGGGGGGGAGGGGGGTTGTTTCCACTTCCATCCTGTGTCCTGTGGATGGAACTCAGGTTGTCAGAGCCCAGTGATAAGAGCCTTTGCCCGTCGAGCCATCTTTTTAAGCTCAAGTCAGTATATGTGGTTACATATTAAATAGTGCCGCTCTGGAGGACTGCCACCTTAAAGGGGTTTGATGAGCCTTAAGTTATCACTTTGGGGAAGATGTTCTGTCCTTGCGTTCTGTCCCTGCCTCCAGCAGACAGCGCTGTGTTGTGGGACCTTGGGCTGCTCACTAGCCTTCAGGGCTTTCTGTAGATTGTGATTGCACTTGGCTCCCAAGGCAGGGCCTGCTGCTGAAAGGTAGCTCCTCTTAACGGAAAAACAGGGCTCTCTGTGACCTTGGATGTGATACTAGATTCACAGCAACAAAAGAAAAGGTTTTTGGGGAGAACATTTAAAAATATAACTTGGACAACATCAAATACTTCTGAGCAACAAAGAACAGGACCAAGACAGCGAGAAAGACCTACTATGTGGGGAAAAAAGTAAAGCGCCGTCACACATCCGAAAGGGGCTGCTGTTTCAGAGTACAGAAAGACACCCCCCCCCCCCCGCTATAAGAAAGCAAGCAGCTCCAGCTCAGAGACAGACAAAGGACTGAACTGCCATTTCCCCAAGAGGACACACGAATAGTGAGTCAGTCTGTGAGACACTGACTGTTGCTGGAGAGAAGTGCAAGCCAAAGCTGAGATGGCTTCACACACACACACACACCCGCCGGGGGAGGGGGGGTCAACACCCCAAACAGAAAAGTAACAGGCAGAATGGCAGTCATTAAGGGACTAAGAATGCTGACAGGTTGCTGGGCATAGGGGATCCCACACACACTGTGAATGAGAATGCATACCGGCCAGCCACTGTGGAAGTCACCATGGCAGGGTCTCGAAGAACTAACACTTAGGTCCCCCACATGGTCAGCGGCAGCACCCACGTCAACGCATCCAGAGATGCGTGTGCGTCAGTGTTGGCTGCAGCAGAGTTCAGAACTAGGTCAGCTGCCGAACCAACCCAGGTGTCCACGGCCAAAGACATGGGCAGAGAAAATGAAGAATTTACAACGGCATCCCTTTTGAGCCTTAGATGGAAAAAAAAAAAAAATGAAGTCCTGCTGTTTGTGGGCAGAGGGATGAAACCAGAGATGGTCCTAAGTGAAGGAAACCAGGCTCAGAAAGATGTCTATTCTTTTCCTCTCATTTGTGGCTCCTGTGTTGTATACACATACACAAAGTCTCACATGTACCACATGAAAGTAAATGTGAAAGTGTTTGGGGATGCAGAAGAAATTCATGGGAAAGGGAGGGGAGACTGGAGAGGGTAGGAGAGGGTAGGAGAGTGAGGGAGAATTTGCTCAGCGTATAATATGTAAACATATATTTATCAAATACAAAACTTGGAAGTAAATAGATTAAAAAAAAATATATAGAACCTGGCAAAGTAGTGGCACACAGCACATGGGAGCAAAACAGAACCCTGAGCATCACTGTGGGCATGCAGGACGGCACAGGCACAGCCATGGTGGCACGGTGTTTGGCACCT